>JABFEA020000110.1:19728577-19759354 GCA_019775915.2 Cyphomyrus plagiostoma | reverse complement strand
CCCGTCCAGGGTTGTTCCCTGCCTCGTGCCCGTTGCTTCCGGGATGGGCTCCGGACCCCCCGCGACCCAGTAGGATACGCGGTTTGGACAATGGATGGATTGGACAATGGATTCGTAGCTCAGACTGAAATAGCATCCTATATATCCTATATCCTGCTGAAAAAAAACAGAATAGAACAGCATGATTTCTTTGCTGGTTAGTGCTGCTTTGGTGCTGGTGTAACTGGTGGACCCGCATAGCTATGCTGGTCTACCTGCACATGAAACTGGCCCGCCAGCAATATTTCATTAATGATGATGGCCCACTAGCACCAAAACACAACATATGCTGGTGTAACTGGTATGCTTTATGCTGGCTATGCTGGTAACCAGCTATGCAGGTCTATGCTGGTTTTTTGTAGTTGCAAAAACAGCAAATTTATGAGTGAGGCTGGTTGCCAGACAAAGATAAATGCCGTCCCCACGCCAAGACTTTTAATATTAAATATATAGTATATGCACTTACACTGACATCTATATATTGTATGATTTTATGTGATTTTATGTGATGAAATGACCGAATGTGAAGTCCACAGACGTGAAGGGTTACTATGTATACATACACACAAGCACACAGACATACCCACACACACATACATTTGTATTCACCTGTTTGTGTGGACCATCTATTTTTTTCTATGGAAAAAACATAATCCCAATGATGACAACATTGAGCCCTAAGATTTTGGCATTTGTAGTTTAAGTGGTCCCTACAATGTCAAAATATCAGGGTTATTATCACATTGTGGGGACATTTGTTCCCTATAATGTAATATATACATAACCCATACACACACAGTGACCAGTGGTGTGTTACTGTACCAGCAAAATCCTAGAGAACCCTATAAGTAAGCCAAAAGTCACTTGGCCTTATATTTAGCCATCAAAAGAGGTCAGCAAGGCGAGGAATGTCCCAAAAAATGTAAAGCAAACTGAGAAAGATTCCCAGCTAAGTCTTTTATCCTCCAAGCAGAGCTTAAGGAGGCCTTCCACAAAAAGTGGGGACTGCGATGTTTGTGCTGATTAGGGTATCAACGCAAAAATGGCGGTGAAGAGGCTTTTATTCCGCCGCCTGGGTTGACAAGGAGATAGGGAGCAGTGGGGAGGGGAAGTCAAGGAGAGTGCTAACACAGACATGGATGGGGTGAGGTGTCCACAGCGTCTGACTGCCTGTGGACCCCGACGATACTGAGGAGGCAGCTGCCTGTTTTGCCCCTGTTTCCCTAAGTGACTGGTGCTCTTTTAGCTCCTCATTTTCAAAAGAGGGGGAGGCCATGTGGCTCAGGGGGTTAGGATGTCGTGCTTGTGAATGGGAGGTTGCCAGTTTAAATCCTGGAATCGACAGAGTGAGTTCACTGTTGCCCCACGCCCCCCAAAAGCAATGATGAACAACTGTGCTCCTTATGTGAGCCATTGCCTCCTTGTGCAGACAATGGGCACTGATTATGAAATATAGTCACATTAATTCATTGCCTCAGATGGGTGAAAAGCATCGATCAACAGCTTGTATGATCTGCCTTACTGCAGCATCCTCTGTAGGCTGATTCTCTGAGGTTAAATAATTCAGTTCACTCAGCTTGGGGTTTCAGTTAAACAGCTTACAGCCTGTGCTGTCTTTAATGCATAAAGAACTAACACAACAGACTCCACCATCATGTGAAAGCTAAAGTATTCCTAAATGTTAACTATAAAACAGAACTAACAGTATTTCCTCACTTAAAGTGCAATTCCTTCCTTTGAACGTCATCTTATTGTTTGGGATATACAGTGGTAACTCAGTTCTCGAACTCATTACAACTTGAATTTTGTCGAACCAACCAGTTCGAAAAGTAATTACGTGGAACTCGATATGAATCTCAGAAGTCAAACCGTGAACGCCAACATTACTTGTACACACGGGGAAATGAGTCACGAGGCACGTCTCTCAGCGGAAACAAAGGGTAAAGCGTCAGTCTCAGCCTCAGATTCGCTGTGATAGCATCGTGCATGTTTACACTAGCGGAATATATATATTTACACAGTAAAAATACATTTAGACAATGATAGACAGTAACAATAATTATTATTATATAATAAAATGCATTTTAAAATAAAAATTTCTTATTCATTATTTTAATATTATCAATAAACCATTAATATGTTTAATTATAATAATATTGTTGTGCCTATCGGGGACGGAACGGAGACAAAGGCGCAGACGTCACGGTGTTGGGGAAAACGGGGTGTAAATACAGGTACTGTACCACTGTATACAGACGAACCAGATCATCTCTTAAGGAGATTATTAATAAAATATAAATAAACTCCAGGAAACACAAAATTACAACAACAAACATTTTTTTAATCAAAAGATATTTGAAAGGTCTTGAAGGTTCATGAGTCCGTTAGACAAACAATGAGTAGACTACCCTGACTGATTTTTCAGTTTTGCTATATGCCATGAAAGTTGTGGGACTGATGTACTGTAAATGTGCAGGGAACAGGATAAAAAGATGAGTTATTTAGTGAAACACAATGAGCCCATCTATCCATCCATCCATCCATAAGTTTTTTGTAATTGCTTACCCTAGTCAGGAGTCTATGGGCACAAGACCAGGAGCAACCCAGGATGGGGCACCAACCCATTGCAAGGCAGTGAAATAAGATGTGGACTATTATTCAGGGAGATGTGGAGCATAGTGATGTGAGGCCCCATTCTATCAGGGGTACTCCATAGAATACAGAGTTGTTTTTTTTTACTTTAAAAGCCTCACAAAATAATGCACTGCTCAGACATCAGATTGATGTTTAATCCCAGTATCTGTGGTCTTATCATCACAAGGTTTATGCATTTATTTGCTGATGTACTTTCTCTAGTCAGAGGTGTTACTCGTCTCTATGAGTAGCTGTTTAAAGATCATTCAGAAAAATTTCCCCATAATACTGCCATATTCTTTATAGTGGACTTATTCTTTGCAGACGATGCATGTCTTTTGTGTAATCGTAGCACTTCTTTTTAGTTTAAGTTTCATATATTGGTGCATCAGGATGTTGGTTATTGCCAACACCCTAAACACTTACAATTGTCGGTACAAACCTTCTTCCCTGCCCATGTTTGCAAATGCGTCATGCAGTTCATTCCTTTAGGAGGAGTATTTTCCATTTGCCTGCGTTATGGTTTTCAATTATTAATGTGGGGTTCTCTGTAATGCATCTGCTCAAGGACAATTTCCATCATGTTTTCATGTCTTCATTTCTTATTGAACAACTTAGTACTTAAATGATGGCTCAGTTTCGACTAATAGGGATGTTTATTAATAAACCGTAGTGAAGTCGTTTGTTGATGTGTCTTTTCCACAACTGGTTGCTCATGCCATGCAACACTGTCAACAAATCTGTAATTTATACTTTTGTGACTGCATATATTCACTAGTCAAGAGCTATAGAAGGAAACTGCAATTGCACCAACTTATTATAAAGTATCCTGGGGCCATAAAGTTTCTTAATGCATTAATTCCTCTTATGACTGATACTCAAGAGGCTTTCGATGCTGGAATCTTTCTATTTGATCTCATCTGTGTAAATCACCACAGTCAGTTTGTATCAGCATCCCAAGAATAAAAATAATTTCTAGATTTCAGTCTTGGCAATATGAGTTAAATAAACATGTTAATTGTTGATGCAAAGTCAGGCAACACAGTAGCCCTCGCTCTTACAGAACATCTGTCTTCAATGACCATACCTTAGGGCTATTATACACTTATGGATAAACTATGAAAGATATGGCCAGTCTAGAGGCCATTATTCAGTGCCTGGTTGAGTAGTGTTCTGAGTGCTAGTCAAAAATCTGCAATAGCACAGAATGTTAGACTGAGTAGTGTTCTGGATAAAGATAGGCTTTTTACCGGATTGCATTACACTCAAAGCCCAAGAGAACATCTTCAACTTTATATTCCATGTTTAATTTATTTTAATTAGTTACAATTCTACTTTGAAATTTCTCCCAGAATGTTAGTCCACGGTAATTGTATAAGTGGAGAATAATTAAAGTACTTTAACTGTTATGTTCTCGCTGACCTTTGATTCATTCAAATTATGTTAAATTCTCAACTTTGCACATGCCCTTAATTTCAGCAGGGCACAGCCGTGGCCCGTAGGCAGCCCTTTGTCTCACCCATTCACTGGAAATCGAACTGAGTAATTTACAGTTAATGAAAGTCACGGGTACAAAATATCAAATGGTGGTCAGTGCAGGCAGTGAGTCCATTACACAGTCACAGGATACCACTTTCACCGTTTTCTAATTCAATTACAACACTGCTTGAGATTGTTTTGTGGTCCACAGTCACTACAGTAAAATGCTAATCCCCACCCCCCCCCCCCAATGTAAGTGTTTAAAATATATGTATGTATATACAGCACTGTGGAAGGTATTTGGCTATCAAAGAATATTATTAAACCTATTTACCTGGGTAGTAAGTGTATATTTGGTTAGAAAAAAAATTAACAATGTATCAAATGAATATACACAATATATTAGTGTGTGTGTGTGTGTGTGTGTGTCTGGTCAAACTGTGGGTAGATCAGATGCCCAGGTCATGTGATGCGGCATGGTCAGATGGCCAGGTCATGTGATGTGACATTATCATTCTCCCTTGTAGGCAGCTTTATATAATACATTTACATATATACACATCCACGTGTATATACACATAGTTCTTATATATAGTTGTTTTATATATAAATATGTATGTATATGTGTATTTTGCTCTTGTTAGTGAGGAATCTCTCCTTATAAACCTATCCATTCCTGCAATTGCCAGCGAAAAGCTTGTTTGGCAGTTTTCATCCATATTTTCCCATTTCAAAGTAGCGACTGCCTTTCAAGACTTATTGGCCAGTATGTCTAATTGCTGTGTTTGCTAACGTGGCCCCAACTGGCCTTTGTGCTGGATTTTCTGCCCACTGCTGCCTTAGGTAAAAGGCGGGGAGCAGGGTGGCCCTCGATCTGCTGCCTTAATTGCAGGATATTGGCCTTGCAGGGTCTCTAGTGTTGTGGGGAAATTGCCTGTCCCTGCTGGGCTATAGAGCTTCGTATCGTATCAATCCATCCAGATGTACTTGCCGTGTGCCCTCCCTTGAAATGGCACCCAGGACGGTACATGCTAGTCTAGGAAGAGCAAGGTCAGTTTCAACATCTGTATTGTCTCACTCGTGCGAGAAATAATCCTTCAGCCCTCCCTACATGTGAATAGTTAATTCATTTATCCAGGATAACAATTACCAAGGCAAGGGGAGAAAAAAATGAAAAAGTACTGTTTGCAAGCATGATGTATTGGTGGCAGTCTGTGGTTCAGTGTGTTATGACACCATGGCTGTGATTGAAAGGTCGCTGGTTCAAATCCTGATTTCACCATTCAACCCCCAATCGCTCTGGGGACTGGCTGCCAGGCCTTCTCACTGTATCTTGCTTTGGATAGATGCATCTCTTATAAATAAAATGCAAGGCTTGTTTTGCTGTTGTATTCCACAAGGGGACTTGCATGACTTGCCTAAAATCAGAAATTTTGGCATTGGTCTGTTTGTTTGTCAGTATCTTTGAAGTACCACTTGATGAAGATTTGAAGGAGCAATTGATAAATTGGTGCAATGCAATCAGTTGAAACCCGGTTACCATTAAGAGGAAGTTTGATTGGATTGATGAGATAAAGTATACAGGTAGAGTGTAAAGCCGCATGCCAAACAACAACAATGTATTAGACAGACTGTTTGTTATCCTTCAGTTACCCTAAGGGACATAATTATAACTACAAGTTAAGCCTGTTATATTCATAGGAGAACTTCACTCAGTTTAATAAAGCAAGACTGCGTTTGGACAAGTTGATGCCTCTTGGACAAGCTTTCCTGCTGGAATTATTTGTATATTTGGTCCACACAGCAGGAGAAATGTTAGAAAAATGGTTTACCTGCGTAAGACAACAAAAATGAAGTTGTCTGTCAACTAAACCAGTGTTCCCAGCCTGGTCATTGGGGACCCCCAGGAAGTCCAAATTTTTGTTGTTTAGAGCTGGGAGGGAGCAAAAATGTGTAATGTCTGGCAGGGAGCTGGGAGGATGCAAAAATGTGAACTGTCTGGGGGTCCCTGAGGACCGGGTTGGGAAACACTGAACTAAAAAAAAATTAAGCTTTAAGATATTTAGAGCTGTATATCTTACTCCATAACTGTGTATACTGCTTCACAGGATTTGACACCTATTTCACTTCCCGCACCCTGGAAAACAACCGCAGGAATGTGTGGTTTGCTGAGTTCTGGGAGGAGAACTTCAACTGTAAGCTGATGAGCTCTTCCAAGAAAGAGGACACCAGTCGCAAATGCACAGGTATGGAGGATAGAGCAATTCTGTTTACAGAAGAGGAGGAGTTTGTGCAGTAGAGACAGCTTTGTAGAATTCATGAGCCTCAGTATATTGAGTCACTTTCTCTTACTTATCCATCCATCAGCAATCTATCCATTCTTCCAACTGCTTATCCTGTACGGGGTTAGAGAGGGCTTGGAGTGTAAGGTGCACAGGGAACCAAGTATGGGACACCCTTGATAGGATACATGTCTGTCTCAGGGCAGAGTTTATTATGATATAATGTTATTGCAGTGCTTATTATTTTGTCGAAAGCAACTTGCAGTTGAAGGAAGGGTTACAATTTATGTGGAAAGTGTAAAATTACTTACAGGCGTATGTTGTCTTTTTGTCTTAGTGCTTCCAGAAAATCTAAGTATCTCAGATATTTCGGGATGATGTGGGTTAGCTGATCGGAAGTTTGCTAGCTTAAATCCAAGAGCTGCCAGAGTGATGTCGTGTCGGGCCCCTGAGCGAGACTCTTAACTGGCAGTCGATCCAGGGACTGCGTAAATCCAGATTTACTTAAGTCGGATTTGTGTAAGTCGAGAGCTGCCTGTACTGCCCATTTTATGTGAAACCTTCTGGGAATGCTCCCCGTTTGTTGGGATCAGAAAGTGTAGCGACGCATCACTCAGCCACAGATCGCTGAGGCGCAGGTACCGGCGGCGCTTGTGGACGGGCTAATTGCCTCTCGCTGCTGCGTAGCCTCTGGTCACACACATCAGAGGGAGCTGCACACGGCCGCCCTCATGATAATTTAATTCCCCTGGTGACGGAGACCCGTGCCGATTGATGCCCGCGTTTCTTAAGTAAACGAATGGAGGAAATTAATCGCCTAAGTGCGAGGACTTAGGGTAATGTTGGCGGATGCTGTTGCCCCCCCCCCCCCCCCCTTAATACACTTTTTCCATTTAGACCATTATCCGCTCGGCTCATTTGCAGCGCTTTCCTCTTAATGAGATGAAATGACAGCATCGATAGGATTTCATCTCTCTCCACGTTCCTCTCTGCCTCCACAGTGCTGTTCTAATCCTGCAGACGAGACGTAATGGAGGAAGTTAACAGCCAGCCCAGGCCGCTGCCGGAGTCGTGGGCAAAGCTTCTGGAAATATTTTCAGACGCCCATTCTCTGAACTCTGAAATGAGGTTATAGTGCCATTCAGTCATAGCTATATGGGGTCCGTATCGCCCTCTTTGTCTCAATATGCCTTGTAAATGCTTTAAAATATAAAGCATCTGATTCATTCTAGAGCTGTATTTTTGTGAGTCTTGTGTCAGAGTTTATTTCAGATGACAGGCCAGGAGTTGGTTCCCACGTCGCGTAAACAGGATTAAAGACCCAACGCATTGTGCTATATTGGTTTAGAGAAACTGTGTTATTTGCTCATGCATCTGAAACCATGATTCCAAAAGCTGCCATGCAGAGAATAGTAAACAGCTAGCTGCATGCAACACATGATTTCATATGTGGGAAACAGCAGGACTTATTAAAGTATTTCTGCATCCAAATGTTCAATGATCTAATTACCGACACTGATATATAGCAGTATATGGTACAATATATAATACAAATAGTATGCATTATATGTAATATCTACTGTACAAAGCCCAGAACCTTTGAGACACCAATATTTTAAACAGACATAATGTGAATTGGGCGATCATGCTCCTGGAAGATAAAGGGTAAAACTAGTCAAATCTGTCACTCTCGACCCTATTCAGCATGTGCCACTCTGCCCACGTTCATCTGTTCATCAACATTACACAGCGTGTTTATCTTTGTTTTACAGGCCCATGAATCTACTGACTAGTGACTGAATCAAAGCCAGGGAGCATAATGATTGTGACAGGCCTTTTTCCTGTATGCTGCAGAGCAAGAGCCGTCTCTGCTTTTAATTTAGGAATATTCATGTCGTCGTCTGACTGGGCATCGCTTATTCCAGCTTGTATACTTGCGTTTATCTCCTTCCCGCAAGCGCTTTGCATAATAAGTAGACGTGGTTTATTGGGTGCTCTCACCTTTCTAACAAAAGCACGTCAACAAAAATAGGCCGGTGTTTTCAGGGATGGCACTCGGAAGCTCTTATGATAAGAAAAGTTTTACTATATGACATCTTCATTACCTCCTTCCCTTCGCGGAACGAATCTCCCGTTTCTGCCTCTCTCTAATTTAGTGGCACTGACTGATCATTTGCGTTACACGCAAAACTCCCAGACTCGTGCTGTCTGCCCACGACATGACAGGAAACACTCTGCAAGTAAAGAGAATCAGGAGACAAACTCTGTTTTCCTTTTTTCTCTGGTTAGGGGATCACAGGCACTATTTTTAAGCACAAAAGTTAAATATGTGGGCTGTAGTGTGTAACACGGTTCTGCAGTTAAATTATTTACACCTCCAGCTGTTATTCTAATTTGCCAGAGGTACTTTATATAGAAAGTAGGCCAGTTGTGCATCTAATATAGTGCTGCTCTTTAAACCATCGACAGTGTAGCGCGTGAAGGCTGGATTGTGACCAAGTACATATTAAGCAAGATATTATCATTATGTCAAAAATGGAACAATATACTGTTAAGTAAGTTTACTAGATCGATTTCTAGGCGGTGCAATGTGGAGAGTTCTTGGCATGAGCATTGACGTACTGTCTGGTAGATCCAGTAGAGCTTAGTTATGATTCATTTCTGCCATGATCTGCTGATACATTGCAGGGGCTGTTGTGTCAAAGGGAGCTTTGGAAGGGTTTCCTGCTTCCGTTGCATTCTGGGTAATTTCGTGTATTTGCGCCTGGGCAGAGTCGGGGAGCCCCGTTAGAGGAGCTTGACGTCAGCTGCTGTATTATCCGTGGATCATCCTCTGACGGTAACAAAGTAAACCTGGGCTATTTTAAACCCCATGCCAGACCTGTGCACAGGAGAATCAGTTTTCTTATGCATTCACGTAAAGACTGAGCAGCTTTATCTGGGATGAGTGCAGGAGTCCCGCGTGTTTCCCTGACACAGCAAAGGGTATTAATGGTTTTGGTAGGAAGAATTTTTAATACTTTGCTAGGCTCACACTCAGAAGAGTATATTTTTGCATTTTAAAGTTATACCAGTTAGACATGGGTTTCATCCTCCCTCATCCAATTAGGGCATCCAGGTGATGGGGGTCTAGAGTCTATTTCTGAAGCTACAGGGGCGAACGTAGGGAACAAGCTTGTATGGGGCGTCAACCCATCGCAGGGCACAATCATGCATGCAAACTCACACATGTCAAACATTAATCTTTGCAGGGACTCTATGGGCAAAACCCTAATCATATCCCTTATCCAGCCCTAACCTTTACCATGAATAACCAAACAATATACAGGATTTTTCCACATTTTTAGTTTTTTGATTGCTTTCGCAGATTTTTATAAAATAGATTTTCCCTTGTGGGATCTGGACAAGGGTCCTCACAAAGCATAAAGTAACAGGTTTTTATTACATTGTGGTCCCCACACTGTGATAATAAACATGATCACACCCGCTCTAATTCACCTTAGCCTGGTTTTAGCCTGCGGGGGTGCCTAGGGGTGTGGAAGAGGCAGGGATACCATGACAGATTCAGGGGGCCCAGCACTTTGTAGGGGCCCCAAAATCCTCCCCACTCAGCAAAATCAACTGAGCGACTGAACCCAAGCCGGGGGCCCAAAGTTTTCTCCTTTCTCTTTTCTCCGGGTGCCTGGGATATCTAGCTACTGCCCTGACTGTGCTACCCCTCAGCTAATACTTACATTAGCTAGTTAATTAACATTCAAATCACATACAATACGCCCACTTGACTGGCCTCGTTTCCATCCCACCAGGCCAGGAGCGAATCGGCACCGACTCGTTTTACCAGCAGGATGGGAAGGTGCAGTCCGTGATCGACGCAGTGTACGCCATGGCTCACGCCCTGCACAACATGCAGAAGGACCTCTGCCCTGACCTCTCTGGCGTGTGTCCTGAGATGGAGCAAGCTGGGGGCAAGAAGCTGCTCAAGTACATCCGCAATGTCCGCTTCAATGGTGAGAGCATGTGTTAATGTCCATCAGTCCAAGTCAAAGCCAGGATGTAGCGCAGAAGGTCAGGGAGCAAGGCTCAGGTATGGAAAGGCTCGAGTTCAGCCCTCATGGCTGGTTGAGTAATCATACTACCACTGAGCCCCTGAGCAAGGTCCTTAACCCCAATTGCTCCAGGGAGGCTGGCTGACCCTGCTCAATGATCCTCATTTGTTTTGTTGCTTTTGAACCAAGCGTTTACTAATTAAATGTTAACATATAATTTCGAGTCAAGACCATCTGGATTTTTTTTTGTAGGTTGGAGGTTAAACTTGGGGGTTAATGTCGACTAGTGGCACGTGAAGTCGGCTGACCTTCATGTACCCTAGCCAACCTATCTGTTGCTCCATAAAACATTAATTGGAGTCCGGGTTTTGCCGATGCTCCGAAAAAAGGTGATTATGGAAACCAGCATTAATCGGTCCAAATGCAACCTAGGTCCATGACAACAGGGAAAGGATTTCTTTGCCTCAGTGTGAGAAGCTCCCACGCTTGGGAAAGCGATGACAGGCGCTTACACAGCCTGAGAATGAGTGGCATCTTGGGCCTGGGCAGGAAATTCTGCACACCAGAAGGCAGTTTCCCTACATTAATGCTCCAGTGGGATGGGGGACTTGGCGTAACGACTTTGTGAAATACCTGCAGCGGAAGAAAGGTGTCGGTTGCAGATCACCGGTCTTCTTCCTTCTACTCTCTCCGCTCTCGGGGCGTTGGAGACCTTTCCGGAGGCCTGACGCGCTCCCTGTGGACTCGGCGCTGCCATGAACCCTACAGCACAACCCTGCCATTCTCATGTGGTACTCCGCTGTTTTTCAGCGTATTTAATAAATTGCTACTATTTCTTACAATAGCCCCAATTAACATGGGAGTATTAATACCTCAGTAAAAGGATGAAGAGTATGAAGCTGTCATTTTCTCTTTTGCCTTGCCAAGTCAAGAAAATTATATACTTTAGATTTGCAGTCATTTTCAGGGAATGCAGGGGCACTGTGAACTTTTATTACTAGGCACATATGAAAAAACTGTCAATTTTGACTATTCTGCCAAATATAATGCAAAAACAACTATGGAAAACTACGAGCTACCATGTGTTAAAAATACATTTATGCTCATTAAACTATAGTGATATGTGGTCAGAATGTACTCAGTTTCTTCATTAAGAGTGGGCTATTTGCAGTGTAATGCATGGCCTACAGAGAATTGTTTGGGGTATTTTGCATCAGACGTTAGGTGTTTGCTTCTGTTTGTATCATTGTATCAGAAATTCCTGTTTGGTAATATGAGGTCATCGTTGTGTCACGTTTGAGTAGTCGGCACTGAGCAGTGCTCTCACTATGAAGATCAAGCCATTCATCATGGGATTTTAAGAAGCTGTGGTCTTGCAGCTTTGCGACTGTTTCCAAAGAGGACCAGCGTTTTGTGGCCTGCCCTACACAACGTCTTAAGCAGCCCACTGACTGCCACATTTGTTTGCATTCCACTATGAGTGACATCACCATAGACCTTGGAGAAACATAATTTATAAAATCAATAGGCTGAGTACAGACCCATTACAGTACATAGCAAACACCTACCATTCATATGAGATTTTTTGTTGGATGGCTGCATACCTTAATTCTTTGAATATCAATAATAAAGGGTAGAGTTCAAAGAAGCAGCAGACCCTCAACACATGACTGGTTGAGAATATTAATTCTATAAATAACGGTACCAAAGTGCCATGCCGTGCAGCACCAGGGACCGTATGTCTTCACTTTCTGTCTTCTAAAGAACCCTTTAGCTGCGCTCATGAATAACAACGAGAAGGAAAGCCTGCAAAACATTTTGATTATGATCATCATCACGATTATGACTTTGGCATTGGTGGATTCATTCCCCCTATATGTATGGATAAGCGAGTGTAATCTGCACTAAACAAATAACAGCATTATTGCTAATGAATATTCATTTAGTCGTCACCTGAACTCTCAAAACTCATCAATTCTCGACCCTAACTCCTACGGCGGCACTGAGACATCCTTTATCAACCAGCAAATGGGTTTCGCCTGAACTTCCCTAACTCCTGAAGTGGCTTGTGACCTCCTTCCTGGGTTGATCAGTCATAATGGATCTTTGGCTGCCAGAATTCCACTGTGTCCTTCGATCGGGAAGGAAATTAAAGGGAAGAAACTGGTTTTGTGTCCCCCTCTTAAATACCTGCATTCTTGCATGGTTGCTCTACCCCAGTGCAGAACCTCATAGAATATCCTTTGTAAACAACAAGACTTCTCTCAACAGTGGTCAGCCCATCTATATCGCCTCCCTTGAACTTACTTCATATTTTAGACTGGAATGTACTGGAGCCATATTGAATTATTTTTCTATTTATATTTGAAATATTATTTTACATATTATTACCGAATTATATGTAGAACTTATCTGTCAAGTTACTTGAACTCATCCCAATACCTAATAATGAGTACTGTTCATTGCACCTGTAGGGTCATGGGTAACAGGAAGTAGGAAGTATAGCCTGTGGCAAGTTGGTGGAGCAAATAGTTTTTGACCATTTCAGATTTGCTGCCATACCTTAAAACATGGTATGAGATGAGAAACCAGACTTTTTTTTTTGTTGCAAAGCATGGTGATGATCTAATAAATGGAAAATCTGTCAAAAGAACACCATGGAAGGCCCGCCGGCATGCTTTTAGATTACAGTATAATAGGTACAGATATTTATGTCTTATAGGAGACACATGCAAGCCATGTGTGCCATTGAATTCCAAATTCTTAAATCATTATACTATGGTGTTTGATTACATATAGGACTATTTGGACTCAACAATCTGAAGTACTAAAATATACTGGTGACAAAATGCTGTAATACACTGTGTGAAAACCCTGCCGTGACACGTGTATCCCTGCATCTCTCACGCAGGCAGCACAGGCTCTCCTGTGACGTTCAACAAGAACGGCGACGCCCCGGGACGCTATGACCTGTTCCAGTACCAGGCGGGCAGCAACATCTCCGGAGGTTACAGGCTCGTTGGCCAGTGGATGGACTCGCTGCAGCTCAGCGTAGGTCCACCTTTCAGTGCAGAGGGAAGGAGACGCACACCCTGGGCTATATCACACTGAGGTGTCACAATGATAGCATTTCAAATGATGGTTTATTTGCCCAAGTACAAGTACATTGGACTGCTCCTTTTCGCATGTCCCATCTTCGGTATACACATGAAGCGTGGGATCCCAGGGTAGGGTCAGCCTTTTATCTGGCCCCATTGGAGCATTTCTTGGAGGGGAGGGTCTAAGGCCCTTGCTCATGTGCCCAATGGACATACGACTGTTTTATCAAGGACAGAATCTGACCCAGCAACCTTCCAATCACAAGTACAGTACAAAGGCCTAACCTGAGCCACATGCCACCCCTGAGCCTAAGCTACCAGCAACATAGCTAGCAGAATTGGCTAAGGAGAAGCAAGACAGTTAATTCTCAGTTTCTTTGGGCACTCTTTGATGAGCTCTATGACCAGAGAGCCATCTGTTTGCCGGTCCGGCTCTGAGGGCTAGTTAGGACACTTCCATTGAGAACCAGAGCTAATAAGCATTCAGTGGAGAAACAGATGTAGAGCTTCAGCAGGTTGTGTAGACAGGCTTGGTGGGTCATTAAGGTCATCGCGCATTCGTCTATGATGCCTCCACTATACAGATCTATACAAATACAAAAGCGAAACACATTGTCATTCAGTCATTCACTTACTCAGAAAGTCTGAGTTTATTCAAATAGGTACTAGACTCATTTGGGCTGCCAATCTATGACTAATCTGTGAAAAAATGAGCTACGTGTTAATTACCTTTTCCCATATGATTGCTCATCTTTTCTGCTAATACATATTGCTATACATTATACACTTATGCATAATTAAGGCCTTTGTGCTCCCTGTGTTGGCTTGACCTTATTCTGTATTGATGACCAATCCGGGGTATATAAACCATTCTGTCCGCAGAAATATTTCATGTTTTCCGTAGAGAACTGTTTAATAATAAATGTATACCATCAGAACATGCATATTATGTGCTAAAGTACCTCACAATCATTAATCAACACTGAAATAAGTTACAATTTAAATACACCAATATAGTAGCTGTTAGCTACTAATAAGCATTTATTAATGATCATGCATGACCAGCTATGTATCACAATTTCCTTATTCTTCGGAGATATATCTTACGTATGTCTTCACATACATCTCTATTTTCTGTGTTAACACGTGCACTTCAACTGTCTCATAAATCCATTTTCTACATGTTGTAAGACCTATATCGCTAAATTCTTTTGATTATGGATAAACACAGTCTTTGCTTCTGGGATTTAGGTCTGTGCCGAACTAGAATATTTGTCTATGACGAATACTTTAAGGCCTTCCATCTGAAACATGGCACCTATACCTAATTATGTGGATTTTTTGTAGGAGATGTTCTTTGGAAAAATCCTTCGAAACCCAGGTCTGGATTTAAAACTTAGCTACTGGTTTCTATGAAGTGTTCCTTGGCAAGGCGGTAACTCTGTAAATCCGACAAAGGAACGTATAAATATCTGCACATGGCATTTCTCTGGTAATAGATGTATGTACAGACATACTATGTGCAGGTTCTACAGTTGGGTATCCTAGCAACCAAGCCGAGAGCAATGAAACTGGATCCCGAAATCAATGTGACAGGATAACGGTCCACACTGCGTTGCCTAAAATGTTCATGTCATTTCTTTTAAGCAGAATTTTTTTAAGTAATTTAATCGTGAAACATTTTCTCTAAATTTTTAAAAGAGAGCAAAAGAATAATGGCATATTGGCCAGGTGTCTGATTTTTAAATGGCTGATAAGGAGCACAGAAGAGCTCACTTCTGCCCTCTAACTGCTTTCTGTAGACTTGCATGGTGTACGATGCCCTCTAAACATTGCAAGTAAATTCACAGATTACCTGAAAGCTTTCAACAACAAGCATGACATATGGCAATACAGATAAATCCATGCAAAGCTCTCAGTCTACTCTGAAGATCTTCTGTGTCAGCACCAAAGTTGCTCCAACGTTCTGTTCCCACTGCAGTTCCCATACTCACCCACCCGCCCCACCCCAGTCAGCTTCCCTTGTATAGTCCCTCCCCCTTGGTCACATGCCTGCTTCTGTGTGGCCAGAGATGATGCATGCGCTGAAAGCTACAGCCTGAGATTCTTTTAGATGACATAAAAGAATATGTCAAAGGGTTCAATTTTGAGACATATCTGCCAAAAGGGAAAAGGATAAGAAAATTTGGTTTCTCTACATGTAAAATACTTTTGTGGGGCAACGTATGCTTCATCTGTTAAAGACAATCTTTAAACGATGATAGTAGTCTCTGAATGTGAATCTCCAGTTCCGTGGACTTTCTTCAGGGTCACCCACAACCTGCCAATGACCTTATTGGAATTTTGACCCTTAAGCGGGGTCCTGTGTGGAGGGTTGACCCTAAATCGTGCCGGGCTGCACTTTCAGGGCACCTCGGTGCATGCCGGCCTTTTGGGGTCATCTAGTTAGGCCACGATTTGGATCTGAGCAGCAGCAAGATGAAGACAAAATATCAGGAGAAGTTACTTTGTTCTTCACCTTTGCAGGGCCTGGAGCACAAATACACCACACAGAATTCATGGCTGGTTTGTAACTTGCTGGACCCTGATCCAGAGCATAGGTATAACTATCTGGGAAAGACAGTAGCAGCTGTGTTCTGGATAGTGAAATAAAACAAAGATCAATTTAGAAACTCCAAGAAAATTAGTTCTCCGTAACATCCAGTGATATTCATGAATCCATTTACATACTTGTGAAGCTTGCTGCAGCAAAAACAGAAAAACTATGAGTCATCAAAAAAGGGTCTCTTTATACAAAATCATTTTAACCATCACCAATAAGTCATATATTTTGTCGACGTCAACTGCTGGGTGGCTGGGGAGAAGGCATGAGAGTGCAGCTTGGCTAATAACGAAAATCTGACAATTCACGCCACCATTTTGCCTGTTTAGTTTGGGCTGCATCGCAACTTGTGAGATGGCAGGTCGGGCTAAAAGACTCGACGCCTTCATGTTTCGGTTCACTGGGTTTTCCTGATTTGCAGATGGATGACCTTCAGTGGCCCAGCGGAGAGTCTGAGGTGCCACTCAGCGTATGCAGCCTGCCCTGCAGGATGGGCGAGCGGAAGAAGGTGGTGAAAGGCGTCCCCTGTTGCTGGCACTGCGAGCCCTGTGACGGGTACCAGTACCAGTACGACGAAATCTCCTGCAAGCTCTGCTCCTACAACATGAGGCCCAACCCCAACAGAACCGGCTGTGAGCCCATTCCAATCATCAAACTGGAATGGCATTCCCCTTGGGCAGTCATCCCCGTCTTCCTGGCCATACTGGGTATCACAGCGACTATATTCGTCATGGCCACCTTTATCCGGTACAATGACACCCCCATAGTGCGAGCCTCAGGTCGGGAGCTGAGCTACGTGCTGTTGACGGGGATCTTCCTCTGTTACATCATCACCTTCCTCATGATCGCCATGCCCGACGTGGCCGTCTGCTCCTTCCGCCGCATTTTCCTTGGCCTAGGAATGTGCATAAGCTACGCGGCGCTGCTCACCAAGACCAACCGCATCTACCGCATCTTCGAACAGGGCAAGAAGTCAGTGGCTGCCCCCCGGCTGATCAGTCCCACCTCCCAGCTGGCTATCACATCTAGTCTCATATCTGTCCAGCTCATGGGGGTCCTCATATGGTTCGGGGTTGACCCCCCCAACATTATCATTGACTACGATGAACAGAAGACCATGAATCCCAGTCAAGCCAGGGGGGTGCTAAAGTGTGACATCACAGACCTGCAAATAATCTGCTCTCTCGGATACAGCATTTTGCTGATGGTGACGTGTACGGTGTACGCTATCAAAACACGAGGGGTTCCAGAGGACTTCAACGAAGCCAAACCCATCGGCTTCACCATGTACACCACCTGCATCGTCTGGCTTGCATTCATCCCCATATTTTTTGGCACGGCCCAGTCGGCAGAGAAGGTGAGAATCTTCATATTCCTTAATCTGTTATTTGCTTATTTGAGACACCCGGCAAATATATACACCAGAAGTCCACTGTAACTGAATTTGGATTATTGTACCAGTGACATTACAACAACGCTGTGCTTTTCACAGTACTGAAAATATATTTATTTAAAAGACAGTACAGCGTAAAATATACTTTGTGATAAATTCTTACCCCACATGCTTGTATAAATAGTTCTACTGGAAACTGATTAATATTAATATTCCACCTACGCTGTGGAACTGAAAAAAAGATGATCTTTTTACTTTAGATATTTGCTTATTGGCTAAACTAAAAAGCGATGAGGATGACTTGTTAGGGCAAATCACATATATGCTGTATGATTTTACTTTTTTTACCCTGACTTACAGAGTGTTTGTCAGGTGTCCGAAATTTGCACTGACCCCAGTCATAGCAGAAATGCAAATAGCGCTCTGGTGGGTCGTATACAAAATGTTGCCTCGTGAGAAGGTGCTGATCAGCAGTCAGAGCTAAAAAAGAGCATCAGCTTAAGCACGACTTGCCGGTCGGCGGCACGAAGGGCTTCCCTTGCGCCCTTGTGCTCATGAATCCAAACTTGGCTCAACGGTTGCTGGAAATTCAGGGAGAGAATGGGAAAGCAGGCAAACAAATCTCTATTATACTGTCAGGTAGCCAGAAAGCTGGGGAGACTGCCTCTCAGAAGCTATTTTAACTGTTCTCCATGGAAGCTCTGCACAGTGCCGACAAACAGATGCTAACATTTGCTAACAGTGACTGCAGGCTGTGCAATCCCATATAACAGCTACAAAGTGATAGGCGTGAGGCCCTTAGGGGCATGTTTTGGCAAGATGGTAACATCAGTTTTTATTGTAGCCTGTTTGGCCCCGTAAACTAAGAAGCCCTATCTCCAGTTTGCTTATAAATCCTGTGAAATGCTAGAAGGATTGGGAATGGCCAATGATTTGAACTGTGGAAAATAATCCGGTCAGTCATAAAATGCTAGGATAATAATTGCATTGTTAGATTACAATTTTTTCCTGTGGTCTAACCTGAAAAAACCCTTTAACTGGAAGGCTGCTAAAAAATCTTACAAATTCCTCAGCTGTGCAATATTGGTGTAAAATTACAGTCGATCCCCATTTCAAATACCGATGGAACCAAATGCAATGCTCCAAATGCGAAACACAGAAATGCAAATTCACACGGTCCGATCGCTAAAGGCTAAAACTGTGGCATGAAATGTAACATCTAAGGAGGGACTCTGTCTTTCCCTACAGAATGGTACTTAGGCAATAAGAGGCCAGAAGAGAGGTCTTAGAAGGAAGCCACCGTGCCCTTCAAAGGGCGCTATGAACAACTCTGACCTTTACAGTGACAGAATTAGACAGTCTCCAGCGAGTGAATTCTCTGATCTGGGAGCCAGGAAGGAGGCTGTCCGAAATCAAGCCTGCAAGAGGTTGAACAGCAAGCCAAAATTTACATAGCAAACATAAGGCTGAACAAACACCAGGAAAGTAATGACTGCACACAAAAACTTGGCATAAAAAAATTTAAAACATAAGAAAAAGCTTCTTTTCTTGCAGACGAAATTAGCTTTTATTGAAATATCTTGGTGGCACGGTAATTGTCACTGAGAAAAGGAGATCAAAGACTGAGAAAATGGCTTTTTTACCCAAACTCGAAGTGAGCACATAATGAATTTAAAGCAGCGTGGTCTTTTCCTGGGTGAAAATGGATGCACTTTATTGCTCTTTTTGCAGTTAAAAAACACAAGGCAGTTCTCCTTTAAAGATGCTTGTCTGTGTTACTGCCCCACAAGGACAGACTTTGATCGAGCAGTAGAATCTACATTGGCATCGGCGTCATGCCACGTCTTCGGCATACTTGTTTGTTAGAGATAATTTCACAAATAGATATGATCCAGTAAAGGCAGTCTTATATAGACAGAAAGGCAGTTTTACGAAGGCAGTTGTTCCTATGCATTGTGTCTGATTGGCTTGAGTGTGGCCCTTTGTTCTTCATGGGAAAGTGAAATCCATCTGCCAATTTTAGGAACCCTCTTTAAAATCCGTTTCATTTTCTGCTTGACAAGCTCTGCTTATATGTGGTGCTGTCCAGTGTAATGTGATATTTCATGACCTGTTTTTTGGAACCAATGTAACAGCCCAGAGTAGATCCATGTTAGACAGATAACGACTGAGACACAGTGTATTTCCAAAAGCCATCCATCGTCCAACCTCTTATCCTGGACGGGGTCCCAGGGGAGTCCAGAGCCTGGAGTCTGTCCCAGGCAGCAACCACACAAGGCTTGGCTACCATCTTGCCTGGGGTTCCAGTCCATTACAGGGCACATACATGCACTATGGGCAATTCCAAGATGCCAGGTACCTTAAACACATGCCTTTGGACTGTGAGGGGGAGCAGGATTACGCTTGGAAAACCCACACACTCCACGCCTACAGGGCGAAAGGGGGATCCAAACCCTTAATCCTCCAGGAGTGAGACAACAGTGTTTCTACTGGAGCCACTGTGCTGCCACCTATTTTGACACAATTTTATGTATATAATGAAACATGTATATAATGCAACAAAAAATCAAATACAGATAATATACAGTGCGGGGTATCTGGCTGAGCTGGAGGAGAGAGCCGTGTCGCTTACTGGAGACCGAAAATTATTTAGGGTCTCTCCCTTTTTCCAAAACACTTCACACAAGCTAATAAAACGATGGCATTTTAGCAGAGAAGGCAAAACTACCCAGGAATACATACTGAAATATAGTCACAGACAAGAAGAACAAGAGTGGGAAAAAGTAACGCAAATGCGTAAAGTGAATCTGTGGGTTGACGTAAAGTGCAACCCACGTTCTGCTCTGACTTACTCGGAGAAACACAGCCTTGTCTGCATTTCCATTAGGAGCTCCTCTGCGGAGGGATTCCGCACTGCCCCCTGAATGGTATGTCTTATTCCACACTGCGGGCTTGAGCAAAGTAAAGTCCTAAAAGAAACTGTTTCACTCACTCTGCCATAGAAGTGGATTGGAGGAACATGTCTATCATGGAATGACCATCCCGGGGTTAAAAATATGTGATACATAATAAGAATTGAGTATATTTTATAATTGAAAAATGAATCCTTTCAGATTTAAATTCAATGTTTTATGGGTTAGAGAAGTGGGTACATGGAGGAGCCTTATGTGACTCCCTGAATCTGCATACGGCTTAGCATCATAGATCACAGAATATCTTTAGATGGCGATATTAGGAAATGTTGCTACTTCAGGAAAACACGCCTCATTGGCTGTGACTCACTGGAAAGACTCAAGGCAACTGCCACAGTTTAAAGAGATAAACCATGTATCCCAGGAAATCACTGGACTGAACGTAATTGGGCAAAAGCTGAATTAAATGCTCAGCAACTGAGTAGTGAATATTAGGTTGGAATGGAGGGCTTCTACTGAAGCCAGAGGAGAAATGCCCATGGATGTTTCCAGTCAATAAATAGGAATGGGGCCTAAAATTTAATGCCATCAGCTCTCTGAGGTGTTCCAGTGTTGCTGTCATTTTCTTCTGACCTTCTTGATGAACCCTGCTGCTTGATGGCTACATCCATTTCAGCCAGTGACTGTCATCACATTAACGACTCTGAAAAATGCAAATATATGTTGATGAAATGTCATGCTTTAAAGGGGGGTTATCACCATGTTTACTGTATAAACATCTGCATCTCAAGTTTAAATATCTGAACTGGCAAATGTAGGATGGTGGCATATACAGCAATCATGCAGAATACTCCAGAACAGTATTATGATAGCATTTCAATGGAAAAACAACAATAACTCTACAGCAAGAAACGACTGGAAAATTTAAGTGATTCTCTGTATAGCTCGAACAAATATTACCGCAATTACCAGAGGAAATATAACAAGACGTACTAAATGGCTACATTTCAGCATTTAGATTATGAATAACAAATAATGACATATAATTGACCCATCTTAATTTATATTTGGAATGGCACAATGGAGTTATATTTGAAATTCCAAGACAATGCAACCAAATGCAATAGAGGATCAACCTCCTTTAGAACGAAAGTAAGTAGGCTCCAAAGGAAATGCATGTGGACGGGTTGTTCAAGTCAGAGGGCAGCCCAGATTGCAACCTCTTTTGTTCAGAGATGAAATGTTTATGTAGATGGAATGCTATCAAATGACCACCATCCATCCATTTTCTGTTACCGCTTATCCTATTCAGGGCCGTGGTGGGTCTAGAGTCGCTGGGAGCAGGGCAGGGAACAACACAGGATGGGGTGCCAACCCATCTTAGGGCACACGCACATGTTTTGGGGGGATCTAGAAGAAACCCCACAATGACACAAGGAGAACATGCAAACTCAACACACGTGGAGCCACAGCAGAAACTCAAACTCTGGTTCCAGAAGTGTAAGGCAACAGTGCTAACCACTGCACTTCCGTGCCACCCCCAAATGACTACCATAAAGGCTCAAATGCAGTTTAGAGCATGTTGCACAATACAGAATATAGGTACAGTTTAACGGTTGGGCCAAACAGCCCAAATGCTAAATAAGTAGAATGTACTGGCCTAATTGTCTGTAGATATGAACGGTGTGTGTGCTCCCTGTGACTGATTGGTACCTCATCATGTGTTGTTCCCTGCTTTTGTACCTGGGATATGTTCTGGACCCCCACAGCTCTTGAAATGACTGATATATTTTTTTATAGGAAAAAAAGCTTTTAAATTTGATGTCCCAAATCTGCTTCCGTGTTTTTGTTCAAGTTCCATAGCCTGACAGCTTACTAATAATCACAGCTTTGGGCCTACACATATTCTCTTACATTCTGTTGAGAGGCCTGGACATTAAATATTAACTTTGTTATCTCTCCGTTATTGAGACATTCACTCACCAGTAGAGTTAGGAGACAGCTACTAGCCCCGAGGCCATATTTAAGGATCATTTGGTTGTCCAGATGGTGCTGGGATTGGTGCCGGAGACACCGTGATGCATAGGCCAGCGGGTTTTGGGACCGCGGCACGTTGCATTGCCATGTGAACGTATCTATCCCAGAATCACAGTGCATCTGGGGGGACTGAAGAGCAGGTGTGGATGTGACAGTAGTAGTGGGGGGGGGGCGCCCGTGCCGGGCTAATACGCCATGTAATTGGTGCATCATGTCATGACATCCATTAGTCCTTACACCTTTTTTTAATTCCCTTTCCCCCTCATCGGACGTGAAGGCGCAGGACCTCTTAATCAATTTACCTGATGCTTGATGCAGACAGCCGCCCGGGCTCAAGGGTCCCGTGAAAAATTACTGTGCATAGCGTCTGCCAAAAAAGACAGGGGAGTGTAGGACGAGATTATTACTTTAGCTATAAGCAGGGTGGCCAGCTTTCGGGCTGATGTCCAGCCTCAATGAGCGCAGCTATTTATACTTATATAAAGCCTTTATTGTCCTTTCGCACATGACACCTCCCATAGGGCAGAGACAAGCAGCTATATCTGGCCGAGGCATTTATCATGGATGAATGTGATGCTCAGGGCTATTGTCAACATCTCATAATGTCTTACGTGTACGTGCATATGATAAAGGATTAAGCAAAATAATTCAATCTGACTAGGAAATGCACACTTAGCTATCAGTGTGCACAAGATTCACACACGCAAATATTTGATGAAAAAAAATACCAAAAATTCCTCTGTGTTATTAAAAATAACGACAGTCCCATCTTAAAAGCCCTAGAGAAGTAGGGCAAAGCTGTGGCTAACTGCTAGAAACTGTTAAGCAAGTCATTCCTCTATTCCTCCCACTTCTCACTGAATATAAACATGAGGAAAAGGAAGAGCTGATGGGTATTTGCCATCATAACCATATAAGCGCTATGTGTGTGATGTGCGTTGTGATTTAATTAGTCCTGCTTGTGTTCTTCAGGGAGGAATGTCATATAGCCCTCAATGTGACAAGCTGCCTGTCAGTCTTGTTACTAGCAGGCTAAGCTAGCACACGGGTAGAGGTCCTCTGTTCTGCACCAATGGCGACTACTTGCTACATGCCATGTTTTGTTATTTTTAATAAGCAGTGAAGAGTCACCCCTCCTTTGTTGAGTGTAGGTTTCATCAACCTTAATGACAGGCTTTGCAAATGGGAGTTGTCTCCTCCCCCCCTTGTAAATCTTTAAAGGCTTGTACTACTTTCCATGTTTGCATGCCTTGCTGGTATCCATGGAAACTGCATCGAGTTTGGCGTGAACTGATAAAAGCAAAATATACTCAAAACAATTATAGTCACATTTAATGATAATGATACACCTGTAATACATAATGGGACACCTGTGATAATGATAATAATACACAAATGATACACTTAGAAGGTAATTTAGATTCTGTGTCAAAAATAAGATGAGTCATATTTCTGTGAAATTATGCACACCTATTGCTAATATCCCGTATAACTGACCCATTCAGCAAAGTTGATGTGCTCACAGAAGTGAATATTGGAATGTGCTTATTATTTGTTATTTATTTGGTAAGTCTTCCTAAGTGCTCTTGTATGTGAGGACTCAGGAATGCTTTGAAGTTTGACCCAAATTCAGCAGCCACTCTCCAACTTGTGCAGCTTGTGTCAACAAAAATGATTGCTTGATTTTTTTTTGCACACAGAAATAATAAAAAGGGGCTGTAATTTCCCAGCTGAAATACATTGGTCAGTACATTTTATGTAGAATTATGCATCAGAAGTAACCAGAAAATTCAGCCCGGAAAAGGAGCTCTGTGACACTCTGTACACTCTGAGAATTTGTTCTTTCGTGGTTCAGAGACAGCGTATCCCCTCTCTGTTTTCCTGGGTACCCAGTTATTTAATGGGTTTTCAGTGATGCAGTGGGACTGATATGGGCTGGTAAGGATATACAGTGGTACCTCAGTACTCAAACTTATTAGAACTCGAATTACTTTAAGGTCGAACCAACCAGTTTTAGAAATGACCTAGAACTCGATCTGAATCTCAGAAGTCAAACCGTGAACGCCAACCTAAGATAACTTGTACGCGCGGGGAAATGAGTCACGCGGCACGTCTCTCAGCGGAAACAAAGGGTAACACTTCAGTCTAAACCTCGCATTCGCTGTGACGGCATTGTTTTTTGGTGATAGTGCTTTTTTATTGAAAATAACAGGTAATACACTATCATTTTATCATTTATATCATTTTGGTAGCCATTGCTTACAATGTAAAAGTTTGCTATTTACGAACAAATTTAGAAATACAGAGTAATAATAAAAATAAACAATGGACCGCATGGCATAGTCTAGTGTTGGCGCAGTCTTGGGGCATGGCTTGAGGTAGTGTTGGGGTATATTATCGTTTTGGAAGCCATTAAGAAAAAAATGTTATGCACAGCATTTATTTTCTTACTTTACAAATTACTGTTTTAATAAATGTGCTTTAGTATATGCTCTTCTTGTTTTGTCCGGTTCACCTTGTGTTTAAATGCTAAAAAAAATTACATAATTTACATATTTAGGTGTAATTTTTTAGGGCCAGGAACCAATTAATTGATTTTCCATTATTTATTATTGGAAAAATTTGATCAGAACTCAAACTTTTTAGTATTCAAACCCAAGTTCTGAACAGATTAAGTTTGAGTTCTGAGGTACCACTGTACCAATGAAAGACTTTGGATTTAAGGTTCTGGCTTTTAATGTGGGTGTCTCTGCGTTGGATGCTTTAGTGTTATATGAATTAGCTGAACTTTTCTTCCTAATTTAGTAGGGGGGTGGGTTATGCTGCTAGGAGCCCTTGAAAGCAAGGCTCTATACACGGGTGGGGTCAGTGAGGCAGTCGTTATGCAGCCCCCCTTAAAAAAATCCTAGAATTGGCCCTGCCTGACAAGAGAATGCTGGGTATCGTTGGGGCATCTTCTGGCTGACCCTCATTAGTGGCTGCAATCGCCTACTCTGGCATGGACTTCCATGGAGAAAGGGCTACTGCTGTACGGCTTGGGTGGCCCTGCTCATTACTGGAGTGACCAGTGTGTGTGTGTGGGGGGGGGGACTTGCTGGCTGCCCCCATTTCTTTTCCTGGTTCTCTGCTTTTTTTAGGCAAGATAGGTACAGGTGACAGGTGGGGGGGGGGGGCAGGGTTCTTCTCATACCACACTTATGTCTGGTTTCAGAGTTTTTCTTTTAGTGCTCTTTCAAATATGAAGCCCCTCCTCCTCTCAAACACCACTGAATATCAAGCACCAAAATTACTACAGTTCACCTGATAATCCCTAGAAGTCAGTATGTCTTCTGCATTAACCAGCACCACTAATTACCTGTCAATTCTTTCAAGAAGTCTAATTTTCGTCAATGTAAAATCGTCAGCTTTTCTTATGAGGACTTAAAAACCGTCAATAGCCAAGGATAGCTGAGGATTAAGATAATGATCTCTTTAGAATTTTTTTTTTTCTTAAAAATGTTTCTCTGCCCAGCAGTGATATATTAACATGTTTGCTGACATGTTTAGCTGTGAGCATAGTGGCCCTATGTAGAACTGATATATGGCTTAATAAAGACCGTATTAAGAGCAGGAGGCAATTCAGAGAGGAGGTATGCCATTACTGAGCAGAGTCGCAGTCATTAAATGAATAAATGAAGAGAATTATTACTGTCAAATCCATCCATCCATCTTCTATAAGCTGCTTGTCCTATGCAGGGTCTCGGGGGTCTGGGGCATATTCCAGAGGCTACAGTCGCAAGACAGGGAACGACCCAGAATGGGGTGTCAACCCGTCACAGGGCACAAGGCAGGGAACAACCCAGAATGGGGTGTCAACCCCTTCACAGGGCACAAGACAGGGAACAACCCAGAATGGGGTGTCAACCCATCACAGGGCGCAAGACAGGGAACAACCCAGAATGGGGTGTCAACCCATCACAGGGCGCAAGACAGGGAACAACCCAGAATGGGGCAAACACACACACACATTCATACCTACAGACAATTTTACAGACAATCTCCAAGTAACGAAATGTATTATTTTTGGCTGTTTGGGGAAACCAGACTATGAGGTAAACGGGGAGAAGATGACATGCAAACTCCACACCCATGGAGCCATGGCAGACTAATGAGAATATTTGTCCCAGAGGTGTGAGGCAACAGTGATGACAACAAACCATAATATCTAGTTATGTCAGGCAATGCAGAAAAGTATTGTTTTAGTTTAGTTTAGTTTAGTTTAGTTTAGTTTTGTCATTCCATGGGGGTGAGCGAAGCAGAATAGTGGGAGGGAAGGATATGAGGTGGTCAAATCCCAAAAGGTCTGGGACATTTTAAAATCTGGATAAACCAGACCGTGGCAGTACATTATATTTTGGTCTCAGAAGACAGTTGATTCAGTTTAAGTGTAACACTTGACTTTGGGGATCGTAACGTCTCTGGTTCCAATCCTATGGTTGGCAGAATGATGTCATTGTTCGGCCCCTGAGCAAGACCCTTAACCTCCAATAGCTCTGGGGGCATCTGATCCTGCTTTCTCAGTTCCATGTTGCTTTTGGAAGAAAGTTTCTGCTAAATAAATAAAATGTACATCACAAAATGATAATCAAACACTCAGAAATGGTGTTTGTTTCACACAATATAATTTTAGAGAAAATTCCAAAAAGCAATGAACAGCTTTTTTGTGACACTTAGTCCCTATACCTATAGAAATACCTAGAGTACAATTGGACAGGTTAGTCTTGAATATATTAAATGGAAACTAGTACAATACTCTTTATTCATTTGGACAATTTACTTAGTATCGTGAATGATAAACTGCAGACTAAGTTGCTTTTTTTCAGTATTTCCCTTCATCTGCATAGTGGATTTTTCTGGCCTTACCACTGCTTGAGAAAAGCCTTACTGCTGTGTTCTTGCCAGCCACTAGTGGTTGCTGGGTAATCCCATTCAATGTTTTTGCCATCTGGAAGTAATTCAAAAAGACCAAAGAATGATGTAAGAGGGTTCTAAAAGTTTTAGGGGGTCTAAAACCAAAGGCCTTATTATCCAATTTGCAGCCTTTTCTGTGGTGTAATCAGTGTCTGCTTTAAGCCAGAGAAACAAAGTGCTAAGGCTTTCTCTGTTTTTTTCCTAAACAGCTGGCTGACAAATGCTTGGTGCTACTAGGCAGTGATTGAATAAACTCTACTCTTGGAAACACCTGTAGACTTAGTTCCTTATCTGAAGCAAATATGTTCCTTATGTAGAAAATAAGTCGTAGATTATCTGAGAAAGCTCTATGTGATTTAACATCCTTATTGATCTTGACAGATGTCTGTGTTTTTTATTATTGCCATCTACATCACAATCGCTTTTCATTGTACCTGATACTTTGTTATAATTCGTTCAATCCAGTAATCTTAAATCAAAAATGACAAATATGAAATTAAACTCTAAAATTCTTTTATTCGTAGCAGTTCGAAGTGGCAGATTTTTTGGCTGTATTCTACAGGAAGTCACCAGAGACGGACTTACCATTCCAGGCTAAATGGACAGGCCTTATTGTAGACGATGGCATTAGGGAACATTCTCTGTATAGTTAGCCTGAAGAGGGCGCTATAGTCAACCCATATAAGAGATCAGGGATGTTGCACTTGGCCAGTCTAAGAGCTTTAACCTAATCTGCCAGTAACAGCTCTATCTGAAGATCACTGAATTACACCATGGAGCAAATCACCGGTGACTGGCGACTCCCGATACACAAACACTACAGAAAAGAGCCACCCTGTCGGTTTTGAGATATTTAGTCTTCAGAATCAGAATGTTTATTGCCACACGACCATGGCCGGTGGAAATTTCAGTTGGCACAGCTTGCTATTGTTGGAGACACCATGACAACAGACAAATAACAGTCAGGGCACAATGCAGGCAGAATAAATACAAGACAAAAGACAGAGAAGAGTAAATGCAATCAATGTATGTGAGGTATGGGTGAGTGTTTTGTGCAAATTTAAATAGTGATGTGTTGAAAGTCGACGCAGGTACAATACAAACAGCATACACCTATAAATATAGTGAATAATCGACATTACATGCAATGTGTTATTATAATGTCCATGTAGATCATCAGGGGTCTATGCTGATGAGAATGCAAACATTGATATGGTTTCAATGGTGTTTGATTACATGCAGGGTGACTGATGAGTCTGGTAACATTGGAGAAGATGCTGTTCTTGAACCATGTTGTTTTTCGTATGTAGTTACTCTTCACCAAAACATGAAGAAAGCACACATACTCAAGGAGATTGAGGGGCGAGTAGCTCCACTTCTGTTATAAATTAGAGCTTTGGTTGTCTTAGGAGGGCACTAGCTTTGGTGAGTCAAAACAGATACCCTGAGGATGGTTAATGTATTAAAAGCCTGTGCTGTGGATGCATTCCAAGTAGCACAGGGACCTTTGAAGGGAACATGTCAGCTATTGTATGGCTCATTCCGATATGAAGGCTAAAAAGTATATATCGGCAGTACCAGTCAAAAATTTGGACACACCTAGCTATAGGGTTTATTGTGCTATTCTCTACATTTTGGAATAATGATAAATTCTTTAAAACAAAAAAAAATGTACATATATGGATTTATGCACTTACTAGAAAAGTATTAAATAAAAAATAATAATCTGTTGGAGGGGGCAGGTCTGTGGGTTGGGATTCCCAAGGTTGCCAGTTCAAATCCCTGAGTTGGCAAAGTGATCCCACCACTAGGCCCTTGAGCAAGGATCTTAACCCAAGTACCCCCAGGGATTGGTTCCTCTATGCCATTTTCAAAAGGTAGCCTCCTGGCATGCTCTTACAGCTGTCCTGAAGGGCTTTTGTTGAGCTCTCATTGGCTGCTTTTCCTTCACTCACAGTTCAAACTCCTCCTAAACCATTTTGCTGTGTTAAGGACAGGTCATGTGATGTGGCTCATTGTTACTCTCCATTGATGGTGGCTTGGTGTGTCCAAACATTTGACTGGTACTGTATATATGCAAATCTATATACAATGTACAGATATAGTGTATATTTAGGAAGGTGGTTGATTACTTCTGGATTGGACTTTGCTTGTGTCACCCCTACCTATACAGATATTGTGTATATTTAAGAATTGGGATGGTTACTTCTGTATGGGACACGGTTTTACTTGTATGATCAGCAAATGCTCCTGCTTTCCATTGCAGCAGCTGTTTCCTATGGACTGAATACCTCTGCCATGGGGCTGACTCGAAGTTTATGTTTGGTAATTTGAGCTAGAAAGCAGCATAGATCATTTGTTATTCTGTTGTCTCAGTGATACATCCCAAGGTTATTTTTTAAGATCCCAGTGGAGAAATTCTCTTCATACCTCTGAACACCCACTGGCTCCCTGTACGTGAGAGCAAGCTGGCCACAAAAGGCAGTAGTACCTAGGGAGCTGCAGGTTAAGGGCCTTGCTCAAGGACCCTCAGATGTGCTAAGGCCAGGCTCGACTGAGCCGCATGCAGTCCTTCTGTCCATGCAGTCCAAGATTTTGTTTCAACCAACCAGTTGAGTATAAAGAGTCACATTCATGGAGTACTAAACTTGCTGGTTGAAACAAAATCTTAGTCTGGATTCATACTTTCTGAACCTGAACTTTCCACCTCTGACCATATGGAATGTTCCAGATTTTTACAAAAGTAGGTTTGTGGGTATTTAGTGTGAAGCTGTGGTTTTATTTTTTAGTTTAACTCTCCTGGGGAATCAAGACCTGTATCCTTGAGCCAACTCCCCTTACAGAATTTTGGGGTTAAATATGGATGCCTGTAGTAAGTTATTATAATCATTTTAATAGGAGGAAAATGTCTTTGTACAGGGCTGAGCCTTTGCTGACACAATTCTGTGCCTTAATCACCTACTTTTTGCTCTGAACTTACATTTTAAAACAGGGCCTTCATAAAGCGTCTCCTTCAGGAACACATCTGAATGGAATCAAAATCCTGGTATTGTTGTAATAATAGATACAATGGTACCTCAGAACTCAAACTTAATCCGTTCAGAACTCGGGTTTGAATCCTAAAAAGTTTGAGTTCTGACCGAATTTCCCTGTAAGAAATAATGTAAAGTTATGGAGGCTATAATTAAAGAGAAAATGATAGATTACCTGGAGTCAAATAACATTTTGAGGGATAGCCAGCATGGATTTAGGAGAGGTAGATCCTGTTTAACAAATCTGCTGGAGTTTTTTGAGGAAGCTACTCA
>JABFEA020000110.1:19715906-19728477 GCA_019775915.2 Cyphomyrus plagiostoma | reverse complement strand
TAGTTAAGTTCTCCCCAAGCGAGCTTGATGGGCCGAATGGCCTCCTCTCGTTTGTATAGTTCTTATGTTCTTAAAACCAATTAATTGGTTCCCAGCCCCAAAAAATTACACCTAAATATTTTTTTTTTAGCATTTAAACACAGGATAAAACAAGAAGAACATTTTTTTCTTTATGGCTTCCAAAACAATAAAGAATGTACCCCAACACTACCCCTGTTCTGCCCCAATTGTACGCTCCTTCCGTGTGCCACGCCCCCTCATTAACTTGGCGTGGGATCTCCGTGTGATCAGCTGTTTCAGGTTGTTGTCATTAGTCCTCTGTATTTCGTGCGCATTTCAGTTTGTTTCCCCAGTTCGGTCATTGTATTGTTCGTCTGCGTTTCCTTGCCTTACCTGTAATTAAACCCCGTATTCCACGATACCCTGACGTTTGCGTCTTTGTCTCCATTCTGTCCCGCTCGGCAGGAAAATATTATTATCATTAAATGTATTAATGGTTTATTATTAATGATATTAAAATAATTAATAAGAAATCTTTATTTTAAATGTGTTTATTATATAATAATTACTGTTCCTGTCTATCATTGTCTAAAAGTTTTTTTACTGTGTAAATATATGTATTCAGTTAGTGTAAACATGCACCGTGCTGTCACAGCGAATGCGAGACTGAAGCGTTACCCTTTGTTCCTGCTGAGATGTGTGACTCATTTCCATGACTAGTTTTTTTCAAACTGGTTGGTTTCACTTTTAAGAAATTTGAGTTCTAATACTGAGGTACCACAGTACTTTATTGTCTTTACACCTCCCTCAACTTGCTCTTTGTACTGTAAATTAAGTTATCTGCAACAGGCAGCCACCTGTTGGGGCGCCCAGGAAGCTGGGGGTTAAGGGCCTTACTCAAGGACCTGCAGACATGCTGAGGCTGGGTTTGAACCAGCAACCTTGTGATTACAGGCACAGCCCACTAAGCCACACACTGCCCCAGTCCTGTATTCCCAAACCTTTATTGTCTTGATTTTAATATATTTTATTTTATCTATGAGTTCGACATAATGAATGTCTGTTGCAGGAATTCACATGTATATTTTTCATATCTTGAAATCCAAGTATTCTGATTCTGATATCATAAATGTAATTTTTAAATTCAATGACACAGTTTTGCCTCTGGGGGGTGCAGTGGTTATCATTGCCTCACACCTCTAGAACCAGGATTCAAGTTTCCACTATGGCTTCATGTGTTTGCAGTTTGTTCTCTTGTGTCATTGTGGGATTTTCTCTGGGTCCTCCGGTTTCCCCCCACAGTCTAAAAACATGCTAAGGTGAATTGGAGTTACCAAACTGCCCATAGATGTGCATGTGTGAGTTAATGGTGTGTGTGTGTGCCCTGCAATGGGTAGGCTCCCCATCCTGGGTTGTTCCATGCCTTGTGCCTGTAGCCTCCGGAATAGGCTCTGGACCCCCCCATGACCCTAAATAGGATAAGCGGTTATAGAAAATGGATGGATGGATGTCTATTGGAGATATGTCATTCTGGCCATAAACCATATCTACACTCATTGGTGTGGCTCACAATGCTTTTCAATCAGTTTGCTTGATTGAAAAGGCTGGTATAAGTGTTTATATTCTCCTTTATACAGTAACATCCCACAGCAAAATTTAACAAGAATACTGAAACGTACAATTGAGAGCATAATGACAGGAGAGGTGCTTCATTGCATTTTATTACCAAGAAAAACACCCTCATCATATTTAACAAGTCTGATTATACTGCTGAGTTTCCATATCTTTTTTTTCCTCAATCTACTTCAATTGGCCCCGACACATTGTCAATTTATCTGATGACCTCATCTCTCCTGCATGTAGGGAAAGGCAGGTGATTTGTACATAGCCAAATGAAGACAACCGCTCTGACATTTAGAGGTCTGCTGTCCGTTTTGGGATACAGAACAAAATAGTGTGACTTAAAATGACTCTCAGATTTCTTGGAGTGTGGACGCACTGGATACAAAATGCACTGGATACATAATGCACTGGATACATGACGGCCCTTGAACGGCGACACTGCAGCTCAGCTTGCGCATTAGAATGATTTATGAGACTGCTTTAATTGTGCCTTAATAGGAGCTAAGAGTGGTTCTCAGTGGACCTCTATCTCCATGGTCCCAGTGGACTTATTTACATTTACATTAGTGAAGATCGAGGCAGAAACTCCAGAGCTAGATGGCTGTATGGAGAACTTGCAATAATCTGAACAAACAACTAAAAGCAGTAGTATATCCTGCTTGATGCTGGCGTTTGTATTTCTGTGTCGTTCAGCTGTACATCCAGACCGCCACACTCACCATCTCCATGAACCTCAGCGCATCCGTGGCCCTGGGACTGCTCTACATGCCCAAGGTCTACATCATAATCTTCCACCCAGAGCTCAACGTCCAAAAGAGGAAACGCAGCTTCAAGGCGGTCGTCACAGCAGCGACGATGACATCACGGCTCGCGCACAAGCCCAGCGAGCGACCCAACGGGGAAGCCAAGACAGAGCTGTGTGAGAATGTAGATGCTACCAGTAAGTATGGATTGGGTGTGTGAGGTGTGTGAGTTTTGGCTGGAAAATTCCAGTTCATACAGTCATGTGGAACAGCGGTCAGTTTTGTGTCGGCTATTGACCTAGTTAACTATGCCTTATTCCTTTGTGACTATGCCATTTCCATAGTCACCGACCTTGGAAAGTTCTCCTCACCAGTTCCCTATTGATTCTGCCCCTTAACTCACAATGAAATTTTTTACCATCAAGCATCTAACAGTTTAGAAGGTACTTTTTCTTGAGGTCGTTTTATATTATTACCCTAACCACTCTTAAACGCTGATCAAACGTCGGGTCACCTTGTGTCTGGATTAAATCCCAAGATGCACTGGAAGAGAAGCAGAGCAGACATACACACACAAGTATGACCTGCAGGCAAGCTAGAGACACCAAATGTCTTTGGCCTGTGAGAAGAAGCGATCCCCCAGTTAACAACTTTCACCATCACCTCCCCCCAGTAACACTAGAACCCACCAGACATACGCAAATGCCCACCCCAGGACTGCATCTTAGTAACCTCACTGGTTAGCAGCAAATGATGCACCCACGATCCCAGAGGTGTAAGACCATAGTGCTACACACTATATTTGCTATCCCCCACATTAGCTCAGAAGAATATCTGACTTCTCAGTGACCGTGACTGTATTATTGCCTTAAAGAATGCACTTGAAAGGAATAAGAGGTTACATAAACTGTGAAGACAGGGCTTTTATATTTTTGTGACCCATTCTTGTTTTTTTCTTACTGCACAAATAATGTGGAAAAGAATGTCATCTGGAGTCTGTCAGGGTCATCCACCTGCCAGTCACTTGCACAGCCTCCGCTGGGCTACAATGCCATTTTCCAGCTTCCTGCACAGTCACTAGAATAAGCAATATAATGACTGCATCAGTATTCTGTACCAGATTTGGTCTACCTTGACGGTTGATGGAGGTATGGAGTCATGTTTTCATATCAGTTTTACAGTAATGTGACTGGTCAGGGTTTGAATTGTAAGCTGTGTGCAAATCCCCTCCGATCCTGTGTGAAAATGTATTCTGTTTATGAACATGGTTCTTACTGAAACAATGGCAGCACTTGCTTATTCAAACCAGAGCATCCTAATTACTAAATCTCGCATGACTAAATAACTAGAATAATTAGTAATACCTCCAATTACAGGTATGAAAATAGAGTATTATTTCATTTGCCTCTTACATTCCAATAAGTTGACTTAAGATCTTTGGTGCCAGGGGTGTATACAGGGGTGGGGACACAGCGAAACTCGCTGAAAGCTGATTGGCCCCTGGAGTGACCCCTCCCCTATCATTCAGTGACTCAAAGGATATCATTGGCTAATGATAAGCTTGGCCCCTGATTGACGCTTTCAAATGGCGTTGCCTTGATTGCGTTGTCATCTATTCAAAACATATGGATGATTATTTAAACAATTTAAAAAAAATCTAATCAGAAGTGCTTTGGATACCTTGGAAGGTCGTCTTTAGAATAGTGTCTAGGCTTGCAATTCATGCTTCTGTGCAACGCATACTCTCATTTCCAGACACGTTAATTCTCCACTCAGTTCTAAGTTCAGATGCATATAATGATGCAGCACATAATTTATCCCCGTTTTGAATTCCTCTTGCTGGCCTCGATATTGGAATTTATGCTTTGCTTTGGAGAGTTTATCTGCTTAGCTAGTTTGCTGGGAGTGTTTCATGGGCAATTGTGACAGTGTCAGACGCCCTGTGCCCCATAATAAAGCAAGCCACGTATCTGATTTTCACTTTGCAATGTACGCCTCTCGAATAGTTATCTTTACAATATTTCCACACAGAAATGGTTTCATCCTGATGAATAGGAGACGTACCCGGCTGGTGGTTTAAGCTCCATACAGAGAATTACTTGTGCCATTCTGCTTTAAAGTCTTTATTTTTCTGAAGGTCTTGTAGTTCACATTTTGCCCCAAAGATATACATTTAAACCTTGCTCTCTGCTGTCTGTGAACGCTCTAGATTGCCCCCCCCCCACCCCCACCCCCACACTCACAGGATGAGTGGTTAGAAGCTAGCTTTTTGCACATTTCGATGAATTCTTTGGGCTGGGAACCCATCCACAACCGTGTACCCCGTGTACTTATATTTACCCCCCCCAAAAAAAAACCTTAACCCTTTTTGTCCTCTTTGCGCTGTTTCTAGAGTGATGAATCGCTCTCGTTTTCCCGTGTGTTTCTGGGAAAATGAAATATTTATGTCTCTGGGAGCATCGCTTTTGGATTATTTTTTTTGTGACATTAAATATTAAAGCGGTTAAATATTCATTGCCTGTAGATGAGCGTTGTGCCCGTGTCAGGGACTTGCAGGGCTGTTCGGGCACCTGCCACATGCTGACGCGTGTGCTGGGGGGGCACTCCTGATCAGGGGCCTCAGCCCCTTGCGAGAGCCCTGGTTGGACAGTACCGTCAGGGTGCGCTGCTAACACAGTCTTCCTCTCTCCCCTCAGACTGTCCCACCCTACATATCGCCATCTGGCTGTCTCTCAAACCCCACCCCGCCTGCCCCTCCCCTTCCTGAGGTACACAACAGGCGGTGACATTTCCACACGAGCAGCTCTGCGTGCGTGAGTGAGCCCCCAGGGAACCGCTCTCGTCACTCATCGCTGCAACGCAGAGCGAAAAAACATAATTAGAATTAATTTCTAATGACCTGGAACTCGTCACATGCTCTTAGATATGTACCGGGTCTCCGTAACCTGAGCTGTCCTAATGATGTCCGAGCGGACCTACTTCTACGGGCGACTTCGGTTGTGGAGGGCGTAATGAAAGACTCGCGAACGAAGACGAGGACTAACGTGGGAATTAAGCACAGATGCTGTTTTTTCTCACGCCTTTTCCTGAAAAGCCCATCACATATTTTACTTCTTTAAAATATTCCACACACACACAATCATTATTTAATTAAAATGTTTCAAATATTTTACAGAAGTATTCCACTACATATTATTTCATCTTCAGCTGGATTTTCTGCATATAATAATGTATGTGGTTTACTGTTAGTGGCTTATTGCTTTTTGCCTAAGCTGTCAGAGGAGAGTCCTCCACAGGAAGGGGGTGGAGGGGGTGAAGCATCAGTGACAGTTATTTAGGGCAAAGGAGGACGGCTGAGTAGGAAGCATGATGACAAAAACCAAACTGTAAGGAACTACCAAGCAAGAAACTGTCACTGCCTCGAATGTGGTCACCACTTCCATTCAAACGTTCAAGTGACATAGGCTGGGGAGACATCATTCATTCAAGGTCGAAATAATCAATCGGCCAAGGCTGCTGGGAGAATGGCACAGTCGTTTGGTCTGCACACTTAATGAGAATGACCTTTTTTTTGCTTCACCGTACAGATTTTTGCTGAAGTTTCTTGAGTGGTACCAGAGTTTCTGGGACAGATAGATTCTAATTAGGCAGAAGAAGACAGCAAGCTGGATCCTGGAAACCATGATGTCACCCCATCTTTGTGATGGATTTTTAAACCCACAATACAGGAGAGAACAATCATAGCAATTCAGTGTTATCACCTGTAACTTTAACAGGATTCAGAATCTTGTTTGCATTTTAGCAGAGTGCTTACCTTGGCACTGCATGAAATTATTGATGCTTTTCTTGCAGAAGTCACGTTTTATTATTATTATTATTATTATGCAGTAAAGTATTTTTATTTACTATATGAGAGTATACCAGAACACATATATTAGATTACTGGACTTCAGACTATTACAAGGTTCTCATCATTTGAGGGGGGTCACTGGAGATAAACCAAGCACTATATAAGTATGAACTGTGCTGGACCTTCACCTCTTCTTGCTGGCTTAATATATTTTGTCACTATTGTGACCGTGAATATTAGGTAACAACCTTCTGGGTCACTGACAGTCATTTGATTTGAGGACTGCTTTGGAGGTATAAGATGTTGAGTAAATTCCCTCAAACCCATTACCTTTAGTCTCCACTCTCCCTGCCGCAGAGAGATATTCTTTATATACTGGGGCTTGGGTTTACATTTGTTAGCCCACCTGCTAAGCGGAATTAGGATTCCTGTTCTATCCACTGAACAGTTAATGCCCTCGAACACAAGGAATGTGTAACACAGGAGAACCTGCACTGAAGGTTGTGTTATGTAATAAGGTGTACGGCAGAGCTGAAGACGTAGGAACAAAGGCAGACTGATGCGGCAGCGGTTTGGGCAAACCGTAAGGCCAATAACACACATATAAGAAATTTTGGTTGATGGAAACGATGGATTTTCACCAGTGAGGGAACCGGGAAGTCTGTCAAGCAGCCCTCCGCTCCAGTCCCCGCCTCCACCCGCCTCCGCCCGCCTCCGCCCACTCCGACGTCATGTTGTTTTTCTCCACACTCCGCAGCTGGTTCGCGGCTTTCCTTGCTGCCCTTCAGACTCTCAGAGAATTGTGTTCAGAAGCCCATTAAGACCTTTATAGAGCTGCTTATTCAAGACACGAGCCCAGGGTCGATGGGGAGGCTAATGGCCCCCGTGATGCGCTGCTTTGGTGGGGGGGGCTGGATGATCACATGAGATCCGTAATGCTATTGGGCTGGCCTCTAAATAAACCCTTCTCAGTGATGTCAAAAAATATCCGGGTATGAATGTCAGCTCCTGTAGCCGTGCATCTTCAGTTTCTGTAGAGGAAGTTGATCATTGGAAGGATGGGTCTGTCACAGACGTTTTACTATTCCTCCTGACCAAGAGTATTCATAGAAAATTAACTATCATGCCAGTGTTTCAAAAACATCAGATCAGGATTTTCCACATGCATGTAGGAAGACGCTATTTAAATTCTGAGTCTCCCTTTTTAGCTAAATGACCTTACTGCATGTAGTTTTCTGTGAAAAGCAAATGCTTTGTCATTATGGGAAAATAAGTGGTAATTTGAGGCATGAGTCTATTAGTCTCAGAAAGAGGCACTGAATGCATTAGCTGCAGGTCAGAAGCTCTTTTATTGTAGTGCTGAAGGGTTTCACAGAGCTTGCTTGACAATATATCCTGTAATAAACGGTAATCGCTTTCATTTGCAGAGTGAATATAGAACAGCCCCAGTTACCAAATTCCAGGACATTTAAAATGCTTCCTAGTAACCGACCAAAAAAAAACTCTCTGAAGTGTTTTAGAACTCTACCCTTGATAACTCTTTGCTTGTGCGGGTGATGTTGGGCACCTCCTCATGCATTACCAACATCCTAAGCCATAGGTCAGAAAACAAAAAAAAATCCCATAATTCCATGTTCATGGGAGCCACAGCTCAGTAACTAACATGTTAAGCTGCCAGAACCTTTACCCAACAACCTTTCATACATTTATAAAAATGTAAATATAAACAGAGTGCAATGATTTGCAAATCATATAAACCCATATTTACTTGAAAATTAAACAAAGACAACATATCAGAGATTTAATTGTTTTATGACAAATATATTCTCAGTTTGAATTTAATGCCAGCAGCATGCTTCAAAGAAGCTGAGACAGGGGCAACAAAAAACACAAAACCTTGTGGTTAATTGGTAACTGTAACAGTAAGATGATTGGTAGAGGTGGAGATTTCAGGTCCAGAGAGTAAAAATCCACAGCAGATTTTGTTTCAACCAACCAGTTGACTATAAAGAGTTACAGTCACTGTTTAACTGAAATAAAATCTTGGCCTGGATTTGGACCTCTGATGATTAACCATAAAAAGAACCCCCCAGTAAGGCAGAGGTGAAAGACCGCATGGGCAATAGTGTTAATAATGTTCCTCAATGTAATATTGCAAATAATTTTGGAATTTTCATCTATGGTACCTCATATCATTGGAGAAATTTCTGCATCAATTTGGAGAAATTTCTGCATGCAAGGGACACTGTCAAAACCCAATATTGGATAGCCGTGATCTTTGGGTCCTCAGGCAGCACAGAGACTGGAAATCACTGCATTGGCTCAGGAACACGTCCAAAAACCAGTGTCTATGAACACAATTCGTCACTGCATCTATAACTGCAGGATGAAACTCTACCATGCAAAAAAGAAACCAGATCTAAACATGATCCAGAATCTCTACCAACTTCTCTGAGTTCATTTAAGATGAGCCGTGGTCCATGGCTTGGGTAGCTTTCACGTCTGGGAAGGCACCATTAATGCTGAACAATATATACAGATTTTGTAGCAACATATGCTGCCATCCATCCATACAACATCTCCTTCAGAGAAGGCCTTGTATATTTCAGCAAGACAATGCCAAACCACATTCTGTGTGCACTGCAACAGCATGGCTCCGTATAGAAGAGTTCGGGTTCTACACGGCCCTGCACTGCAGTCCAGACCTGTCACCCATTGAAATCTTTAGGTGCATCATGACATGAAAAATACAACAAAACAGACCCTGAACTATTGAGCAGTTGAAATCCTATATCAGACAAAAACTCCAGCAACTGGTTTCCTCAGTTCCCAAATGTTTACAGGGTGTTGCTAAAAGAAGTGATGCAACACAGTGGTAAACATGTCCTTGTCCCAGCTTCTTTGTAACATGTTGCTGGCATCAAATTCGATTTGAGCATATATTTGTCATAGAACAATAACATTTCTCAGTTTCAACATTTGAAATGTCATCTTTGTTCTATTGTCAATTTAATATGGGTTTATATGATTTGTAAATCATTGCATTTTATTTTATCTACATTTCACACAGCATTCCAACTTTTTCAGGAAATGGGGTGATACTCAGAATTCTTACATGCTACATTTTTTATATCGTGTTTCATGACTGTGCTCTTTGCATGCTGGGCTTTGCCGTGACATGAGAGGCGACCCACCAGGAAGTCACGTCAAGGCCCCAGGATGCTCTCCCCAGGAGAGGCCCCAGGAGGCCCCAGGATGCTCTCTGAGGAAGGCAGCCCAGAAGCAGCTAGTGCTGGGGGGTCCATTGACTTCCGCCTCCATCAACACCGCCATTTTGGATTTTATCAGAGACCATTTAAGACCAAAACACTTATTTATTCATGTTTCTTTCCATTGCTGTCATTTTTTTTCTTCATTTGAATGTGCTTTTAATAATTAACGTGCCATTATCTAGGAGAATGTATCTCTGAATACTTGTTGGTGATTTCTTTATTGGGAGTACTTGAGTGTTGGTGACTGGAAAATGCCCCCGCCTCTTTCCACCCCCGGTCCTCTGGTCCCACACAGGCACACGTCTTCCAGAAAGTCATCTCACTGTTCTCATTCTTCACACCTCTTCCCTTTCAGTCAGTTATATTTGCGCGTCACTGCTGTTCCGTTTGCATTATGCTGATATTGTTACACACAAATTGACTTAACAAGAAAATGCAAATATGCTTCATTGTTTCCATGTTTCAATAAATCATACCAGGACAATTATTAGCCAGCAATGCTTGTTATTGCGTATGCCCACGCAAAGATCAAGATAAACGATGAAAAAACATGCCAAAAAAAACATAAAAGGGTTTGAATTCCTTAAATACATACGGGTTGAAGGAAAAACCCATAACATATCAAAACAATATATAAATATATATTTAAACACCTTTTCTTTTGACAACTTCCTGCAACATTTTACATCAAACTCTCCTACACAGATCATGACCAAAAGTCAGCCCAGGATGTCAGGTAGCTATTTGCATAGACACCTACTTGAAATCCAGTGACAGAGTCGAGCCTGTCTTGATATAAATCCTTGATTTGTATCAGGATATCAGAATATACGTTATTTCAAATGTAAATATCATTGCACAAGTATATCAACTACTTCAGCGCAAAAGATGTAATGTACATTCTATCCATCTATTTTCCGTAACTGCTTATCGGGCACAGAGCTGCAGTGAGCGTGCAGCCTATCCCAGGAACCACAAGGCACACGCTGTCTGATACTTCTTTGTTTGAGCAAAACAGTAATGCTTTAATGTACACCGTAAGCTTTCGGACTAGCAGCATTTTCTTCGGCTTCTATGTTTCTGCTAGATAGCTATTAGCCAATGAACTGCAATCAATTCAGCATATAGCTGTACAAATGGCATGGCATAACACTGAGTCAGGGACAATACCGGTGATGTCGGCATCTGTAAAACGTAAATTGTATGTTGCCGATAAAAGTGTTAGCTAAACAACTAAATTGCTTAAATGTACCCTTCCCCATTGCTAATTACACATTTGAAATAATGTTGCAGATTGCCCATGCCAGCTAGCCAGAAACGCCTGCAGTGGGTGTTACTGGACATCAAATGACTCATCATTCGCAGTTCAGGGAGGAGGTGATGTACAGGACAGTCTTCTAAAATCAGGTTCCATTCAAAGACTTACTGAGAGTGGTGGTGAGCAAGCTATCAGGAAAATTGTAAGGCAGTTTCTATGTAAACCCTCTAATAATGGCACAAGTAAATAAGAAGAAGTTCTCCATTCTCCATAGCCCATTGTACTCTGTAGGCAATGTCTCATTGTTGCAGTGAAATGCAGAGATATCCTACCTTTTTATGGCAGTATATGAATTTTATCAAGCTCCCTGCTGGGTCTCAGCTGAACAGATAATGATGCTGATTTTTACATGAAATACCAGTCACCCCTGAAAAAAGGCAAAATAGGCAATTTTCACAAACTACGACCAATGACTGAGGAAGTTCTGTTTGCAATAATATTTAATGCCTTAGTGTTGAGGACTTTGGCCTGACTTTGAGCTCTCACATTCCTGCCCCAGCTACTGTATATGCAAGTTTGTATAGAAGTTCCCCAGGTTACGATGGTGCGTATTTCGACTTTACGACAAGTATGTTTATTCAATAAATTACATGAGATATTCAACACTTTATTATAAAAGAGGGTTTGTGTTAATGATTTTGCCCAACTGTAGGCTAATGCGAGTGTTCTAAGCATGTTTAAGCTAGGCTACCTTAAACCAAACGGCTATGGTTTGTTAGGTTAGGTGTGCATTTTTGACTTACATTATTTTCGCCTTGTGATAAAGTTTTCAGATCGTAACCCAGGAAGCGTCTGTATTTTCTTTGCATTGTGTAACACAGCTATGCCTTATAACACCACCAATAAGGTATTGCACCCAAATGGCATCTGAAAAACCTTTTAATTTCCGAGGCTTTGCAGAAGTGGGATTTTTTAGGCTTCTGATGGTCAATCGATACTAATGCTGTATTGGGGCCTTCCTGTAAAGCAGGCTGCTTCTGTAGCTTTGATTTTGGGAACAGCTGCAACTGCTACAGCCTTAGGCGAGATAAAATATCAGGGCAGGGTGTGGAGGCCAGGCTGTAACAGTATCATTAGTGAACAAGTCATTTCTCCCTGACATGATCATCATTTAACAGATTAAATATTATTCTGCTGAAGACGAGGTTAAAGTTTATGGGCATCCTCCCATTTTAAATGTTTAATTAATTTTCTGTTACAAGCTCTATAAATTGAAAAAGACATGCAACCTCCTAAAATGCACTTTGATTAAGTAGGGTAAAGCTTTAAAGCATATTTGTCGTAAATTGAAACCTCTAGCAGATTTCAAAAGATAAACGTTGTGTGCAGTTGCTGTAACATGAATGGAAATATGCTCCCTTTTGTATTTCTGGTGGAGCTCTTGTGATTAACTATGTCCTACCATAAGGCTGTCACATTCAGATTCTTAATTTTTTTTCCAAAACAAAAGTACCCAGCACTCCCTCTCTGTCCAGGTGCATCCATGCATTAAGTATTAACTTTGAAACAACGGAATCCTTCACTGACAGCAGTGTCTATCCTCCTTATTGTAGACAGTTACAAAAAAGTAAAAATTATTAAAGCCATAATGGCATCGCCTCAAGGGATTGGGTTGCCATAGAAACAGAGGTGGGAGCAAATTAACTAAGATGAAATGCAATGCTTATAGCAATGCTGCTTTTTAAGAAGCCTGTCGGGGGGGGGGGGGGGGGGGGGGGGGGGGGGGGGGGGGGGGGGGGGGGGGGGGGGGGGGGGGGGGGGGGGG
>JABFEA020000110.1:19685250-19698961 GCA_019775915.2 Cyphomyrus plagiostoma | reverse complement strand
CCCCCCCCCCCCCCCCCCCCCCCCCCCCCCCCCCCCCCCCCCCCCCCCCCCCCCCCGCCCCCCCCCCCCAACAGTATAGTAAAGGACAAAACAGCAGTGCAGTAAAAGGCAAGACAGTGCAAGAAATAAGGCAGCGCAATACATAAATTGTAGCTACAGAAAGAAAGCAAAACAAAGAAAGAAAACCACCCAGGAGAGGAGCGCATGCATCAGCCCAGCTTAAATAGCTATAGTCATTTCTCCAGGTAGACATATTGGCAGTTAACCAAGAGATGTTTTATACAGTTTAATTTTGTGACATTAAGATTAACTTTCATGACAACAACTTACTTGAGGAGGTACACATAATTAAGTAGCATTTAATATATTAATTAAGCAGAAACAGAAGGGTTAGTTACACACTGATCCCGGTGTGTACTAACTTTGGTACTAAGTTGCCGGTGCCCCTCGAGTGAAGTGTTACTATTTTCATTATTGCTATGTACACACAAGTGAAATAAACTGAGTCCATCAACATCAGAAGTGTATTTTGTGAATGTCTGAAAAGCACAGGGTGCCCTAAGGAGCTATCAAGAAGATCGAAGGGGTAAGTTTTAGGGTACTCACATTAGCAAACTCCTCGTCGGTCATGTTGGTCGCGATGTCCCCAGGGAAGGTGACGAAGACGGACTTGAGGGGTTTCCCCCAGCCCAGGGAGCAAGCCCCAAGCATGAGGAGAGCGAAGAATGCAGACTTCATACTCAACGCCGATGAGTGGATCAAGAAGGTGCAATGGTCAGACCTTAAACTCCTACAGGTAAACCGAAGGAGAAGAGTTCTGCTTCTCTTCTGTGTCCTTCTTATCTAAGATGATGTCTCTACTGGTCTTCTGAGCTGCTGTGGCAGTATTTATGTAGTGGTGAGACTTAGTCACTTACCCCTCCCTGCTGTCAGCGGCCAGAGTGGGATGGTGTAAAAATAACATGAATATTAAAGGGGCTTTCCAAGTATGTCTTTAATTTGTTCAGGTTTGGGCCTTGGGGTTGAAGAGGGTGGGTTCTGATGGGCAGGCACAATGGACGTTAACTGAGTAACAGAAGACAGGAGGCACTGAATCCAAACCTAGCATTTAATCCACTTCTGGAACTGAATGAAGAACAGAAACTGTTAATGGTATAATGTGAAAATTAGCCTGACATTTACTTAATCTACCATTCCACAGTATCATTGAATGTAAACATGAATGTTTTGGCAAGAAAACTCTTTGACTAAAACAGCCAGGGGACGCGAATGTATGTCTGTGCATTCGTGTGTGCATACCTGCACGACTCTGATGCACCTCATCACTACAGAAGCAATCGATCACCCTAAGCGGCATGTAGCATGAACAAGGAGTTTTGGGACATTATGATAAAGTGCAGGGCTTGAAGGAAGTCATCTCAGTCATAGATATGCAGAGTTACTATTTCTACGTGTCAATGTTCATATTCCCACTCTCGCCATAAGCCAGTTATAGCCACATACAACTACTGGATTATTTATAGGCTTTCCAAAAACCAAGAAAAATTATTAATAGGTATTTCATTAATTAAAAACACCCTCTTGTATGTTGATATTGTCTTATTTAGCAGAACATTTAGCTGGCCCGCAGATGCTTTACCTAATGCTTTTGTTATTAGCAGTTGCTGCTAGAGTTCATTGATTTGTATTTTATAGATTTTAACTGTCTATAATATCTTGTGCCATTTAGGCCATGGAGATACACAAATTCATCATGATGTAAATTAAAAAAAGGTAAGATGTCCGTATACATCTGTTGGGAAATGCGGATAAACCTTGCAATCTTCACATGCCATGACTCAAAGGACTTTGCCGGGCAGCACATAGCAATAGCAGGAAAATGATGAAACTGAATGATGACACCAGCCTCTTATGAAATATGCCGATCAATTAACTAACATCAAAACGTGTGCAGGAAATAAATCTGATATACTATATATCTTACATATGGAGAATTTTTGTGACTGATTTTGTTTCAGTCAAATAACAAAAGAATTTGGCTACATTGCACAAGAGTCAAAGACAATAGTGTTGAGTGGATTGAGTTTGGAACCATATTGTCTGAGTGTGATTTTGGGTTAATCCCCTTTTAAGGGAGCAGATTACAGTCAAAAACTTCTATCCACTGATCTTCTAACCAAGTTTGTCTCATTCCTGTCCTCGTGGACCCCCAGATCCTCATTTTCAGTGTTTTGATGATTGGGTTGTTATTCTGTTATTCAAAACTGAACAAGCAAGCACATCTGCAGAGTGACAAGTCTATGCATTTTTTGCTTATTGCAATGTCTTAAATTCAATCAGGTGAATCTGAGTAACATAGTTTGAATGTTGTATTGTACTTTCTGATTAATGCAAAAAAATTCCTTGCATTTCATCGCCTTCTGCAATTTTAATGCAAAAAAATTCCTTGCATTTCATCGCCTTCTGCAATTATTGGCACCCCTTGTAAAGATTTGTGAAAAGGGTTAGAAAAAATCCACCTTTTCTAACTGCAGTTCTGTTCTAACTGCTTATCCTGGTCAAGGCAAACTTGGAGCATATCCCAGCCAGCTAGCGTAAGATTTAAATCAACGGGTTATAGTAATGGCATTCTCGATCAATGTGAAAACAGTTCAGCACCCCAGCGGGAAAGAGCAACAAGCTGTTAAAATTAGAAAAATATGTTTATAAAAACAATCCAAACCAATTTGCCTCACAGGGTCCGCAATTCCCAGATTAACTCTTGCTTCATGGAAAAACACTTACTGAGCAGAATAAAAATCATCTCTAAAGGCCATGGCTGCCAGGGGGTGTCCCACAAACCAAGAGTATCTGACCACAGGGGCTGTTGTTGAGGAGGAAGCTTTTCATAGTTGTGCCAGGAGTGCTACGTAAGCCGGCCTCGTGTTTGCTTCGGCTACAGATGCAGAACATTTCACGGAGACCAGTGGACATTTGCCAAACCAGAAACCTAGAAACAGTTTGCTGACCCAATATTAAACACTTCATGGTCTTTTCGCATGAAAATACAACTGACCACCTATTCCTCTGATCCAACGTCAGCCTCCCTGTCTGAGGTTAAAAACATATACCCCCAGATATATATATAGAGACTAGTCCTACACATGCACCACATTCCTACATGTAAAACAATGACCAATTACCACATGATAACATACATTTTAATTACTAAAATTATTGAACTTATTTCCTACCAAAGTAATTTTTACTATGAAGAACCTTCCGGAAGGAAGTGTTCGGCAATGATCCCAAAACATCATGTACTGTAAATATGGTCATGCTTAAGAAATGCAAAAAGTTGTGTCAAGGCATCCAGTTGCATAAAAAAGTAAGAGCCAGATCTAAGCAGTTTGGCATCAGTTTGCAACCTTGAGAAAGACTGAGAACACCTTTGGTAAAGTCTCATTGCAAAAACTGTCTGCAGTATTTGTAAGAGTTGAGGCGTGTTATGGTTCTCTGTTACTGTTGCACACCTAATGAGTCCTTTATGTTAACTGGACAAATTCCAGGGTGTGGCTAATTGTCCAGATCATTGTTTGGATTCACTTGAAAATCCCAGAGCGGCAATGTGTCTTTATATGGATGATCATCAGATGCTATGAGTAAATGACTTTCATTCCATGGATGGCCAACTGACCACAATGGAAATGTTTTATAAACGCCACCCATGTTTCTAGACATTCCACTCAAAGCAAATTTTTGTAAGACAATGTATAAAATCTGAAAGTCGATATTGTATGGAGAAGTGTAGCAGCGTTGATTCATCTTCAGTTTCTATGTACCCACTACAGGGCTGCAGTGAGCCTGTAGCCAAAGCTAGGAAGCGCAGTGAACAGGGGACACCCCAGTTCATCACACTCATTCACCGAACTACCTGCAGGGGAAAAGCAGAGTATCCATTTGACACCTAAACAAACACAGGGAGAACACGTAGTCACCAGCCACACACACACACACACACACACACACACACACACACACACACACACACACACACACACACACACACACACACACACGCGCGCGCGCGTGCGCACACACACACACACATGTTTGTATTCATCTTTATGGGGACTCTCCATTCATTTCTAGGGGAAAATCCCTAACCCCATCTATGACAACCTTAACCTCTACCCATCTCTAACCTTAACTATAAGTAACCAAACAAAATACAAAACCTGTGACATTTTTAGTTTTTTTTAGTTACAGATTTTTTAAATTGAGTTTCCCCTTGTGAGGACCCAGAACGTCATTTTTTTAATCACACTGTGGGGACATTTGTGAGGACAGAACTAACTACTTATCCACCATACCACCCCTAGAGCTTCAACAATTCTTAAAAGTATACAGATTTGGTCTGATAAAGCCATGGGTTACAGCGAACAGTGTATCTCAATAAGCTCTTCATTTCCAGTACCTTCACTTTTCAGCTTGATATGGCTTTACTGAGGAATCAATTTATCTAGACTATTGTCATGACCCGCTCCGAATAATCCTCATGTGTGCCACGCCCACCTCGTTACATCTTGTTTTCCCTGATGGTTCTCACCTGTCTTGTATTTCCCCACACCTGTTTTGTGTATTTAAATCTGCGACAGAGTAGATTCCGGCAGACTTAGCATTGATGTTGCCCCAGTGTTGGTTTGTCCTTGTTAAATAAACCCCATTTTCTTGGATTCCCGGCTGGACTCTCACCCACCGACGCAAACACAACAACTATATTCTACAATGGCAGGGGACACTAGTCTTTTAATTTTCCTAGGATAAATGACCTGTCAGAAGCTACAGGGTTCTTACCCTATGGAATTGTCTACCTGTCAGTGTAGAGAATACGAGAGAGGATGACATAGGCCTCAGTTTTAAAATCTAGACTGAACACCTACTATTTGGACTTAAATCTAGTTAAAGTTGTTGTGGACACTGCAGTCTCGACATGTACAGTATAATACTTGAAGCAGATTGGCAGGCATCCACATGACATTGGGATAGAAGGAAAGCAAAGAAATTTTATTTCAGGACACAAATAGAGAAAAAAAAGTGTGGAGAAACAAAAGAAAAAAAAACAGTTGTTTTTGCCTCAGCAAAAACAAATAAAACCAAAAGATACATCAGATCACGAAAGAACTACGACTATGGAATGGATCAGATATCAGGGGCAAGTTAACTGGCAAAGCAGAGATAAGCACACTTACCTATATTATACGGACAAAAGGTTAGGGGCACCTGGCCATTACACCTACAGATTTTTTATGACATCACATTCTAAATCCATAGGCATTAATGTGGAGTTGGTCCCCCCTTTGCAGCTATAACAGCCGCCACTGGGAAGGCTTTCCACAAGATTGTGGAGTGTGTCTGTGGGAATTTTTGCCCATTCACCTAGAAGAGCATTTGTGAGGTCAGGCACTGATGTTGGACCTCAAGGCCTGGCTCACCATCTCTGTTATAAGTCATCCCAATGGTGTCTGATGAGGTTAAAGTCAGACCTCTGTACAGGCCAGTCAAGTTCTGCCACACAAAACTCATCCAACCATATCTTTGTGGACCTTGCTTTGTACACTTGGGCTTAGTCATCCTGGAACAGTAAAGGGCCTTCCCCAAACTGAATTGTCCAAAATGTCTTGGTATGGTGAATCAATAAGATTTCCCTTCACTGGAACTAAGGGGCCCAGCCCAACCCCTGAAAAACACCCCCACACCATAACCCCCCTCCACCAACCTTTATAGATGCCACAATGCAGTCAGGCAGGTAACGTTCTCCTGGCATCTGCCAAACCCAGACTCATCCATCAGACTGCCTCACAAAGAATCGTGATTTGTCACTCCACAGAACACGTTTCCACTGCTCCGGAGGTCAGTGTCAGTGTGCTTTACACCCCTCCATCTGACGCTCAGCATTGTGCTTGGTGATGTGACGCTTGCATGCAGCCGTTCAGCCATGGAAGCCCATTCTATGAAGCTCCCGGCACACAGTTGCAGTTACTGAGTCATCAGAGCGCTGGCGACTTTTTACTCACTTTACACCTCAGCAAAACCCACTCTGTTATGTTACGTGGGCTGCCACCGCATGGCTGAGTTTGTTGTTCCTAAATGCTTCCACTTTGCAATAGTACCACTTACAGCTGACTGTGGAATCTCTAGCAGGGAAGAAATTTCATGGACTGGCATTGCAAAGGTGGCATCCTATGACTTGAATTCACTGTGCTTGAATTCACTGAGCTCTTCAGAATAACACATTCTTTCACAAATGTTTATTAACCTGACTGCATGGCGAGGTGCTTGATTCCATACACCTGTGGCAATGGGTCTGAGTGAAACACCTGAATTCAATGATTGTCCCAATTCTTTTGTTTAAATAATGTATATACCCTGCAGTACAGCAAGAATCAGGTGGACACAGAACCACCTGATTGCAATCATCTGACTCACCATCCTGGAACGAACAGACAGTAAGCTAGCCCCCGTCTCACTCAATGTCTGCCTAACTTCCTTCCTTAATAAGGTACTTTTTCTGTCTCACTCTTTCAAATGAGAGATGCTGAGGACTTCAGTGTATGTAACAAATGTCTCATGAAGGCTTTCAGTGTTATTAAGGTGGGTTTGGGCTTGTTATTATCTAATACATTATGCTAGCATGTTCCATTATTGTTACTTGAGTAAATGAAGGCATTTTACTGAACTTTTTAGGTTGTTCTGTCAAGGGAGCATACTGTGATGTCATCATGGCATACTGGAAGAAACTGGTGGAGAATGTCCCTCAGCTCATCATTAATAACATCTTGAAAAACAGGCCAAAGGACATGTCAACTTGTCATAGTGACCAGTAGTTGCTCCAGGCCATCATCCATTCTTAGTCTTATTTCCAAAGTGTGTCACTGGCATCCTGAACAAGCATAAATCCCCAGTGTCGTCTGTTAGATGCCTTACAGCCTTATCACCACATCCCAATAATATTCAATGTGTAAACAGTGGCTTTTAACAGATGGCGGGATCATTAAACACAATGAAGTCCCTGTGTAATTAAGGCAAAGGATGCAGCGTTAGCAATAAAACAAGGCAATCCAGAAGTAAAACATCTCACAGCTGTGTACAGTACAGGCCAGGCCCAGCACATTCCATACCGCTGCGTAGGCTGTCGTCGTGACTTAATTTTAGCCTCCCTGGAATCGAGGATATAGGGGACAGGTGATGTTTGGGATAGGGGATGGGATCGGGGGGGCTGTGTCTGGGCATTGCCAGGCTGGGATTGCGTGGGAGCACTTAAGACAATGGTTGTGGCTGGACTGGGGCTGGGCCAATCACTGTCATGCAGCAGCCAGACTGGGAGAGACTGCCGAACCATAATGGTGCCTCGGGCTTCAGCTCTGTGGGGTGACGCCAGCAGAGCATCACAGAGCTGTTTGTAATTAAGATGGCTCCCTAGGGCCGCAGCTGGAGGCAGACAGTCCAAGGCCGTCTCCCTTATGAGCCGCCTGTAAAAGGCAGGCTGCCACGGTCCAAGCGTTGGATACCGCAGTCATTAAACCAAGAGCCACAAGAAGCGGAGTCCAAAACAGAGGGAGGAAAATCAACAACAAAATTACTTTGGCGGAGTCCTTCTGTCTTTATATTTGCACACTATTAGTAATTTTATGTTCTACCAGGTTTTTTTTGTCTGGTTGAGACATTGTTGACAAACAGCAGTGCAGACCCCTGTCACTCTGCAACTGGAATTTTCTGGAATAATAATAGGAAACTGGAAAATCCCACTTCCTGAAAACTCAGAGCAGCTGAAACCTGAGTCAAAGCCAGTCTACGCAATTTGCTGCTCAGACTTGTTGAAGGAAGCAGTTCTCGGCATGTTTGTCTACAGCTGCATGAGCCAATTAGAGGTAGTCTCTTCATTGGTGGGGGGCGATTCAAGAAAAACCCTGAGGCAACCAATTCAGTCAATGGCTCCTTGGAATGCTTGAGTGTCAGCAACACAAAGAAACCAAGTCAACACATCCACTGTCATTCAGGTCACTTATGTTCTTCTGTATTACGCAGACCTCTAAATTAGTGTTTCCCAATCTGGCCCTCAGGGATCCACATCTGATCTACATTTTTGCTTCCTCCCAGGAATGTGGACTGTCTGTGGGTTCCAGAGGACCCCAAACACTGCTCTAAATGGCTAAAATGCTTTTCTTGAAAGCAGGAATATAAAAATTATGAATATAAAAACCAAAATGAAGCACAAAAATAAAACAATAAACTAATAAACAAGTTCAACATCAGCAATGATTTTAATAATGACTGGAAAAGGAAGTTTGTGAACCAACGTCGTGTTATATAAATCTGAAAAATGTTTTGTAAGTTTTCATTAGTTTTTTTGTAATTTTCCCATTAAATACAATGGGCCTCATTCCCCAACTGCTCAACAAATTCATATATACACATAGAATCTTTGTAAAAAAAAAAAAAGTATATGACATTTCCCAATGTCAGAATCTTCGTAAAAAAGTGTGTACGTGGGGTTTAAAAACAAATTTGTTCGTAAGAACGGTTGGTGAATGAGGCCCAATGAGTGAAATCTGATTGGCTGTTGGTGGCTCCGATTGACTTTGAATAGGTGAAAATTGATTGGCTTGAGATCAGGACCTGCGTTTGAGGATGTCCCTAGTTGCTTTAGTGTGACTCCATGACTGTTTGATTCAAGTTTGGTGAGTTTAGCTTCAAAGCTGTAAGAGTAGCAGCAGTTTGAAAGTCCTCCCAGTATAAGTCAATGGGAAAAATGGGGTGTTTGAGGGAACTGTCCCAGTAGGATGGAGGGGGATACAGCTTAGAGAAGAACAAGCACACCCGTTTGCTAGCGGACAAAGAAGTGTGGAAAGTTTGATGGCTAAAACTGTAGGTGTAGAACCTTATAGAATACAGGAGCAGAAATTAATAATAATAATATTAATAATAATGAACTGAAAAAGAAGAACAGTGTTGTTATGGTTATACTTGATAATTCTCTATGCTTCTTCCCCTTCTTCTGTTGTTATTTTTAGCAGAGATATGAGTCCAAAAGGAAGATATGCAGTCATAGTCAGTCGTATACTAAGGCTTCTGTTTAGTAACAGTCCTGTGACGGACCGAACAAGAAAAACAAAAAGTATTTTTAACACATAAATATGAAACCTCAATTGTTAAACTGGGTTACGCTAAGAATAACTAATCAGATGCAACATAATTTCCTTAGTTTAAGAGACAGGTTCACTCTGCACCAGCACACATTGTCACATTACGTTTAGACACTGTTCAGACGGGTGAACCCAAAAACATTACAGCACATTAACAAATCATGGAGTTCAGAGACCAAAACATATTTATTCCCATAAAGGTTAACTAAAAGATGTTGTTTGTTGTTTTCTTTATGCTATGTGTCGAGTGAAACTATGGCAAATATGTCAGTCATCCAAATGGCAGGAAACAACCCATCAATCATTACTGAGGCTGTCGAAGCACCATGATTATGGAAAGATGCCAGCACACGCTCTTCTAGCGTCTGAGCAACAGAAAATTGCCCCGAATCATAACAGGATTATTTTTTTTCCGCTGCCTCTCTTATTAAAAGAAAGCGAGTTTGTGATTTCTTTTGCAAGTGCCATATCTGCCAACTACACCACTAACTGATGATGTGTAAAATGTTTGTCCTGGCTCTTCGACTACACCCTGTCACCCCACGTTCCGGAACGGTTGGACAAACCCAGTTTTTGGCAACTGTAAACATTAAATGCTGAATAAAAAGTATGAAGCTGAAGAAAATCTGAACAAGCTTTCATTTATTTAAGGTGCTTACAGCTGGACCAGCTGACACAGTAGATGGCCGCTGTTTCAGGTCCAAGTTGGCCAGCTGGTAACTCTAACTCAGTCTAAATTTAACTCATTAATGGAAACGTGTTCTTTCATGTGTATGTTTAGCTGTGTCAGTCATTAGTGGAGGTGCATGGAAAGTCCAGTATTTAACGTAGCGTGTGGCCCTACTACTCAGTCAGAGGAAATAAGCATTTCCTGGCGAGCATGTCTGGACCACTCTGAATATATATATGCTCATCGCCCCTCCCCCACTGTGCTTAACAAACTCTTATGGCCTTCATAAACGAAGCTGCACATTGAGTTTCTCCTGTCTGACCAGGCTCTCTCAACTAACAGCCCGTTTAAAGGACAAAGCCCCTTAAAACACACATATAAATGTGGAGAATTCTTTGCCAGCATGTGTGAGGCGTCCTGACAGGAAACACTCTGCCGTTCTGAAATCAATCATTAGGCATGGTCTACGTACAGTCTACATTCCCGGAAGTCACCAACGGTGATGTGCTGACCAACCTATCATTATTTGCATTATTCTGGTTGTGACAAAGACTCTAAGATTGTGTGTCCATAGGGAAATATGTATCTTTTTCTTGAGGAGGACACGATCAAAATGTAAACAATTGGCTGGTCTCAGAAGCAGAGGCTGATGTGGATGCTTTACATTGTTGCATTGTTCTCTGTCCATCACTAGGTTGCTGGATTTTGGCGCAGCCTGCCTGTAAATTAAAGGCCAGAATCTGTGTCTCTGGGCAGTGAGACCCAGACAGCTAAAGGGGAAGAAGCCTGTTTTTGTCAGTGATGTTTGCGTGACAAATGTTAGATGCACATTGCTCCATAGACCTCAAGAAACTGATGAAATTGGTGGTCTTACCTCCTTTTTTAACCGCATCATGTTATTGAGCCTTTGTGTTTACAGTCTAGTCACTGTCCCGAACTGGGACGCGGGCTTCTGCTAAGATAGCTGATGGGCCTGCTTCACTCTCCTGTCTGTGACGTAATCGGCCCTTTATGTTCATACCATTCAGTCCTATAATGATCACTGTAATTCTATTGGCTCGATTGGATAAAATGGGGCAGCTGACCATTTAATGGCCGAGCCAGTAATCCACTGTCCCGTCCTGCCAGGAACACATTGATTCCAAAGGTGAAGGCAGTTTCATCTTGACCAGTGTTTCCCAGTCACGGTGACTGGTGTTTTCTTCTGCTGAGCTCCAAAAAAGTCCCAGTCAAAAAAAAGATGCCAAATCCTAAGATTTGTGCGTTACTGGTGATCAAGTCCGTGGGCCAAATAAGTTACTTTTATTTCTAACGTCTGACACTATAAAATAAGCTGAAGATGACAGCAGTTCTTTTAATAACTCCACCTAACCGTTTGTTCACCTGCTTAGCCCTGCTTAGCATTCCTGTAGATCTAAGCAATTAACTTCTGGTGTATTTCTTCTGGTCAGCTCTTCTCTCGGTGACCCACATCCTGCCCACCTTTGCATTTACAGGTCAGTGGGCCATGACTGGTGAAAAAAATAGCTAATGCTGAAAATGCATTCTGGCTGCGGAGTAGGTTTCTTATCAAAGTGCACACTTCCAGGCATGAGAGTAGAAACATGCACTGCGGTCGGTGGGCGGAGAGCAGCTCAGGACCACCAGGGGTATTTCCTCTGAAAGATCATCGAAAGGAAACAAACATCTATTTAGGATGCTTGCTGGACGTGTTTCAGACATGTTGAGTCTACCAGCTTGATTATATTTTTAAGCCATGCAGATAACAATGGAAAAAGCACTATTGTTATTGACAACATATTATTATTATTATTATTATTATTAATATTAGTATTATTTTAATTTGTTTGAATGTTGTCCCTGTGTCCACATTACTCTCAATCCAAAGAAAAGTGGTTTAGGTCAGTGTTTCTCAACCTGTTTCCGGGGACCCCCAGACAGTCCATGTTTTTGCTTCCTATTGGAGGGAGCAAAAAGGTGAACTGTCTGGCAGGGTACTGGGAAGAAGTGAAAATGTGGACCATCTGAAGGCCCTCTAGGACCAGGTTGAAAAACACTAGTTTAGGTGCTTCGGAGTCTCTAAATTGCCTGTAGCATCTCAGTAGCATTACATCCATGGTGTTCCCTGCTACTGGCTTGCCACATCCCTGTATTGGTTATGGAGAACACTGTATATGGATGTAATATTTCATCAATAAATCATCAGCATTCCAACTATAAACAAATACTATTTGTTTACTATGAATATAATTCATAGGATTTTATAACAGATGTGGATGATGTAACTGGGTAAATCGGGCAAACAGGACATTGTACAAACCACATTTGTAAATAGGCATCATTTCAAAACCACACACAACACATTAAAGTCACACATGCACAGATATTGATGTTCTTGAAAAATTATGTGACTAATATAATTCAAACATGTCCATCTAACCTTGTTTACTGCCGCTGAGATGTAGGTCATGGATGTCATGACAGGACAACTCGTTGGTCATGTGTAGAGTCATGTGTAGGATCATGGGTAGAAGATGGGAATGATGATGAATGGGGGAGGGGCTTAAGAGATGCTATCTGACAGAGGAATCTCCCTCATTGGCCAGGTTACCCTGGGAATGAGAAGGGGTGGGGGAGGTGATTAAGAGATGTGATCTGATGGAGGAAGCTCACTCATTGGCCAGATTACCCTGGGAATGAGAAGGGGATTAAGAGATGCGTTCTGACAGAGAAATCTCCCTCATTTGCCAGATTACCCTGGGAATGAGAAGGGAATTAAGAGATGCAATCTGACGGAGGAAGCTCACTCATTGGCCAGATTACCATAACTGCAAGTTTAACAATGTGTCAATGTAGTCACATTATTGGTTGACTGAATAATTAATTACGGAACATTTTTACAAAAAATTGGGTAGGCACATGAATACCAAAATTGCACAAACATCTGCAATCATCTGTAGTAGCATTTTGGCTATTTGGCAATGATAATTGGCTACATATGTGACGAGATCAAAATGTATCTTACAGAGCTGTACTAACAACCCAAATAAGGATGTTTTTTCTGATTGTGATTCAACCACAGCTGCAGTTACTCATGAAAGTATTGACACACAGAAAATCCCCCTGCTGTTTCTGCATGAAAAGCAAAAAACGGTTATGTTTACTGTGTACTTATTAGGGAATTTAGCAACATCATATATCAAGTGGTTTTTCAGTGAGGAAGTATTTCTATCATATCTATCATGGAAAAAGACACTTGTTGGATTTTTTTAAATGCCATTCATCAACTTATTTATGACCTTAATAATTTCATCCATCCATCCATCCATTTTCCAAACTGCTTATCCTACTGGGTTGCGGGGGACTGGAGCCTATCCCAGAAGCAATGGGCACGAGGCAGGGAACAACCCTGGGTGGGGGGGCCAGCCCATCGTGGGGCACACTCACACACCAGTCACGCACACATGCACACATGCAGAGACCAGAACCCGGGTCCCAGAGGTGTGAGACAACCACTGCACCACCATGCCGCCCCCACCTTTTTTCTCTGAAATTATTTTTTATGGTGAATGTGTCAATTTGTGTAGGCGGTACCTTTTTATAGTACATAAAAAGGTACCACCTACATCTCTACCTCCGTGTCTGGCATGTCTTTTATTGATGCATCCTACAGGCCATGAACGGAAGGTCCAGCACATGAAAAAAAATTATTATTTGTGTTATACGGATGAGGTTAGACTTCGTCATATCCTCAGACCAGCAAAGGTTAGTTGAGCTATATCTGTTCAGCCTCAAGCAAAGGAGACTGAGGGGGGACATGATCCAGGTCTATAAGATTCTAACAGGTTTGGATGCT
>JABFEA020000110.1:19672136-19685150 GCA_019775915.2 Cyphomyrus plagiostoma | reverse complement strand
TCCTTGGGTTCCTTTAAATCAGAGCTAGATAAGATTTTAACAACTCTGAGCTATTAGTTAATAAGTTCTCCCCAAGCAAGCTTGATGGGCCGAATGGCCTCCTCTCGTTTGTATAGTTCTTATGTTCTTATATCCCGTCCAGAATTGACCAACCCTATGTATTCCTAATAATCACCTGCATCTGAAATAAAAATATTGAAGGCTGTTTAAGGTTTGGTTCTTCTTTCTCAGTCTTTGTGGGGATTGAAACTTCATTGTTGTGTGTTTCATGCTCTATATCAGTACTCATTCTTCACTGCAAAATGACTGTCAGCTAATAAGGCCCCCTAGTGGACAGAGGTGAGACTGCATGCTAAAAACAGAGTAGGTTCTCAGACCTATTAAGATTCCCCTGGTATTCCAAATATAATAATAATTTATATAAGAACTGAGGGCATAATGAATAGTTAACTTAGTCTGACATTCAAGCATGAAAGAAATTTGTAAAATATCATCGAACCAAAGAGTAATCGGGGGTGTAAAGAAGGAGGTTTTACTCTTGGGGCAGTGTTCCTGTGACTTAGTGAACAAATTAATCTTCAAAAAAATGTAGTACATGTGAACATGTAATAGGGACAATTAATTATGAAACTTAACAAATAATTGTATAGACCATGTATAGATTTTAGTTATTGCTATATAAAATATGGAATATAGAAATGAACAAGGTATATTGGCATTTTACTATAACTAAGGTGACTCAGTCAGCCTTGGCTGCTTAATGTTTAGTCCTGCTGGCTGACCCCTTCAGGACTGGGGGGGTTTGAATCATATCTCTGCTATGTGTAAGTCAGGTGGGGGATTCTATCATTTATGTGGTCCTAGTGGATACAACGATTATGCAAAGGAAACTTTATGTTTGTTTCCTCTTTCTCTCATTTCTTTACTGACAAACACACACACACACACACACACACACATGTTCTTATTCATATCTTTGTGGGGATTATCCATTCATTTCTATGCAGAAAACTCTAATCACAACATGACAACCTTACCCCCTACCCAGCCCTAACCTTAACCATAAATAACCAAAATACGTGACTTCTGGCATTTTTACTTTTTTGATTGCATTCACAGATATTTGTGGGGACCTGACAAATGGTCTCCACAATGTAAAAAAATTTATTTGCTGTGATCATTCGGTACATATGCATACTGCACCAAAACACCCGTACCAAATAATTTCAGTACGAATACATGTACCATTACTCTCCTAATGTACACAAATGATCATGTGCAATTTTTCTCATTTGACATAATTATCAGTTGCTTAAGTCTAGTTGAACAAAATCAATTATATAATTTCATACTCAAAGCTAATATGTAAGTTCATCATTGTGTAGGCCACCATATGCAAGACAGTTCATCGAACTTTCAGAATGACTCAAGAATATATATAGTATAAATTGCAGTGATATGTTTGTATGTTTGGTTCCCATATTACATGACATTGTGACTTTTTTTGCTACTGCAATCTAGGAAAAACTGTAGTAAAGATTTGAAGAAGATACATGTGCAGGCATCACATACTGTGATGTGAAACCTTGCATTGTTGAAACTGTTGTCTTTGACATGAATAAAATCAATCTGCTAAAGTTCTTTAGTAGTTCCTTCAGTCGTCTCAAAGATTTACAGAATTAACATAATTGATTACGTTGCCTTATGGAATTTGCCCACTTCTGCGGTATGTATAAACTGTTTTGAGAAATGCAAGTATAGTCATGAGAATTTTAAGTATGTTTCATATGTGCCAAAGCAAAGTAATATTCAGGAACCAAGACGGAACAAACACTTCACCTCACAAGCTGGGAGCAGCAGCAGCGGGGTTGCACCATGTCCTCTTACAGCAAGAAAGTAAGCCGCAAGTTCCTAAAAGAAAGACTCTTCACGTCACACAGCTGTAAATACTGAGCAAAACCATAACCTTTTTTAAGGCCTCATCCTGATGATATTTGCCTTTGTCCACCTTTACATACTTGCGTTTATAAACAATCCTGATGCTTTTTCTGAAAGAATTATATGTAATGACTAAAAGAATAAGTTGGACAATTTGCGTCAGACAAGTAACCAGACAGATTTGTGATTACCTAATCAGCCAATTGACTCCACAAGCTGAGCATGAGGGCTGGATGGCTTCTTGGGAAGGAACCCGCAGTGGGGAGAGGATGCTGTCCAGACACAGGGTGATCATAGACAGTGATGTTCACCTACGTCTTGGTACTATGGCTGGAGAGAAGAGCACATTTTGCTGCAGATTTCTCAACATAAAATGCATCATTGAGCCATATGATCATACTCAAGGCACATGTGCAATGTTACCTAAATTTATCATCCACCCATCATCTATACCGCTTAATCCATCCGGGTCACGGGGAAGCTGGAGCCAATCCCAGCATCATCGGGCGAGAGGCAGGGTACACCCTGGGCAGGTCACCAGTCCACCACAGGGCCAACACAGGCAAACAGCCACACACACTCGCAGTCATACCTTGCCCATTTAGAGTAGCAAGTTGACCTAATCTGCATGTCTTGGGACTACCAAGAGCACCTGGAGGAAACCAGAGCACCTGGAGGAAACTCACGCATGCATGGGGAGAACATGCAGACTCCACACAGAACCCAGGGACCCAGGGACCGAACCCAGGATCTTCTTGCTGTGGTGCTAACCACTGCACCACCGTGCCGCCATCTAAATTTATCAATATCTGTTTATTTATCAGTCTCATACAATATTTACTGTACTTACCATCATATTCACTGACATATATTACCGTCTTTATATGTTACACTAATTTGTTTTTGTATAGTAATTGGCCCATGTGATACTGTATATTGTTAGTTTTCATTTTTTCGTGTAGATGTGTCAGAGTCTGTAATCACAAGGATTTTCCTCTGTGGTATTACAATAATTTCCGATTCTCATATTCTCTCTTCCTTGGAAGAGCGAGTAAGCTATTCTGAGAACACTGTGATAATGATAATAATAATAATAATAATAAGAAGAAGAAGAAGAAGAAGAATTAATTTGTGTTCTTTAATTGCAGATGGAGATGACAAGAATCAACGCAGAGTTAGAAGAAAGGTAACAAAGGATTAAAAAACGACTTTAAAAAAGCATATTGACGTGTAAATTGTATAATTGATATTTTCCAGCTTCATTCTCATCATTGGCTCAAGAATTTTCTCAAGAATTCTCTTATAGCTTCATTTTAAGGTTAAGGTTACTTTATTGTCATCAACGGCTTTACACACGTACAAAGTGTGAGGAGACAACGTTTCCCCATTTCCCCAACAGGGCAAAAAGGTGCAAACAGGCAACACAATAAAGTGCAAAGGGTGCCATCACATTACAGTACACAACAATTTACGATGAATATATGGAACAATAAAAGGACAGAACAGTACACAACACTGCACAACAATCCAATATTTTGAGTGGGGAGCCTTAATGACTTAAATTGCACATGGTAATTATATTATACTGCACGGTACCATTGCACTGGTTACTATATTGCACAAAGTAACCATGAAAGTGCAGGTATGAAGTATTTCAGAAGTGCTATGATCTAAATTTAAAGTTTCATCATTGACAAAGTTTTTTCAATGAATCTCTCATTCCAGATTAGACTGGCTTATTTTCATTATACATTTAGAATGACTGAAAGTAAGTGTGTGTGTGTGTGTGTGTGTGTGTGTGTGTGTGTGTGTGTGTGTGTGTGTGTGTGTGTGTGTGTGTGTGTGTGTGCATAGGTGCCCAGGGCTGGCAAACTACAACTGCTCAAGGGGCATTGGATACTTTTCTCACTTTTACATTGCTTTGAATGAAAATGTCAGCTAAATAAAAATATGTAAATCTATTTTCTTTTTTTTTTCACATGACAATTTTGCAGTTTCAACTTTGATATAATAAAAAGTGTGGCTGGCAATTATAGTCAAAAAAGTTTTATTACTATAGTATGAAATAAACTTCTGAAATGTCATGTCAGGACACGGCCACTAGGCGGCAGATATTCACACATGCGTAGTTTTCAGACAAATGATATTTCAAATCAAAGCACCGATTCAGTACGATTCATTTTATATTACTGCAAGGTATGTAGTTTATCGCAACGTTTTGTTAACTGCTCCCTCTTGTATTACTTATATTGGTTCAGAATAATTTTAAATTTGACTTTTATTTGATTATGTTTATGATTATAATGATTTATTATTAATTATGGGCGAGAGGATTATTTAGGTTGCACTGAAGGTCAGAGTTATATTCTCATATTATATTCTCAAAAAGAAAAATCAGCTTCATCTTTATTTTTTCCTGTGTTAACTGCAGTTTATGGTTCCGATCCTGAAACCAGACAGACTGTGGAAAACACTATGCATGTCTACAGCAATTTATTTCTTTAAAAATAAAGTGACAAAAATATCATTCTCTCTTCTTTATCCGTATTGTGCGTCTGTTTTATGGCAATTGTGTGCTAAATCAAGGAATTTTACCCGCTTAAAAAATTACATGACGTTAAATTTCTATGGTGCAATTCCTGGACAAGTCCTGGTAATTCCTCTTAGAAATGTAAAAATAGAGGAAATGTAACAATAAATGTTCATTAAAATAAAATTTCACAATTTTAACATAAATAAAGCATAAATATGCAAGAGCAGTTATGCAGATGCAGATGTGCCTGTCCTATGCTGCCTGAGGCAACATTTAAGTCAATTTAGTCTGTGTACATTGTAGATAACGCCATTAAGCTTTTAAAGGACGTATTGATGATGAAAGCCTGCTGCATTCTGCTGCTGCAGTGTATTAAAATGTGATGACCACGGTGTTTTGGGAAGGAGAGCTTCCTCATTCAGTAATTACCATTCCTTCCAAAAAGTCTGTGAAGTGAGCATCTAATGTGTATGGACAAGTTAAAGGCTGAAACTCAGCTCCTGGAATGCAAATCATTAACTCCACTGCAAAGACGCAGCTTTCTCTAATAGGGGGAAATGTAATATGAGCATGTAATAGACGAACAAAAGGGAGACCTTCCAGACAGAGAGCCTGATGAAGGACCCATGTATCACTGTCATTTTTTATGTAAGGAGGAGCTGTACATGACAACTGTACAAACAATACAAATTTTATCGATGGCCTCATTGCATTGGGCTTGATCTGATTCATATCCAAGGTAACAGAGAGGAAGCGCAGGGTCCCTCTCCCCTTTTCAGTTCTCGCCACAGCAACCACCTCAAGTGCAATGCTCAGCTGTGCAAGTCAAGTTGCCATGGCAACAGGGCCTCCGTCATTTGAAATCCTTTCTGTACAATAGAGAAGCCCGGGAATGGGGGGTGGAAGCTTATTAAGAAAAATCAGGTCATTGCTAGTTTTTTTTTTTCTCTCCCTACAAATTCAAGATGTAGTAGAATATCATAAGGAGTGTGTGCGTGTATGGATGGAGGAATTACGCTTTATATATCGTATTCTTAAAATACCATTTATTCATGCATTATTATCATTTTATTTTTTCCTAATACTCATTTTGTTTTCATTTCCTCTGTTTTTATAGGATTTGCTCTGGACCATCCTCTCACCTTGTCTGTTTGCACTAAATGTATATTTATCTAGCTGTAAGTTGCGGCTGAGCATAGTACATGAATGTAATGGTTATACTAAGACATCCAATCGGTTCTTTGCTTCTTCAGCTGATGTCCAGAATAACAGTTATTGAGCACCAGGTAACATCAAGACTCGTCATTGGGCTTCTCTGCCCTCAAATGTCGGTAACTGGAACATCATAGCATACCCCCTAACCTTGTCCCAATTCCTGACCATACTCCCTGACTCCCAGGCAAATCAAATGTCTCCACGGTGATGATGTCATTTATGGCCTTCAGTAGTCCCTCCCTCACTAATTGTCTTTTTTGGCACAATAATGTGCATCACAGCAAAATAATGTCATAATGTCATGTTCATTATATGCCGAAAAATAACAATTGGCTAAAACAATGAATGTTAATGGAAAAGCCTCTAAATTTGTATAGAGATTATATACTATTTATTTGGCTGCTAACTCTTCTTTATCTTAATCTTAATTTGTCTTGCATTTTAAGTAGCATTCTTTCTGGATCAGGAGCAGCAGGACATGGAATAACACAATTGCGTTTTGCAGGGGGGGTGGGGGGACAGCATACCAGTGCGATTTTAGTTGTACGGAAGAATTTCTTTCCTACTTGTGTTACAATGACTTGTAGATCACCAAAATCGGCAAACATTAGGTAATAAAACTAACCACACCACTGCTTAATTGCGAGTCTTTTACCACAGGCCAGCTGCATTACAGCATTTCTACTTTTTTGCTTTGTGAGCTTACACAGACCTCCGGGAGCCATGGAGACGGAGATAGTCAGAAATGAAAGTGGCAGGGTAACTATACAAAACATTGGATCACCTTGGCTCAGAAACAAGCATCAGAGCCATTATAACCATAGGTATCATTACGGTTGAGCTTGGTTCACTACACACATGCACATAAACACAGAGGATGGACAAAATAACAGGAACAGCTAATAATACAGTTATATCAAGCATAAAATAAGAAACAGGGTCACCCTTTGCCTTCAGAACAGCTTCAATCCATCTTGGAATGCAGTCATACAAGTCCTGAAATGTGTGTAAAATGATATTGGACCACTCGTTAAGAAACAAAGCCTGAAGGCCTTTGAAGGATGAAGAAGATGGAAATACACTCTGTACTCTTCCCTCCAGAAACTACCATAAAGGTTCAATAATTTTAGATCTGGTAACTGTGGAAGCAATTGGAGGCTTTTGAGTTGATCCTGGTGTTCAAGAAGGCACTGCTGACTTTCTGTAGCAGTGCGTTGTAGGGACATTCCCATCTCAGAATATAGAAGCATCATGAAAAAACCACCAGAGAGTGCACTTGCTCCTGTAAAATGCCCCCATATTTCATTATATGATCATGCAAGGTAATCATTAGATCTTATGACTCTATAAGTCATAAGTGAAGGCATTCTTTGGTTTTCCCCAATCTCTTATGACCCTTGGGCAAAAGATCCTAGTTGGAACCATCCTTTCTCAGAAGGAGTTTAATGATTAGGTTGTGTTATTGGTGGTTTAGGACTACAAATTTTGGTTTTGGTCTTTTGTACAAACTTGGTATCTTTGTGTGTTCTCATGACCCTAGTTATGAGCCACTTGTTTATTTTTCCATTCTTCTTTAGTTTCGGGAGAATGCCACTTGTGTATAATTCAAATTTAATTTGTCAACATATATCACATAGTAAGCACGACATGGAACGGAGACAGAAGCACAGACGTCAGGGAATCAGGGAACACAGGGTTTAATAGAAGGGTAGGCGACAAGGGTCACCGAACTCAGAATGACAATACAATGATCGGACTGGGGAAACATACTTAAACACGGACTTAAATACATACGACTAATGGCAGCAACGAGAAACAACTGGTAAAAGTCGGGATTCCACACAAGGTAAATGAAGGGGCGTGGCACACAGAAGGAACGGACGATCGGGACAATACATAGTACAACCTACAGTGAAATGCTTATTGCAACTTCTCCAAATAAATATTACTAAAAAACTGTATAAAAAGAGATGACAGAGATTAGATATAGTACTATCTGTAGTATGCTATGCACATATATTGCACAGTAGAACAACATTGAACATGGAGTTTACAGAATGATGGGGTGGCATAGGAGTATGGAGTGTGTAATATAATATGATATAATAATAATATAGGCATTTCCATTTTTTGCCCTGCTTAATTTGCATTACAAAAATGAAAGTATCCCATAGAAATATGTGGAAAATATTAATTTGAAGAATGCCCCCTTTAACATGTCCTAAAAAAATGCACTCAATATTCTTTGCTGACAAAGAAAATTACAGTATGTTCACCATTTAGGACCTATATTAGCAAGAAAATGTCATTTTTCTAGCCTCTAGCAGTTATACCAGCAAAGAAAATTTGAGACATTCTGTCTAAAAGGGACATTAAATACTGCTCTGTTTCTTGGGATGAAACAGTTAACTAGTGCATTTAAAGTAAAAGGACAGCCGAGAATTTGACTATGCCATCACCACACAAACAGTTAACAGGATGTCAGTGTTTGAGTCTTTACATGTCTACAGCAGTTATGTTTTGATCCAGCACCACCAGACAAACAAACCGTAAACCCATCCAGATGCTGCCACTGCCATAAATTCCAGTTTGCCAGGCTAACAATGTTTCTGTTATTAAATTGGGTTATAGGGATGCTACTTCAGTTCTGCGCTAAATTTTGAGGCCATATTTTTCTTCTGTTTAGCAAACATCCTCTCGTCACATCGCTGCTCTTTTTTGCTGATGCAGTACAATTTGGACACCAACTATGGCCTTTTTGGACCTCTGTCCTGTGTTATCGCCCTCATATTGCTTTGAAAACTCAGAAGTGCACAGCTGACACATGCATGCTGATAATTGGCTTTCAACTCAATGTGACTCACCATCGCATCTGTGTTTGTAATTATGATTTAGCTATTTACTTTAAAGTCCCGTTTCAAGTGCTGATTCTTTTATTTTATGCATCCCTCCGTATCTTTATTTCTCATTGTCAGCAAAACATACTTTTCGTTTTTGTATTTTACCTATTGTGTTAATTCCTGGGGAACAAAGATAGACTAGGCTGTTTTCCAAGAAAAAAAATTCGCACGTCACACAAGGTCAAAATACTGTAATTTGTGAGTTTACAGTTTACAACCGCGGTAGCGCGGTTTGCGCATCTTGCGTATATTACGCCAATATCGCAGTTTACGGTATGTTATCTGTATGTTATATACATTGTATATCTTAAGCTTTGTTTAAAAACTGTATTACATTATCTTTCCATCCGACCAATTTATGACCCGGGGGTGTGTATGACGATACTACTCACTTCTGGATTGCGTATATTTATAACGTTTATTTTCAGAATGTCGTTTCAAGCAAACTTCCGTTAGTGTAACATATTAACATATAGTTAATTTAAAAATGGTTATACAAATATGTAAACTGAAATGAATACTACTAAAGTAAAACGTCGGTAAACGTCCCTTTATGAACGATAATCGATGTGTTATTTTCAACATCGTGTACACGTTATAAACATTGGGCTGGCCACAAAATGGTGTGAAGACTGTTTTATCATCGTGTACGCAATTCGCTACACTGGTGATGCAGAACCCAATACATATACTTACAACTAAAGCAATGTGTTTGAAATACGATATTGTTGTAATGTTGCGTGCATATGGAACTTACCGAAGGCGGATATTCAAAGAAAACACACAAGCGTCATAAAATTAAGCACTACATTGCTTAAATTAAAAACATTAAAATATGCTAACACAGGTGCACAGAAATCCGCAAGATCCTGTTTAGTCTCACCATTATTTTATTTAAATTCTGCATCCGCAAAGAAACACATTTACAGGTATAATAGCTCGGGACCTAGATGCCTCTGATTTTTCTTTCATCCGATATATTCCTTCGGAGCGCCACTGAAGGAGAACCGTTTCCACCAATAATTAAATCTTTTTGTGTTCATCGCTACGCTATGTCGCAGCTATTAGATAAACTCCTATGTAAGTTCAGTTGCGTAAGCTAAGCAAATTTAATCACATATGCAAACTGCATAAATCATCCATTTTCTAACGGCTTATTTTGGTCAGGATCATGGCGGTTAAATAATGTAATCTATTTAAAATTATTCGCGATGCGTACACTGTAAGTAACGTGAATGACATAAGTAACGTAGATTATAAGGTTTGCGCAAAATGCGTAAATCACGCAAGTTTCATCGCTCTTTACGCTAGTTGCGTGAGTTATGTACGTAATATAATGTTATGTTACATACGTCACATATTTTCTTATTGGCATTCCATTGATGTTCCTTGTCCCCTGGGCTAGCTCCAGCCCTCCCACTGCATATGCATATGAAAATATTGTTTCCTTCTTTTCCTTTGAAATCTGAAAATATTGTAGGAACCACGGATCATGAAAACACACACACACACACACACACACACAAAACCAAGGCTTAACTAAGTGTTCACCATAAAATGAAATTAAAACCATTAAAGCTAGTTTAATTCTGCAAAAAAAATATCAATAGTCATTCTATCATTAATTTTCCAAAGAGTATGTTTCCACAGCTTGAAAACTACGATTTTTTTTAAGATATAATTGCTACCACAGAGTTTTAAGGAGTGAATAAGAAGCAAAACCTTTCAAAACCTAGACATTAAAACAGCACTGATAAACAGAACATTGAACATTTATTACATTTTCAGCGAGAGCCAATGTTATCTAAGTAAAAGCATCACCTAAAACATGTCCTCTATGGCCACAGTGATAAGTGTATCACAAGGGAAAAGATTCCCCCACCCCAGGGGTCAAAGGTCAAGCAGGAGAAAAAGCAACCCATTCCAGAATGGTGGATATATTCTCTAGTAACTGATAAAAAATATAACATCATAAAGGATGGCGTATCGCACTCACATCATACTCTGTAGGCTTGCACTGCCTTTGTTGCTTGCGCCTTTTGACACACAAATAGGGCTGGAGGGTCTCAGCATTGAACAGATCCAGCTGAAGGCCGCCTTCCAAACACAGTGTGTACAGGATGATGCCCCCCACTGGGCCGACATTTCTCACTAGCGATGTCTCTCCCCCAGGATGACATCACATTCCCGGCAGCTCCTTTGCCGGAGTGCCTGCCGGGCCCAGTGCCCAAGCTCAGCAAAAAATTTCCCCAAATCAGAGAGGATTTCTCCTGCCTCTTAAACTGCTCAGAACAGAACAGGCTTGCAATACATCTGCAGCTAGCTTATGTACAAACAGCAGTTTCATTATAATGATGATGTTTCCTATGTTTTGAAATATGCAATGCATAGTATAAGGTGCTTTCCCACCAAAGTTCACAAAACTAGTTCCAGATTTTGAGTTTCTGAGCCATTTTGACTGGGAACTCTTGTAGTTCCTGGTTACTTTTGTGTGTTCCTTTTCCACTGAACACTCTGACCATTATTCTAAATAAGCAAAGGACACACAAAAAGCTCATAGGTTAAATTTCACATATTATTTCACACAATGGAGGATGAACAAGTCATATTTGTTAGTTATTGCTAGGATCAATAATCTGAAATCAGTCCGAAAATATAGGAAAAATCAGTTCAAGACAGGACACAGCATTTTATTTCTGTTTTATTTACATGGCCCACACCATGTTCATAATTCATTATTAAATCTGGCCAGCATATCAAATTTTAGTTTTCTTCTGGATAAAAATAATTATTAATAAGCTTTAATAAAAGGAAAATTTAACTGCTGGCATCAGCATTAATAGACAAAAATATATCGGTTATCAATCTAATTTTTTGATGCAGATATTTGGAGACACAAGCAAAAAGATGTATTTATTAATGCATTTAATGTAATTGACATACAAAAATAATCTGCTTCATTTTTGCTTCACTACTTCTATCACACTATCCCTGTACTTCCACGAAACCTACAGGGCCGGTGCTTGTGGTCAACCAATCAGCAACATTTATTGCTATAAGCCCTACTCAGTAAGTAGATTCTGGTTGAGCGAAAAAATACCTACTCCAAGGTTAGGGAACTACCTCAGAAGAACTACAATCGAGTACCCTCAGTGGGAATGCGACAGAAGTTCTCGGTTCCTCAAAAGGGTTTCTGATTCTTGAAGTAAGTTCCTGTGGGGGGAAAACATCTATATACTATATTAGAAGCATATACGGGGTGGGGCCTCAGGGGCACTGGCCCTATCTAAAAGCTGATTGGCCCCTCCCCTGTCTCTCATAGAGTCAAAACATACCAGTGCTAATGATACATATACGTGCTGTACTGCTGGGATGAGCATTAAGATAACAAGATAAGGCTGCCACTGGCTAATGAAAATGGGCTGATTGCCTCACCGCTCTGAAGTCATACATGTGACATCCAGCCTTGCTGTCTTGCTGATCCTTTCAATCGTGCATGTTGTATAATGTGTTGGCCAGACCCGGCAGCCACAGGCCTGCCGCTGTGAGAGCTCTCCCCGTATGTAACGCAGGCGCTACGCAGCCACACAGGCCCCGTAAGCAGAAGGGCGCGTTTGCGCGTAAAGCATTCTGACTCCAAGCTGCCATATATACCAGTGCTGGCTTTCAACAGCCTGCTCATCTCCATTGCAGATTAACCCCGGCCAGGGATTAGTGGCAATGCAGGGACCTTCCAAGCCAAAGCAGGAATGACGTAGTGTGATATGGGGGGTGGGGAGACACAGTGATGCAGTGTGAAATAGGGGGGGGTGGGGAGACACAGTGATGCATTGTGATATAGGGGGGTGGGGAGACACAGTGATGCAGTGTGATATAGGGGGGTGGGGAGACACAGTGATACAGTGTGATATAGGGGGGTGGGGAGACACGGTGATGCAGTGTATTGCGGGGGGTGGGGAGACAGAGTGACGCAGGAGGGCAGCGATGACTCAACCCCTTCACTCGCCCTCCTTGTCCTCAGTTGTTCTGATCCGGCAGAGCTTCAGTCGCCTTTCTGACCCCCACGACCCTAATACCCCTCCTCCCCACATACCCCACATGCATATTTAATAATGACCACGCCCCCCCCACCCCTTCCACATTGGGTTGCGTTTTGAATCTCAATCATGGCCCAACTAAGCTGGTCCTATTCAATAATTCTGGTTTGCTTTTCACATATCCAGCTAATAATGCACCCGATGCAAATTACTCCTAGTATCAGAAACATCACCATTACTGATGATGGTCAGACAGCCTGAACCGGGAAGGATAATAGTGTCATGGGGGGGAGGTCACATCAATGGGGAACGGCTGTGAGACTCTGTGGTGAACCTCTCTCACATCCTCAGCCCCGCCGCTCATTAATACTGAGGGGATTAGGCTGGGTGG
>JABFEA020000110.1:19647474-19665561 GCA_019775915.2 Cyphomyrus plagiostoma | reverse complement strand
ATTGCTTAGATCACCTTTCTTTCCCATTCTGACATTCAGTTTGGAGTTCAGGAGATTGTCTTGACCAGGACCACACCCCTAAACGCATTGAAGCAACTGCCATGTGATTGGTTGAGTAGATAATTGCATTAATGAGAAATTGAACAGGTGTTCCTAATAATCCTTTAGGTGAGTGTATGCTTAGACCATATTTCAATTTGCAGGGCTGACTGAGCGAGCTCACTCTCGGCTCCTCCCCCCATCCCACATGCGTAGAGTGCCCCCCGCTCCTGCACCCCGCCACCTGGCCACCTCCCTGCCAGCTGCTGTGTTTGCACTCTCTTTGATTCCCGCTGTGCTGTTCTCAAAGCGTGGAGGAATTGGCGCTAACCCTCTTAAATACACTGGAGAAGGAAGCCAGCAGCTGACTATAGGTGCGGAGGGGGGGTGGGTGGTAGGTGGGCACCACACAAAGGAGCCAGAGATATCAGCGAGGGTCAGAAAATAGAGAAACCTCCTCACTGGTCCCACTGATCCACCTTGACCACGATGTTCAATCCGCCTCCTCACCCCGCCCATACACGCTCATCCCCACCCTATCCCACCCCCCCCCATCCTCCCCCCTCAGCCATACTCAACCAAATCAAATTCAGCTGCACGGTGAAGCAAACTGAAATGGCTGCCCTCCTCTTTTGGTTCACTTGCGGTTTCATTTGCCTGATTTTGGTAAGAACAAATGAGGGCAGGACAGCAATCAATAGAGGGGGAGGTGAGGAGTGTTAACAGGGAGGAACGAGAGCAACAGGCCCCTTAAGGCACGCTGATGAGTGGACAGGCACGGAGGTAGAGGACAGGTCAGCAGATGTGGGAGACTCTGACACAGCTACAGCATGACGGACACCAGCCCTTGCTGGAGGGTTTTCACTGCCTATGCACAGCCATTAAGCAGAAACGAACGCTGTCGTTTCGCACGGCACTGGGTCCGACGCAGAGCAGCGGCACCAAGGCACAGCCAAGACATATGAGTCATCTGCAGCAGTCATGCTTTGGCAAAAACATATCTAAGCCTCCAGGATGATGGGGACAGAAGAGGGCGGCACAGTACGCACATTTTTCAGCGATTTCGGCAGAATTAACAGGTATAAATACAGCTGCATCAACAAACCACGGCGAATCCCAGAATGGCTGCTCTCCGTTTATTATGCAAATATTTTTTAAATCTCAGAATTTACTCCAGGAACTGTTCATGCACAGAAATGCCAGCCTGCTTGAGAAAATGTTCCCTGAACAGGGAACCCGACATATAAAAACTGCCCGTCACAACCCAGCCTGGGAGCCACGGAGCCCGACAGATGCCCGGACTTGTCCGCTGCTGTGATGTGCTGCCCTCAGATTAGCGACCCTATCAGGAGCTTCATACACCTTCTGAAGGCTAAACCGGCTCCATCAGCAGATCAGGAGTAAAGGAGGTGACCACTGAAGTCCCTGCTGAAGACCTCCACATCAGGGTCACGCCGTGCTGTCTTTACACAGGGGTCCACCACTCGCCCCACTCCTCCTGGACACGAATGTTCTGCTCATCTTGGGCACCTTCCTTCAGCTACTCCAGTGTCCTCTCATGGTCCGAAATGGAGTTAAGTGAATTTATGGGTGTGTCCTGAATGGGATGGATCAGGGGGTCGGCATCATGGGGGAGGATGTTCTGGGGTGTTTCCCCGGTTAGCCATTCCGCCTCCACCATGGACACCATATTTTATTTTATTTTATTTTAAATAAGAAAGCTTGGTCTCGCCCAGGTGCTCCATGCCCTGAGCAACACCAGGCCCCCACCTCCACCCCCCACATTCCCCCCCCATGACATTTTTGAGCCCACCTGTCAGATTTGCTCTGGCACTGACACTGAGTTGAATGGGATGGATGAATGGGAGTATGGATGAATGGACGGATGGATGGTTGGACAGATGGGTGGACGTGCTGTATTCAGTGTTGTGCAGAAGTGTCAGTGTGACGTGGGTATTTATGAGATCCCACAAGCCCTGCTCAATGTCAGTTCCTCCTTTTATTATGAAGATTTTCTTTAGTGGTGCTATCTGACAGCTGGATCGCACCATAACCGCTGGAGATGTTGAGGCTAATCCTGAACGATACTGTAGTTTTTTGAATGGTTCATTCTAAGTTCTTTGTCAAATGGAACTGAAATATGAGATGTGAAGGTCACGGAACAAGGAGGGAGGATCAGCAAGACAAACCCAGTGGCATGTCAGCGAAAGGCCGTCCAGCTGAGTTTTGCACCATTACAGATGCCAGGTGAGTGTATTTACACATCAAAGCGTCTGGTTGGGAAGCCTCCGCCGACAGCTGCATAGACGATCTCCCACTGTGGAAGTCCATTCCCTGCCTGCATGGTTGGATCAGAATCACGCCCAAACTACAGAAACACTGTAGCTGAGATGTAAACACAAGAAAACACACGGGGGTCTACATGGAAACCCTGCATGGGGCTACAGGCACAAACCGTCATTCCACTTTACTTTGATAGTCCAGGGAGTGGCAAGGAATCTGACATCCTCCCTGTCCCACACTGGCATCCAAAATCATCCTGAGGAGCCCCTGCTCACAGGAAGTGACTCATCCCCCAAAATGAGACCTGCAGCACATCTGCTGGTCAGCCAGAACGGGAACAGTATGACCCATCGTGGCTCGATCTCCGATGCTGCCTCGTGCCATGGCTTGATCCTTCCCAAATCTGGAGAACCCTCTTCCTTCCCCTAAGCGAGAAGGCCGGAACTGAGCCAAGCCCCTTGTTCTTGGCACTTTTGGGAGGTTTGGTTATGCTCAGGGGTGAATTTGCTCTTTAATTAGGATGTGCTTGGCTCAGAGGCCAAGCCTCACTCAGAGACAGCAGGTCACTGAAGCTGCCTTTCTGCTCTTCATTGGCCATGACCCTAACATTGGAGGTAAAGTTCATGTGAGTTAGCAAAATATTCCTTTTTAGAGAGCTTTGCGGTACTGTAGCCCCCCTGCCTTTGGCGTAGCAGAGATTTTGTATGTTGCCACCTACAAAAAGAATCAAAGAAGGACTAAGGGTGTCAGATGCACACAGCGGTGCAGAAAATCATGTTGATTTTGCCAGAGGCTACACCCCACCACCCCCTGCGCTGACACGCACCAGATAAACAAGAGGAAGATGGATGGATGCATGGATGTGTTTGACAGGACCCCCTTCTGCCTGAACGACTGGCCATCTCTGCATGAGCCTGCGATTGAGTTAGCGCCTGCTGTTTTTAATGACGAGATCCCTTAGTGCAAACACTTCCAGTGGAGAAATCCATCGTAGCAATGTCATAGGGTCCACAGTAACCTCGACAGCAGCATTCAGGATGCAGGAGACCCGTGGGCCAATCAGACCGGTATCTGTTCCGCTATCATTTCATTTTACCACAGTATGATGGTCAAGCTCAATGTCCCTGAGCCCAGGTTTACTGTATCATCTGGCCCTCGGCGGCTTGTACCTAGAAGGCCGCTGGCCGCCCCTCCCACTCTTCTTACACTATCCACACCACGCACTATCCTCCAAGGTCCACATTCACTACCGTTTGTTCCAGAAGCCTTAATGCCACTTGGCCAGGAATACACTATTTAGAATAATATTGTTGCTATGGCAATGGCCTTTTTTTTTGTTTTAAAGCCAATCCCTGGAGTTTTAAAGACTTTTAAATGATGTAGTTTGTACCATAATCCATAATTTCAGGCCACAACCACAAATATCACACACGTTTCTGTATAGCAGTGGGACACTCGGGTTACCAAGGTGACAGTGATGAACAGTCCCACTGAGCCAGGCTCTCGAACCCATCACCACCGGGACAGACAACACAGGAAGCTTAAGGTTAAGCGCATGCCGCTTGTGAACGCATGATAAACACCGTCTGTGGGATAAGAGACGCTAAGCCACTGTTTTTCAATTACGGAAGGAGATTACAGCAACTTTCTGCTCTTCCGTGACAAGTGACGACCCTGCCGTGTAGCGGAAGGCGGGAGACTGGTCAGGGGGCTTACATGGGACTGCTGCCAGGATCCCTGTAACGTCACCCCAGCGGGGTGGGGAGGGAGGGAGTGGGCATGACTGTGTCTGACCAAAATATGGGACCAGAGCATGATGGGAATGATGTAGAGACAAACCCAGCAGCCTCTCTGCTGTACCTCCATGCATATGTGCCATATTCCTCCATCTTCTAATGTCACAACAATCTACAATGAGTCACCAGGACCCAATGAAGGCTTGAAACGCCATGTTTCGTCCATGACCAATGATAGGAACTAATCTGCACAGAGACTTCTTGCGTCCGGTCTGCTTCATGGGCTGAAGTCAGAGAGTCATGCAGAGCAGGGACATCCCTGAGTGTTCTGCTGCACCCCAAGAGCCGCAGAAAATAAACTGCGTCATTTCCTTTATATTAAAAACATTTCAGTATCTGGCTGCTAGCTGGCTACTTCTCTTTTACAAGAGAAATAGTGAAATATTAGAAGTAGCATCGAGGTAATAAGCGTCACACCTGTTGTCACGGCCCCGACCCGGGAGGGGCGTGTCCCACCAGGTGTAGCAGATCAGACCGCATCAGCCCCGACTTAAAAGATAGAGAACTACAAGGAACCGGTGCGAAGTATTGAGCCAATGATCTTGTTGTGCCGTGCCAAGCAATTGATTGTCTTTCGTCTCCCCGCTTGCCCTGTGTTCGCGTCTGCTTCCTTGTCCCAGCTTTGTTCGTCTCTGCCTCCCTTCCCCAGCCCAGCTCCCGTTCCTGACTCTTCGGCCTCGCCCAGCTCTGTGTCCCGCTTCCTGCTACCATCCGGTGTCCCGTCCTCGTGCCTGCCTGTCTGTCTGCCTTCTCGGATTACGACCCTTACGCCTGCCTCTCGACTCTTCTCTTCGCCCAACGTATCGGACACCTTGGCCTCTCCGTCCCTGTGTTTCTTGACCCTCACGCTTGCCCCCCGACGCCTCTTTCTGCCTGCCGATTTGGATACTTCTGTTGCCTGTTTCGGGCTTCCCAGTAAAACCTCCCCGCCTTGCATACCTGGGTCCGCTCTTCTGTTCCGATTCGTTACACATGTTTATTCCGATTCTTTTCACTAGCTCTTTTGCGCCCCCTAATGAAATACCGTCCGATGTCATCGCTGATGTCGCCGACAGGGCGGGCTGGCACGGGTGCAACGCCATGGCTTTGGACAGATATGGCAAGTCTCCCAGTTTTGTGTCACAGGAGCTCAGTAATGGGGAATTATGGCGACGTTTGATCGTGGCTGTCTCAGCCGCGATTCCTTTAATCAGACCAACAGCCGACAGTCCAAAAAAAATACATGCTTTCTCTTCTCAGTCTACACCCACTAAAATTCTGCTTGTCTAGTAACAGTGCTGCTAATTAATTTACAAATAATAATTAATTAAATCCAGTGTTTTTGAGCTGAGCCAGGAGTCCAAAAAGAGGCTAGTTAAATTTTCATTGTAGAAAACACCTTTTATTCTCTATTAAGGTTGCTATTGTCATTAATATTTAGTCTCTGCTGTGGGCCCTCTGGACACTAGTCAGGTTTGAGCTCCTTTAACCCCATTACTGTGGTTATCATGCACTGTGAATGACCGCAATTGCCCCAGTCCGACTGCTACAAAAATACGTCCAGTCCAGCAATGTTTCTAAAACAACAGACCTTTTTTTCTCACAAGAATATGAGAAATACCCACTAAGAATTTAATAAAGGCGCAATACATGGCGCAAGGGTGCAAATTCTCAAGCTTTTAAAACAAAATAATAGCTTTGAAACATCTCTGCGTCGCTACATATAATCCCTGCTACGCAATGCTACATGTTACTGTCATATAACCGACATTTAGTATGCCGGCTAACGGCTTCCCCATGTCATCTCAATTACTGTTGTTATGTGAGTCATGACACGTGTTCGATGGGTGCGTGCCCCCCCAGCAAACATGCCAGTCCGATGCCCCTGCCCTCGGCTCACGGTATAGATCCCACTTGCTGTTAGCTGGACTCGGTAAAGCCAACGGCTGCAGCACCTGCAATGGGCAGGCGTATGGGGGCACCTCCCAGACCGCTGGGAAATCAGGCACATCGACTTGGGTCGGCCCCACTCTGCCTCTCTATTCAGCACCAGGATGGCTGACAGCGCCCTACACAAACTCCCTGGGGTTGGATTCTTTGGGCAAGGACTCTTCCCATTGGGGCACCAGGTGTCTGTCATCTCTCAACACCTTCTCTAAAGATTCCCACCATATAACCCCCGGCACCAACTCAACTCAAAAATGTGGACTGTCTGGGGACTCTCGAGGACTGGGTCGTGAAAAACACCGCTCTACACCAATCAGATCTCAGATAAAACCTGGGAGTATTTACACTATATCAGCAATGTACCTGTTGGTTCTTTGAATGTCCTTCAGCAAAAGGCTGCAACCACAGAACTGCCCACCCCCGATATCTTTGTGATAAGAGGCAGCCCTGCAGTGAAATCTCAGCACTGGCACCAGTCAAGGTACACGGCAAAGCGGCCGGTCCACTGTAACGCCGAGCATCTGCCGAGAGGGAGGCAAACCTCAGCGCTTTAACAAGAAGAAAGGGGCCTTCATCTGACAAGCCTAACAGACTTTGTCAAAACAAATCTGGCGCGGATCTCAAAATCAATATAATAAAGTCAGTTAGTCATGTTAGCAAATCATTTTCTCAGGGGTAAGACGCGAGAGCCACCTGGTACAGGAGTTACGGCCCGGTTCACGGCCGCCTGTCGCTCCACCGATTCCCGCGGTGCCCGCCTAAGTGATGGCCTCCTGTCGCCGAGCGATACGGCCACGAGGACGGCAAAGCGAGCCCCCACGCTCTTCATCACGTTTACAATTCAGGACGACAGCCGGCTAAAGGGGAAGAAAGATGGCGGGGCAAGGGAGAATGAAGGGGGGGGGGCAGGATATAGCTGCGGTGTACTGAGTACTGACTCCTCAGCACCACTCAGACATCCATCACCTGCCATTCTGCTCCCCCCCCCAACCCCATAGCCGCCCTCTCTGCTCGCACTCATTTTCACGGTGGGCCCAGGTTTAGGGAAAGGCCTCAGAGTCTGAGGGCCAAAATGATTCTATTCAATTCAAGTCAAGTGGGGTTTTATGTACAGCAACACAGCATACAGTAGCAGAAAACAACATTCTCTGGGACCACTGTGCTAAATATATACGTGTAGTACAGAGGGAGATAGGAAGGGTGCAAAAAAATTCTAATTCACATTAACACACAATGTAAGCATAAATAATGTTGGAATGTTTAAAACCCTAGCCAATGGTGGAAGCAGCAAAGCTGGACTTAAATAGCACATCCTTCACGTATGTTGTATATATAATACTGAAGAGAGGCTGGGAAGGACAAGCAGAATTCATAGTGTAGGCAGGAAGTCAAATCACAATGGACATCCTGTATGCTCAAATTTAACATTATTATATTGTGGTATTTTTTAAGGCATAGAGCAATTGGCAATTTCCTGAGAAGTTTTCTAAATATCTTGGAAAAAGACTCAATGAAAACTTCAGCAAATCTACAGCTAATATATACAGAGGTTAAGCAGAACCTCAACCCTAACTGCAGGTTGTTCTCCTTTTGTAATGTCACTTCCGTGAATTGCCAAGTGTCCGATGCCCCAGTGTTGAAAAAGTGACATGTAAGTTTGTGCTCAAAAGACAACTCCTATCATGTCCCCTCAAGGGAGACGGGGGAGAAAAAGCTGGGGCTGTCTTTGAGAGAAGAGAAAAGCACAGTTACGTACTTGAAAAAAGGAGGCCAGTGATGTCGGACAATCAGAATCAGCCATTACTGATGGAGCGTAATGGATGCCAATTAGCTGTTAGGGCACTCAGCCCTTTTTCCACATCAAGTCAAAGAACATCACTCTCATGCATTTAAGCGGAAACAACAGAGCACTGAAATAACAGAAAATACTTGAGGTATTCGATAGAACTGTATAAGCAGTTTAATCTTGTGAATTCCCAGTTGTTTGTGCTGGAGATTGAATGTGCCAGTCACTACTGCACGCTGGGATCAGTAAAGGAGGCGTACAGTGACCGACATGACAGAGAAACCAGCCCAAACTTTATAATAATCTTCTGAACATGCTGGAAGCCTGATGAGGCAGCACTGGCTCGCGTAACACCTGCACTACAAAGGGGCGGAGAGCAGCAGGGAATCGTGTCCTGTGGAGGTGATGGAACAGCTGCAGAGCGGACGGGCAGGCAGTCACTGACAGATATGCTTTTCTTTCAAGATTCATGAGAAGGAGGAAGAGGAGATGAACGAGAAGAACGAGATGGCCAACTGCCTGAATGAGGAACCGCTAATTACGGCCGATCAGGTGACCGTTGGGAATTATCATTCAATTCAGCTCATTTTTATATATATCGCCTTTTACCACAGAGCAGCCCTAAGGCACTTGAGTTAGATTGGCTAAGTTATTGGTTTGTGGCATGTTATGGATAGAATGCAGAAAAATTAAGCAAACAGGGATGACGTCATGGTCATTTAGCATGCCTGCGGTACAGCTTTGGCGCCAGATGGATGGATACTAGGGCAGGCTATGTAAGCTACAGCCCGGCTGCCTGAGGACAGGAGGTTTGTGGAACACTGTACTTCCCCTGCCCTTGAATGCTCCCAGACTAGGAGAATGTGTTACAGGCACCTGCTAGGGGGAGAGGAGGAAAGCAAAGAGTAAAAATAACTAAGGCTCAAGGTGGAGTAGATGGAGCCAATCGATAAAGCAGTCCAAAGAAGTCACAAGGTTTGAAATTGAGGTGAAATAATATCTCCATGGTTTCCTCCAATCAGCCATATTTTTGGAGGGTGGTGAGGGTATGGGGTGGGAGCGAGGGGGTTGGTGGTTGGCAACAGGGTTGTCGCTGTTTGTCCTTTCGTCCCAAACAGATGTGCGCTACTTAGTTTAAATAGTATGTCCTCATTCAATTTTATTAAAAACTGCCCCCCCCCCACCTGTAAAGGCTCAACCCCCCCTTTTCATAAATCTGTAGTGACCCTCTTGGGTGACAAGGGCTTTAAAAACCAGATCCGTCTGCCTTACATAGGTGATCGAGGAGATCGTGGAAATGATGGAGAATTCACCGGATCCAGGGGAGACGGAGGAGGAAGAGGAAGAGGAGACCGGGGACTCCTTGCCACCCACCAACCCGTCCCTGCTGGAGGAGATCCGTGTGCTGTCCATGGCCTCCAATAACAACTGCTCCTACGAAGGTACACCATGCGTGCTTATCTCAGACAGGCAGTGGGGCCGCTGGAAAATCGATTACGGAAACTGGATGCGTTTCAGCTATTTTTGACAGAATTACGAGCTGCTTTTTGAACTGGTAGAAGAATCCCTTGATCTCTCTAACATGCTGGGACAGGGAGATCTGTCTGCCTCTGTGGCTGTGTTGAGTGTGTCAAGTCAAGTCACCTTATTGTCATTCCGTACACATAAAATAGAACCAGAAAGCTAGAACAAAGAAGAGTTTGAACAATAAATACTGGATAATAAACACTGGATAAAAAAAAAAATACACGACAGTATACAGCAAAAACACAAGCAAACAGTAGGTGTAAGACAGCACCCAAAGAAAGTGTGAGAAATGCTAAATGCGCTCCTTTGCATGCACGTGTGTGCAGGCCTGCGGCTAATGCTACATGCGCTCCTTTGCATGCACGTGTGTGCAGGCCTGCGGCTAATGCTACATGCGCTCCTTTGCATGCACGTGTGTGCAGGCCTGCGGCTAATGCCCAGCTCGGCACTGCTGGAGCTGCTGTGCCGCATGCAGGCCGCCATCCGCGAGTACTCCGAGGAGCTGGTGATGCAGCTGGCCCGCCGCGATGAGCTCGAGTTCGAGAAGGAGGTGAAGAACAGCTTCATCACGGCACTGATGGAGGTGCAGAACCGGCAGAAGGAGCAGCGGGACGTGGGCAAGCGGAGGCGCCGTGAGAAGGGCGTCAGCACGCAGGGGGCGGGCCGTGCGGAAAAGTCCGGATCCATGCCCATCAAGGTGCTGCAAAAGACGGAGGGGGCGCGGGCTGGGTTTGAGTGCAACGTGAAGAACTAAATGAAATGACTTTAGTTGCCATTTGCAGAAGTACAGGTCCACTGGAATGTGTATTTTCACATATCCCATCATGCTCTCCTTTGAGACATACACATTAATATATACATGTACACAACTGAGGGTGAAACTTGGTGTCTGAGCGCAATGTCAGCCATTTATTGGGCATCCCTGGAACATAAGGGCTCTGCTTAAGGTCCAAAAGGGACTTATGGCCATTTTGCCAAGGAAGGTATTGAAACCGGCAACCTACTGATCATAAACACAGAGGCCTAACCTGCTGAGTCACACTCCACCTTCCAAACTAAAAGGCTTGATCTCTGGAGGACGAGAAGCTGCCTGGGTGAAGTGGTTTGATAGGGTGATATGCCATAAGCAGGGAGCAGAGGGCAGCAGTAGGAATGGGTGTGCATTAGCATTGAGCTGCACTTATGGGTAAGCTAGGAGGCGTGGGAGTGACCCTTCCCACAGCTCGGAGGAGATTCCAGTAACAGGGCTTCCTGGCAAATCCGCAGTTCAATTTCCCGTTTGCATCCGTCCTTCTCCAGGCTGCAAAAGGCACTCCTTAAATCCACCATAATCTGTATTCTTGACCTATGGCACCCCCTGTCTGTAGCACTGGTCAGTAACACACAGGAGATGGAAGCTGTGTGCGCCACTTCATTGAGGTTTCAAACCCCAAAGCCACTTACCTCTTCCCTCCCCTGCTGCAGCGGTTCAGTATGGAGGGGCTGTCCAATATCCTCCAGACAGGGATCCGGCAGACATTCGGGAACTCAGGGACAGACAAACAGGTAAACAAACCTTGCTATGTCTCGAACACCCCTGACTGCATGTCCCGCTATGCCCAGGAGCAGCACAAGAGGGCAACACATTCACACACAGAGAGGATTAAGCTTAATAAGGACATGATTTAAAAAAAAAAAAAAAAAAAAAAACTAATAGTCATTGTAGTAAAAAAAAAAAAAAAGCTAAATTATGCTGCTCTTACCCATAACACGTGAGCCTCGCCTCTGACCCACATGCAGTGCTTCCAGTATTCCTTCTTTGGCGTTTTCTTCTGGTAACTTCCTGATGTCTTTGCAGTATTTAAGCACAGCAATCCCTTCTTGTCCTTTGTAGTATTTAAACACGGTGATACCATATGAGAAGAACGGCACCCCTCCTACAGTGGAGGACCTTCAAATGCTGACGAAGAGTAAGTCAATCACTGCGCTCCTCCTTGCCGATCCGGTGGAATCCTCCAAACGCATACAGCAGCAGGAGAGCAGTGCACTTACAACTAATCCAAGTTAAATGAGGAGAAACCTGTCATAGTAATATTCCATGTCATGACATTTTTCGTAGTTATTTTGCCTCCCCCTGTCCTTTCAGTCAGTCTGTCTCCTTCCTGTCCTTCTGTCTCGCAGTTCTTTATGCGATGAAGGAAGACAGTGAGAAGGTACCAACACTGCTGACTGATTACATTCTTAAAGGTAACACCTCCACAGTGGGCCACTCCCCCCATATCACTGGCAAATTGTATGGTTGGGCCCTTCATAAGAACTATGCCCCCCCCCACTTTAAAACCTGTGAGTCACCCCTAGCTGGGTGGTCGTCATCCTTGATGTCTTGCATTATTTCTTTTCAGTGCTGTGTCCCACCTAAACATAACGCACGAGGCCCAGCGCCAGCGAGTCTCTGCCAGGGTGCCATCCACCTCGAGTCCAAGCTGCATGAGACCCCAACCATTAATAACGATGGACCACGGCATCTAATCATTGTACCTTATCCATCACAAGCCCCAAATAAACCTCTGCCTTTGCTGAGATCACCTGGTCTTTCCTGCACCTTTACAATACCCAGGATTTGAGATGGTGCTCCCCCCTTACCCGCCCCCATCTATAAAATGTCTATGTAGCTATTCCAGACTGGATTCCACACGGTACGTCAGGAACCGTCAATGGCCAGATGCACGCACACATGTATTTAAATGGGTCATTTTAAAACCCAATACGTATCGTGCATGGTATCCAGCGCGCTCGCATTTGCCTATTGGCTACCCAGCTCAGATGCAAATCAAGGATCTGCCATTCATTGGTTGTAACACACTAGCACGGCATCTCAGTCTAGCGAAAACTGAGAGATAACGTTACAGCTTCATGTGTGGAGGTTAGCTGCCTGATCTTTATTTCGCTGTACTTGCGAGCCCGTGCACTTCTAACACGGCTCTCACATGCAACTCAGAAGGCAGGTAGAGCAGGTTTTCGAAATCTGTCATCCCAGTGAAAGCTTGAACAACGCGTGTCCAACGCCACTCCACACAAACATTGATATAACATTTTCAAAGACCTCAGGGTTTCGTCAGCACAACGATATCTAGCCATCTCCCATCTTTGATAACCCATGTAATTTATCGCATACCATTAACGTACCTGTCGTATGCATCTCTCTTGATTAAAATGAGCGATTTTTATCATTAATGAAATAAAGATGTGTTCCCTGTGATACTGTTCCCATGACTTTTTTTGTGCCTTATCCATGTTCTTCCTGAGTTAACCATGTGACCACAATGATGCTAAGTGGCTGTTGAAAATGAAAATGAATTACCTTCAAAAATGCTGTTACTGTTGGCTGCTTTCATAGGAGGTGTTCTTGAGTAGGAAAGGAAAACGTCTTTGCTCCGTCATATCTTTGACTTATATCACACACAAACTCTAGAAAATGTCATCTGGAAACATGCTCTATTAAAATTCAGCTATAAAGGCCTCAGGAATGCCTGCCCACTACATTATTTTAACCTAGGATATCACAGTACACGGATAAGTAACTCTGGAAGTGCAATACCACGTAAACCTGCTAGATGGCAGCGTTATCCTTACCGCGTATCCGTACATACGTCAGTATTACATACGTCACAAAGCGGTTGTCATGAAAATAATTTACGTCGATTCTTTTGTGCTATGTGGTTTCGTCTTATAAATTTTGATGTATCGATATATTACGTACGACATGATATTAAGGGATGCCAAATATATTCCAAGGCAAAACTCAATTTCGGGTACAATGAAACGATACAGACTTTATTCAAATCAGACAGTATGCTATAACGCAATTTAACAAAGTCTAGACGATATTCATGAAGGTTGCGACGGTACCACCTTGTGGAAAATTTTGGTTTTGTTAAATTCTTCTTATAAAAAAAATATTGCGAATGCATACAATATTGCAACGCATTTTAAGCATTTTTCTGTTTTATTAAAAAAAAATCCACAAGACAGAAGCTCAATACACATAAAAACAAGTCAGTTGCTGCACTCATTTTCATATTAACACTATACTTACTATATGGTTCATGTAATACATAAGCCATATACCTTACAACTGCTTGTAAATACGGTAATATATTATTCTACCTCTCATTACACATTTATTTTATATATGAAACGGATCTGTCTTTACTCCAGATTGCTTAAGCTATAATTATTTTCCATTGAAACTGGCATTATATAAAAAAAAGTAATAGAAATAACGTATAAATGCATTTAGGGTGGGGGTGGTCGTTAATTTTCGATTACGTCTCGGCGACTAATGCTTTTTTGGGCATGAAATCCGTTACGAAAAAGCATCTAATGTTTACTTGGGTTATTTTGCAGATATAACATATAAAACGAAAATGTAGCACTGGACATCCCCGTCCGACTCACAAGCGTAGATTAATAAGAATATTAAAATACGGGTTGCACAAATTGCTTTGCAGTGTTTGTGGAGGGGAAACGATTGGTTACATTGCAGTCTTTCAAATATCTATAAACACCAAAGCTCGTAAGATGGTTGAAAGAAATAATTCTCATCTTTCATATTAAACATGAGGGGGAGAATACGTCATCGAGGAAAAAAGTGCATAATAAAAAAATGTTAGTACTGAAACTACTATAATATCAAAAACAGCATCACGTTATTTCAATGAACAGAAAATTGCACATAAAGGCGTATTTGCATCTGAAAAATTCTTAACACTAAAGGCAAATAAAGATTTTTGGTTGGGTTCTGTCTGAAACCCATAAAATTAAAAGAGCAAGTCGTTTGATCTGTTTCTTACGACTTTAGCACAGGCATCAGTTAAATGATTTATAAGCGATTTACTCTGTCACAAAACTAGGCCATAGGCACGCAAATATATTTCAGTCTCAATAATCTCAAGCGCAGAAACAAATCTTGATTTAAGCGCCACCTAGGGGAAGAACATCTCCACACCTAAACCAAATGTTCTCCACCACAGCGTCTCATGACACTTAAAAGCGACAGTCTTTAAAAGGCATCGCTTTCTTACGTCTTTATCAACAAATACATCAGTAGGAAGACATTTCACTTACAAACCTAAGGCTTGCTATCCTGGTACAGATGGTTTGCAATTTTAATTTAACTCAACTAAATCATACTTCTGGATGCTGTAGATCACTTCAGGCTAACCATCTAGCTCAAGGGCAGAAAAAGAGATTTCCTGTTCGGACTTAAGCCAGTAACCTTATACTTACAAAGATATTTGTCACCTAATCCAATTTAATTTATGTATATCTTTAGAAAGCGCGAGTCATCAAGTGTTTGGGGGGGAAAAAAAAAAAAAAGGAAGAACATTTTGTGCTACTTCAGTGCAGTGTTAAACATATCTACTAATTTTATACATCTTCGGTACAAAATCAAATCAAAAACTGCATATGTACTGTATACGCTTTCATGAAGTTACATCATAACACTTTGGCAGTAGTTTGACTGGCCTGAACGTGCCTCTCTTTCTCCTAACATCATTGTCTTCATAACTCATTTGCTACCTCCAGTAGTAACTTGCCCTTCAGGAATCTTTAGTCCGGTTTGCTGAGGGTGTCCAGCAGACAGCTGAATCTGGGGCGGTGCTACACCAAGGAACCTGCTTGGTTCTGCGCAGGCACCATGACGGGCACTCCTCCCATACGGGTGATATTAGAACTTGTCACTCCAGTGGAAATGGGGGGAACCAGGGAACTGGTGGGAATGGCAGGTGGAGATGGGCGTGGAGCTCGGGCGGGCTCAGGTCTTTGCAAGGAGTTCCCATTACTGGTGTGTGGCCCAGTAGCAGCCCGGGGAAAGCTGCCGTTGTACCCAGCATGCAGAGTGGGGTTGACTTCTCCTGGACGCGGCCTGTAGCCTGCCATGCTGCCCGTGGTAGTGATGATGGAGGCGGTGTCGGAGACCGGGTAGCTCTGTATGTGGAGGTGGTCCCGTGGATTGGGGCTGGTGACGATGGAGGACAGGGTGCCGTTCTTGGAGAAGCTGTCCGAGCCCGTACCGCTCTTAGCCCACGAGATGCGCTTGGGTGCCTGGGCGTCTTCCCTACAACAGACAGAAGAGTGTTGGAGGTGCGGGGCGAGAAAACAACAATTTATTTCAGTATACCCACTGCAACACTGCATAGTCTTGATGGCAACATCTAGGGTTTTGAATACCGTCTCAATCACTCAACGCCCTCCCACATCCACAGACAATCAGACAGGCAACACTGCAGACTTTGTGGGAGACGCTCCACACAATCTCACTTGATGTCATTGGCTATGTCGTCCTCGGAATCCTTCTTTCTTTTCAGTATGAAGTAGATGAAGAATACGATTGCCACCAGGCCCAGCAAGGCACCTATTGTGGCCCCTGCGATCACCCCTGCGTTGGACACTGCACATGGAAAATGACATGCCAGATCAGAACTGCACACAGTACAGGACACAGTCCCGTCAGATTTCTGTATGACAGACTGCACAGTCCCTGACATGTAAACCGCAGGTACACACGCACCGGTGGAGACCTCGAGCTCGATGTAGCACACCCCAGCTCCTGCGACATTGCTAGCCTGGCAGGTGTACTTCCCTGACATGCTGCTGGTGAGGTTGATTAGCTTCAGTGTGCCCAGCTGCTGACCTGTAAGAAAACATGGAAGTATTGTGGGGGGGGGGCATGATAGTCACATGATTGTCTGATAACCCAGGCTGCCTATCCCCACAGTACTACAGCATGAGCTGAGACCAGCCAAGCCGATAAGTCTTCCTGCTTGTCGATGATGCAGAGACGGCTTTTCCAGCTGAGCACAGTCATGCTCTAAATGTTACGCCTTGTCATTCATCAAAGCACCAGAGAATGCTTAGAGTACAATACTTAGAATGGAAGGCAAACAACATGTGCTATTATTTCCTACTTCAGGGCACTCCAAATGCTTTTTAAGCTAGCAGAGATAATCAAAATAGACTACTTCACTGAAATAATATACTTATATGCGTGTTAAAGGTCTTTCAGTTGATGAAGCCATTTTAAAAATCTGTGCACAACCACGCTCGCACAAGACCCATTTCTAAACCCATTAGAATAATCATGAATGAAGAGAGTCCTGACTGCCTGATCATTTTCACCTTCACACAGGTCTGTTTCTATGCCTTCTCATTTTGAGGTTGTCTGCATTTTCAGCAAAGACAAATAAGCTGCATTGGTCAGTGAAAATACACACAAATGTAGTAACACAATAGACCTTCCAGATGTCATTATGACCCCAAATACATTGATCTCAAAACCCAGAATTGTGGCAAAATGGAGATTCCAGGAGCCAGTCGTTTGGTGCACCCAATGTGATCCGGAACGTGGAAATACTGGCACGGTTGCCGGTTGGCCAGTCCCGTGAGGATACCATCTGCTGCCTCCTACCCAACGGCACAATGATTGCCACAGTAAGAGCTGATTGAAAGGAGACAGTGCTGAGACAGAAGGATAAGAGACCAGGGGCATCAGATATAGGGGTAAAGGAGGACTTTAAGGGGGGGCCCTTACTTTTTGCTATTTAATATGTTTCTGTCACGATCCAGATGAAACAGATCTGACAAACTGAGAACACATTCCTTATCTCTCATTATAAATCCGTGCGTTGCTGAGCCCAATTTGCTGCACATGAAGAGGAAATAGTAATAATAATTATTACTGACCCCTGAGGGGAAATTCTCTTTACACCACTCCCACCTTTCTCTCTGTAGGTGAGAGCAAGCTGGGCGCGAAGGGCAGCCACCCATAGCAGCACCCAGGGAGCTGGGAGTTAAGGGCCTTGCTCAAGGAGCTGCAAATGCATTGAGGCTGGGCTCCAATCACAGGAACAGAGGCTTAGCCCACTGAGCCACACGCTGCCCCACACACCTAACGGAGATTGCAGTCCCATCAGATAAAGTTATAGGGGTCCATTCATTTTTTTAATTGTGAAATTGTGATTAATTGTGAAACTGCACCCTAAACAATGTTAGTTGTATTTTAAATGATGAAATCTTTATAACTGTAAAATCGTTTGAAAATCTCTCTTAAACCGCATCCTTTCACGATTTAACCATTGCATGTGTGCCCCCCCATATGCCCCCACTGCGTGTGCATGTTACACTTCACAAGGGGTTTTATATGAAAACAATGAAACAGGGGCTTAAATACACCTGCGATTTAAAGCTTTAGTCTCTAATAAAAATGCTGAATTATTATTAGTTTAACATGATCAACACAACTGAAGACTATAACGCCTTAATACTGGCATTCCCCGTTTTAAAATTTTTAATTATCTGCAGCCTTTTCTGAATCATGCTTGTAAACAAAATCATTCTATGCAGGACCTTGAGCTACACTGAATGTGTACGTCATATAATCTTACTGGCATGAGACAGGAGGGAAAGTGCAGGACTGATTCCGTCACTAAAAGTTTCAGCACCTTCCTTGTTATACATGTCAACTTGAAACTATACTGAATATGAATGGGTTCAAGTCTCCCACATCATCAAGATCAAATAGCAAATAAAACATCATTTCAATGCACTTCTAATGTTTTTGGGGGTAGCAAGTAGCTCAGGGTCCGTGTCTGGAAGGCCGCCAGTTCGAAGGTCCCAACTGGCGGGCGCCGGCGGCCCGGGGGGGGGGGGGGGGGCGGGGGGGGGGGGGGGGGGGGGGGGGGGGGGGGG
>JABFEA020000110.1:19585284-19618469 GCA_019775915.2 Cyphomyrus plagiostoma | reverse complement strand
ATTTGAACAACTCTGAGCTATTAGTTAAGTTCTCCCCAAGCGAGCTTGATGGGCCGAATGGCCTCCTCTCGTTTGTATGTTCTTATATGCTCCAAGCTCGGCGCAGAGTACATAAAGTTCATGTGTGCTTGCAACGTGCACACTGCATGTGTTAAAGTGTATGTGCCACACCATAATCAGTTTGATCTGGTTCTGAGATGGGGGTGTGAGCCACCTGTATACCACTATAAAAAGGTAGGCTAACTTAAAGTTCTTCGTGCATTACCAGAGAGGTGGCTGCTCCCCAAATTCAGAAACAAAAGCGACATCATACTCTGAAGGAGCGACCAAGTCTCATAAATTTCTACCACATGAGAACGTCACTCCCGGTGATGTGGGTTGAAGGATTGCCTTTCAGGAACCATGCCGGAGCAATTCGTTTGCTTAAAAACAAGCAAAGATCTTAACACATGGTGGCATTCACTTAATACACAGGGAAATTACCCCTTACCCCTAAACCTACTGCATGAATAATGCCTTTGATTTGCAAGCTGACTTTGATTTGGTGGTTCATTCTTTGAGAATGTTTGTAAGGTGTGTTATTATTAATGATGCAGAAGAGTGAACAGAGCACGTCCGTCGACTGGCGCCCCTACATGAGGGCAGATGTTATCCCCCCCACCTTGGCCAAGCCAGACCCCAGGGCATGCTCAGAGATTGATAAAGCAACGTATTAAAAGCAGTGCGGGGACTTCGCACCGTGAAAACAGCCCTTTCTCTGGCTCGCCCACAAGGGAGGCACGAGGACCGGTAGCTGAAGTTTGTCATCGCTCTCTGAATAATGCTTGCCTCAAAATTGAGGGGGGACGTTTGCACCTGGATTTCAACCCTGAAGCACGGTTTATACTCTAAATATACACCTTCATCTTCAATGTGCCCAGTTAGCCCCATAAGAGTTGTGACATCCACACCAACACATGGGTGAAGGCCAGCATATGACCCCCTCAGTCTGTGTCTAGTGACCCATCTGGCTTTGATCTCCATGGTTTGCTCTATAACACAGGCTTACAGGTGTCCAAAGAGATGAGCGAAAATTACCCATGCATGGCAAAGCAATAACCAAACACAGGCCCCATCAGGACAACCCCTCTGTCCAGGGCTAAGAAATAAATAAATAAAAACAGATTAAAAAAAATTAATACTTGAATGAGATTGCTGAATACATGGGTGGTTGATATCAACATTCCACAACAAAACGGTACAGCACTGCATCAACAATTTTTAAAATGCATAATTAAATAGCCTTGAAAATAAAGTAGAATTCAGTTTTGATAATGAGGGAGGAAGCAGATGAAAAAAAAACACAAAACATCTACACAGTGCGCATTTCGTGGCTGACATGGCCTAATGGCGTCTCAGCCCAGCACTCTCATTACAGCCAAAGCTGTGATGTTTCTGTCCCAGAACTTCTAATTAAAAAGCACTTTGGCAGAGAGCCAGGCGCCTCCAGGCTCGCCGTTATCTCACGCGTCGTAGGCGATGCCCCAGTGCATTGTGGGAGGTCGGCCAGCCCTCGTTTTTTCAGCCACCGCTGGATGGTGACGACTCGAAGCATGTCCCATAGGATGGGGGCGGGGGGGTGTAACGGCTGGCTGGGACGCTGCCTCGTGTACAGCCAATGGGGAGCGCCAGCGAGTGCAATATGCTAATGATTATTTAAAAGGCTCGTTAAAATGATCTAATTACAAATCAGAGAAACAACCAGTAAGAACGTGACCAGCCCCACTTAACAGTAGAACATAGAGCATTATAGTTACAATAATCTAATAATCTCAGACAGGCCTTTTATTCCTTTAATATGTGCTCATGCATCCAAAAAAGCATTAATTTTTAGGAGTTCAAAGGTCACATAACTGTCAGACAGTGGTGTGCAGGGGTACAAGTCAGGGGTGTAGCTAGAAATTCTGGATCTTGACAAAACTTCACAGTGGGGTCCTCCGTTTTCCCACCATCGACCTTGTACAATAAATTTCAGTGAAGTCCTGAGCTGTTAAAGTTTGGAGTCAGGGCCAATCCAGGCATTTCATAAATCGATCGATGTCTGTTACTGCAGCCTGACCCAAAACCTAAATCTATTTCATTTCCTGCATCCACCTGATTTACGAGGTGCAGACTAACCTTGCGTGACATACGCCAACGAGTATGAGGCACTTTGCTCGAAACTACAAACTAATCAAGATATCAGCCATGCGGAAAATTCTTTAAAGTGGAAACTCAGACTAGCCCAACAATTACTTGCAATGACTGCAATGCCATCCTTTCCAGAGGAGGTAGCAACCGAGCATCATTTAAATGCGACGAACCAAACGAGGCACTTGCAGAAACATAAGGAAGAATACCGCTAAATTGTCATGCACGGACACGAAGCATGCACTGACACCTACTGCATGTGTAGTTAAATGTTTATTAAAAGGACAGATGGGGACTCAGAACTGACAGATTTTGGATAGATCGAGCAGTGCTTCTCCTGTTTCACAGCAAAAAGTATCTATTAAGTCATCTAGTCCAATGCCTTGATGTTGTCACTTAAATAGCTGAAATACAATGAACTTGCTTAGATATTTCCAAGGAAGAGACAGACAGACATGCAGGTAAACAGAACAGGCATTTAGTTAGTAGTAGGGCCATCCCTACCACTTCCCCTCTCTCATACCCCAGTCACACACTGAAATCTATGGGTCATTCCATGTCAAATCATCACACTCTCGAACCTCGTCGTCATGGATTGTAATGAAACTTGGCATGCTGATCTGGTCACATGAGCCTCTCATGAAACTGAAATTGGGCATCTCTTGGATCAATATTGAGGGAGACTTAAGCAAACAAAGTTTGAACTTTTTTTGGGGGGGAGGGAGACTGCGTTTGACTGGCTATATTTACCTTAATATAAGCGGTACAGAAATGGTCCTCATTGTTTTAAGCTATTGTCCAACTCTATAGATTGAACAAATATGCCATCCTCATAGTAATTATTCATATGTAATAACTGATTAAAACAATTCAACAAAAAACCTACATCATTTTTTTTTTTTTTAGTAAAGCTAGCTCATGTCATGAACATCTCCAGAAAATTTGGTCTTTGGTTTTTGAGTTGTTGCGGAGATTATATTACTTTATGTGGAAAAACATATTAAAACCACAGTTCCTTACAACACTGTTAGCAGTAGCAGAATAGCAGTTAGTGAGCAATGCTTGATACAGGGTTGTTATCTTTCCATGACAACTATTGCCAGAACTAGCTGTGGAAATATAATTTAAATTAAAACATTTTAAATTACTATTTAAGATGAATAAAAAGACAATATTGCCAAAGTAACTTGAAAAAAGATTCAGAAAACTATTAATCCCATAGGAAACTGCTTACGACTGCACAACACACAGAACAATACAATTAAGTACAAAGATTAGTGCAACGAAAATAAAGCATGGAATGAATAGGATGGAGATGGTCCATGAGGATGTAGAAACGTTCAGCCTCAACTCTCCAGTGCTGGGCATAGTTTCCTCAACTCGTCCTAGCCACCAATCATCATCATATGCAGCCACATCATAACCTTTGATGCTTGCAAAGTCGAGCCATTCCCTCAGTGTGCACTTACACTGGACCAATTCACTCACCTCTGACGAATGCAGGGCATTTATTGGACATTTACTAGTCATGTGGGCCTTTTCAGTAGTGCATGTACAATGGCAAGTACATGTGTCTGCAATGACATTAATGAACCTCCTTAAATTTTATTGTAGCATATCTGTAACCTTGATGTTATTACTCACACCGGTGCTTGTTATACTATTTCATTGGCTGCCCTTAAATAGGCCCATTAGCGATATGAAACCATGTGACGATACCCAAATAGTCAAATCTCAGCAACAAGTTAACCCTCTGGCGCATAGCGGTCACTACAGTGGACAGCTGTTTTAAAAGTAATTTTCTCCCAAATGCGATACTTTCTATGGTGGAATTGCATTTCTGCCATTAGAATGTTTCATAATTCATGCATCAGAGGGTTAAACCAAAGACCAAATTTTCTGGAGATGTTCATAACATGAGCTAGCTTTAGTAAGAAGAAAAAAAAGAAAGATTTTGAAAAATAGGCTTGTGTTACTGATTTTACTTTAGATTTTAATATTTTAAACCGCTATTACATATTAATTATAAGGGGATGGAATATTATTTGTTCAATCTATAGAGCTGGACAATAGCCGTCAAGGTAAATAGCCAGTCAAACTCATAGTCCCCCTGCCACAAAAAAGTTAACTTTGTTCGCTTAAATCTCCCTCAATATTGATCTTATACACACCCAATGGAGTCACTCATGTGGCCAAATCAGCATGCCAAGTTTCATTAAAATCCGTGACGATGAGGTCCGAAAGTATGATGAGACGTGGAATGACCGCTAAGCTAAGGGAATGGGAGAAAAAAAATTAACAAGTAGCCTTTACAGTTATCATGACATCAGTGCAACTTTGACACACCAACAGATTACAGTGTTGGAAAAAGGAGGCATACTTGCATACTTCTCCACTTTGTGACACCTGTCACTTCAGTTATGGAAGACTGAGCGGAGAAAAAATTATTGATCCTGTGTTACTTTTACCGGATAACTAACAGGTTTCATACATGAAAGAGGGTCACACAACAAACCTACAAAGTCTGGCGCTTGAATGAATTGCATACAGTTGGCCTGCGTACAGTGCATGCAGGCCGAGCCACATACACAGGTTATGTGCGGTGCAGTTAGGCTGGTGTCACGTTGAGTGAAGTATGTAGGCAAATGGCTGAAAACTTAAATGTGGCAACCACTACAAAAGTGGTAGTTTTAGTTACAGCAGTTACTGAAAAATAACAAGTCTACATTAACTAGCCCCCAATGACTGTCACTACACCAAACCTCGATTCACAGGAAACACGAGATCGCTGTAAACCCACCTGTAATGACTCATTATCCCAATTTCCCTAGAATCAACAGGTAATTAAAAAACACCCTTTTAAATATACATTTCCGTCATTTTTGTGGTCTTTTTCAGTGTGTTTTCTGTGCACACGCATTGACAGTAATGGAAAAAAATCTAGAGTCAAATTGCGTGTAAACATACTTATCCAATAACACGGATTCTGATTCAGATTTGACAAAAATGCTTCCGCTCAGTCAGTTAAAACTCCTGTCCAACCATGTCTCATCTGCATATTGAGTTCAAGGTCACAAGAGTGGTCTGAAGCTGACCCCAGGGACAAATGGTGGGGGGGGGGGGTAACAAAGGGTGGGACGCGATAACACAAAACGCCACCGCATATTAACCCGAGTCCGATTCGCGGACTTGTAGAAAAAGGATTTATGGGAGAAAAAGACAGTGCTGACTGTTGCCTGCAACATGCGGGGATTTCATCAGAGTCCCTTCCCCAGGCTAGCAGGAACCCGCGTCAGGAATAGCTACGCCACAGTCGCACCTCTGTGGCGACTGACAGCATCAGCAGCCGTCGCCGCCACCATCTTCGCTCCGACGGGCGTGCGTCCGCGCTCAGCCCCACACGGCTCAGAAAGGGAGGCTGGAGGGGGCCGCACCACTCTTAACAAGCAGAGCTAGGGGGGCAAAGCCTGACACGGCCAACTCCACAAGCAGTTACACCAGACGGGCCCCAGACAGTCACGCTGATGGCAGAGCGGTTACTCATTAGCGTGCTTCCCAAGTGACAACTCTGTAGGCCAGCCCAGGTAAAAATAAACGACAACAGTGACATAACGCCGGGAGTTAGGAAGTCAGTGGTGTTCCTACTGAAGAGGAAAACTTCATTATCATCCTTTAATGTCTTGCTTTAATATTAATAGAGCCCTGATATGGAGAAAACTGCATTCTACCAGATGTCCTTTGTTGGCCCAGAGCAGCGCCAGTCAACCCATCAGATGATTATTAATAATAAATAAAAAATACCAAGAATTTTAAAAACAGTTAAACTGGTAAGATATGAGGCACGCTTTAACATCAGCATGAGAAAACCCAATCAATCTCCAACTGGCTCTCACACTACTCTGCCATACACTGCTTTAGTTTGGGGCTCTGGGTTGTTAGTGTGATAATGTGCAATTAGCCTTGCCAGAGTCATGGGGAGAGCATGGCGCTCATGGACACAGATGGCCGTAAAAAGCAAGAGCGTTCCCCCCGCCATAAGCAAGCCTGGTCCATCACATTCCCCTTTGACTGGGGGAAGGGGGAGTGTCCTGCATGTCTGACTGACTTCATAGGCCGGCCTAAATGTTGGGAAAGTCGCCCACTTTATTTCTCACGACCCCTGGCCAGCTCCTCCAGGGACGATGACAGAATCCCGACAGTATGGCCTGGGAGCCTTCATGCTCCCTGAGGAGTAACAGCTGACAGTTAGCCTCACTGCGCTCAGACAGTCTGGTACATAAATGGACACCAACCGCACTATTCACTGCTCATGTAAACCTGGGGATGTGGAGCAGGTAACAGGATCACTGTCTGCATTATTCCTTTAGAAGTATTTTCACAGTGCCTACAATAATTACCCACTGTTTAACAAAAGGCGACCACAAAACAATGGAAAAATCTGACATCTACATACCAAATACATCTGATTTATTCATAGACCTTACATGCTTCTGAGAACCCAAGATGTCAAACTGAAACAGAAATTCTGCTAGCTACTGGCAGCTTCTCACAGAACATTATTTTAAGAAATGAGCAACTTAAGACAAGATTGGCGTCGACTTGACATTTCATCAAAATGCTATGCTTAGTGTTTAGGCACTAGGGCAACCAGTAGGAATGAACAAGCAAGCTGCGTATATGGGTGGTAGCTTGGTAGCACTGGCACCTCTAACATTGTGAGTTCAAATCCCACCTCCACTTTGTGTGGTGTTTATATATACATATATTCATTGTCCCAGTGTTGTGCGTGTTTCCTCCTTGAGTCCAATGGCATGCAGTTAGGTGATGTTTTGACTCTGGACTGCCTCTGCACTCTGGTGTGTTTGTGTGTGATGGAAAAACACCCTTTGCTGCCTGGGACAGGTTCCAAACCACCCTACAATCCCGCCCCGGACAAACAGGTGGAAGACAGGACATATGGAAGCTTTCCAAACTCTTCATTTCACCTTAGAGGAACGTAGAACTTAGAGTCAATCACCACAACTGCTGCCCCAAAAAAAGAGGTACGTAATGACCCTGGGGGATTCAGCGAGGTCTACACCCAGCGGATTCAGCGAGGTCTACACCCAGCAATACAGGGAAATGATCAGTCTGGAGCACCTATTGTCGCAGTATTGTTCTGCTGCAAGCTAATCTGCAAGGGTGGACAATCCCACTAGAATAGTACACATTAGCAAAACCAAACCGAGGCACTATGACTGGGTCAATGGTTAACTCATTTTCAAGGCCTGGTGGGCTTAAGATGGACAGGCCAAAAACGTGGCAAATAAAATCCTAGTGGTTTGTCTTAAATTCACACCCATCCTAGTCAGACACCAAGCACAGGCTATTAGATTCTATAATTTTATATAAAAAAGCAGACCTTTCATTTTCCCAGAAGACACCACAGAGGCTTGGCTGGTCAGCCAATCATGTGACTAACTGGCTAGAGACTAAGATACCAAGCAATCTCTCACACACACACACTCTCTCTCTCTCTCTTTGACCCTGACTTTCCCCTATGACCAAGGCTGTCCAATTCTGGTCTAAGAGGGTGTAGTTATGGATGTCTTCCAACTCTCTTCAAAGTGCTGAAAAATCTCCACTGGTTAAATTAGGGTAATGGTCAGTTTAATCAACTGCTTAAGTGGCCAGATGGAACACAAATAAATATACATTCTGGAAGTGCACTGACTGAGCTCGACCAGCACTGGCAGTGCCCGCTGGGTCAGTTTACAGTTGCTTGGCGCATGCCAACTCCCTACCTATAGGCAAAGACGAATGAAGATGCACCGACCAAACATTACATTGCCAAAACGGGAGGACATATTTGGTGTTTACTCAGATTAGAGGGTTTCATAGTAACAAAGACATTTTACCCTTTCATATCAGGCGCCTGACTGGCCACTGAAGCGCAGGCTTATTTTTTTTGGAAAGTTCTGGAAACAGTAATATATGCCAGAGGAAAGCCGAACACATACAAATCAAAGAGGGGATTCAAGCCCACAGTGCCGATGAAGGGAGGGCACTGCGTTCCCCACTGTGCCACCAGGCCGCATTTATTCACCTCGTCAATGCAGTGAGAAATCCATCACTGGCCTTATCCTCCAGCATTTCTTTTAATCCCAGCGTTTATCAAAGTCTACTTCCTCAAAACAAGTCGCCAAGGAACTAAACTAAAAATAACACAGAAGTCTGCTAACACGAAAGGGACATTTCAGGATGACAATCCCCCAAATGACAGGACTGTTTCACTGCTGATATCAGACTCGTGTGTATTTAACTTTAAAAAGGGCACTGGAACGCAAACATACACCACTAAGGCAAACAGTTCACAGCAATCTGGACAAAAACTTAAAGGGTCCAAGGGATATTACGCAAATACATTTTAAATGTACTAATTAGGAAACCAGTGGGAAGGTTGATTATTCAAGGAAAGCGACATGGACCAGTATACAAAGAAATCAAAACCCAGAAAAAAAACCACTAATAAAAAAAGCAATTATCTAATTAGTGTGAATAAGTGTGCATTTTATCTATTCACCACTGGGAGGTCCTCCAAACAAAGACCAATATATAATGGCCGACATTCATGTAGTAATTATAAACACATCCTGCATATAAAGACAGAAACAGGGGCTTAGAGCTCAACCATTAAAGTCATGTTTCTGGAAATAAATGGAATAAGTTATCTAGTAAGATCATCAGGCAGATAGAGACTCAGTTCCCATTGCGGCTGGACTAATCGATTTCCATAACAGCAGTGATGGCGGCTTTGCATAGATGCACCGAGTTCAACAATACTGCACACTTTGATGCTATGTGGACATTGCACAGAAATTATGCAGAAAGCAAGTAAGAAGCATGACCTAACAATGACAGCAGGTCACCAACTTGGAAAATCCAGCACTTCCTTTGAAAAGGATATTCTGGCTCTGTGCACAAAAATATCAGGTCTGGCAAAGTCCACTAGGGTCTCTTCAACAGGGCAAGGAAAGCACATAGTTTCTAACTCATTTTAAGCAAGCCACATGGAGTTGGGGGGAAACGTTGGGAAAAAGCTTGGGGTGATGAAAAACAAAAATTCCTTTTTTGGTATTTAAGAGGATTAAAGGATCAATAGAACGCAATCATAGTGCAAATTGTGTTTGAGAAATTCAGGATGCAATTAGATGGCAGAAAAATGTTGTGCCCAAAATGCATACTTGATTGCTATGTACTAGGTGAAATATAGTATGTAAAGTGAGCAGTATGACCCAATCCTCAGTATGGATGAGAAAGTAGGCAAGCAGTACTTGGGTGACATGCTACATATGGCAAAATTTTGAAGTGTGCAACCAATGGATGTACAGTATCCCACAAGGCCATTGGAGTTGCCAGCAGAAATGAAGAATGTTGCTTGCGCATACATTTTTTGTCAAGATTGCAGGAGGAATATTATCTTGGTTAAATTTTACATAAAAATACAATACTCAGTTACACAAGTTCAGGCCAACTATATTTTTTTCTATTCAGTTTATTTTTTCCTTCTAACAATCCTCACCCTCATAGAGGTCAAGTTTTTCATTTGTACTGTTCTGATGGATACATACAGTGACTAAAATAATGGTTAAGTAATAGGCTTCTAACAAAATTTAGTATGTACTGAATTCGGGACTCACCCCAAGCCTTTACATGTGCTTGGCTGTAACTCCCTAGTGAGTACAGGAACCAAACACACCAAGGAACAGCTGTGTTGCTCAGGTTAAGGAATAAATCAGCATTTGGTACTCAGCTTATGAACTTTTGGGCAGGTACAAATACACCCTTCTGGGTGGCTTTTTTTTTTTTTTTAAATCGCCACTTGAAGTGCTCATATTTACAACCATCAATAACACTGACCAGGGGTTATGTTACAAAAGCAGTAATTTCATGCACGTGTTTTCAGTGACATCTTATTCAATACAGGGTTAGTGTTCAGCCTATTCCTCAAAGCACAGCACACAAAGAACCATAGACAAAATGTCAATACATCGTAGCTCCCACACACAAAGGGTACAACGCAAAAGCCAATTAATCTGAAAGGCAAGTCCTTGCATTCTGGAAAGAAAAAGCAGGACACGCAGAGAAAGTCCATCTGAACTTGAGGAGAGTATGTAAAACACAAGTGGGACAGAAACTGAACCCACAGGTCTGAGGTCACTATGCTACCCATTGAGCCACTGCACTGCCCTACAAAATTATAAAATTCAGAGCAAGCAATAAGGAGTATAAATCAGCACGGCGAACATAATGGTGGACAGGGAAAACGACACACATTAGCCATTTATCCTGTTAGGAAGCAGTGAGACCTCATTTCCTGTGCCAGCCGGTCACTGGCTTCCTGGGTAATGCTCCATTGTGAGTCTGCAGCCTTCCAGAATGCATGAAGTGACTCTTCCAGCTTCCTTTCCTGTCCTGACAAGGATACACCTGAGCTTGAAGTCTAGTTTAATCAGGAGTGCGGCAAGGTCGATATATAACCCGCGTCCCACAACCCTCAACCACAGAGATTACTCATTATCCAAAATAGGAATAATCAGGTCGGGAACCAAGACAACTGCACTTCAGCAGCGGTGGGGCTACATTATGATTTTTGTAATTACAATCATGCTGCTACTATCCACAAAACAGCCAAGATCTTCACAGTCAGAGGAACTAAGTGTAGATCAGTTCCTGACTGATTCAACAAGAGGATACCTATGAGGGCATGTACAGTTTGGGAAATGCTTTTATGTTTGTTACATTCAAGAAACATTAAGTATAAATCCTAAAAAGCATTTCGGATTATGACATTCGTTCATTCAGCAGCATAAGCAAATGCGATACAACCAATATAAGGCACGACATGTCACGACAGCTTTTAATAGTCGAAGGACGGATTTGTACCAAGTTACTCAATTAACCACGGACAAGACATTTATTCAAATCGTTAGTGTGGGAGGTTTGTATTCTCCCATTGTGGTTTGCATGTATTTATGCATTTTTCAGTAGTATAAAGAAGAGTTAATTATTTAGGTGTGAGGATGTAATTTAATAGGCCAGCGTTATTCTCCCGTTAAACAGGACGACAGTGAGCAAGTGCAGAGGTCCGTCGTCTTCTTCTTATAGGGGGAAAACTATTTTAAACATGCCCTAAATTGTTCAAGAAATTGCACGGTACGTTTATTTTCGCTGTACACAAAGGGAACAGAAGTCTCGCGTTTACCAAGTACATCTCAGAAAGCAGCTCTGACACCATTAACATGAAAAGGTCAGCTGAAGGTAGATTAACTCGACTGAATAAATGTCACTGTTTCTCTTTCTCGGCGAAGGATTTCGAGTTTAAAACTAACCGCGCATAACGACGCTGCTTTTCACGAAACGGTACCGGAGAACAGGTGTTTGAAGCAAGCCGCTTTCTGTATCTCACACTGCACGTCAGCTCCACAACTAATGACCAAAATCATTCAAAAACAGGCGTAATCCCCTCTCTCTGGCATGATTCAGTTTCAAACCGAAAAAGTTAATGAAATAATAGTAAATGTATGTACTCAAACGGTACAATTGTAGCCGATAAGTACATATTAAGAGTGCAACACTAACAGTTGGACTCCATTTGGAAAAGTACACTGTGCATTTCGTTCAGTAGATTATTCTGATTTCAAATAAAGCGCGTCATACCTGGAAAAGTGCCCAGAATCAGTAGCATGAGCGAGGTGATAAGTTTTCTTGAAGCTCCCATCTCCATGGTCCAACACGCACCTTCTTCTACGCGTCCCACCCGTCCGACTTCCAGCCTAGACATACAAGATCCTTTAAGTATTTTCCCGTTATCTTTGCCTTTTCGCACGGCAGATTTTATCTTAGAGGTCCCTTTTCAATATCAGTTGGTCAAAAAACCAAAATCCAGGTCAGGAGCTGGATGCAGCTTGAAATTATGCCCGAGGAGCCATAACCTCCAGTTGCGCGTCTGAATCACGAAGCTGCGAGCGCACAGAAGCCGGACTGACCAGCTGCGACCGGACAAGCAAAGCAGCAAAGAGACACTTCCCGCTTCTGTAAGGAAATTTCCGCCCAGAAATAAGTGGCAAGTATACAGAAACGATTCCCTATCCCTTGCTGCGGATCTAGTTCTCATCATGGAGTTCATCCGCGAGTAAAGGGCTTGTGTACCCCGGCCGCCGCACCTGGGTCCGCCCGACACGCCTACCAAACGTAGGAAACGCCCCTAATTTCTCCAACAGGTGTCTCGAGTGTTTTTATGAAAAACATTCTCTTGAATGTTTTGCTATATAAATGTTTTACAAACTCAAACCAATATTACACTTCCATAAGTTCACCATCAACGTTTTGTTCAAAATAAGAACAATGCTGTTCATAAGTTACTTCCTGTCACCGTTTAATTGCCCTAAACATGTGTGTTACCGTAAACACATAGATTACAGACAATTGAGTCAGGTGAGGGGTATTTACACAGTTTAATTTTGGCTGACTGCGCTAACTAAAATGCAAGTAGCGGCGACCGATTCAATCTGGGGTAATTTAATCAAATTATTTTTCCCTTACAGTGCTTATGACGAAAACAAAATACGGACCCTTACATAATAGCCTACTAGTTTATTTTGTCAAGGTTTCATAGAAATACGTTTTTTTTAAGCCAGCTAAAGGCTATTTTAGGCGCGCGACTTGCGTCGCTCGATCAGGAGAGTCCTGTTTAACGTCACGTACTGCAATAAAATAAAACCGAAGAGCATGGATTAGCGATGCTGTAGCACATACACGACCCCTTGGTGACACATACTTATTTAAACTATTTATAGAGATATGCATTTTTCTCATTAAGGCCAAGCTACTTGGAACGTGCCACGCCTGATACTTTGTTTTAGCCGGCAGCTCCATTGTGTGTCTGCGCTGGTTACTTCAGGGAATCAGTCAGGGCGGCTCGCTGGAGCAGAGCTCGCAGCACTTAACCTCGGCAGAGCAGAGAGAGATCAGCCCTCCGAGATGAAAGTCTTCCTCCCTCCTCGGGTCTGGCTGGTTGCCATAGAAACGCGGCCGAAGTTAATGCAGCAAGACTTGCCAATTACTAGGGGCCGGTGTGCTCACTTGTGTGATTAAATCCTGAGATACTGTGTTATTGGAACGCATTACGGTGGCCTAGGATTATTACCTCTGATTGATCTGAAGTACTGACTGCGGATGTCCACTAAGATTGCGATCGCAGATGATTTGAGACGTGATGGGTTTTACCGAAGGGATATTGGAAAGTAAGGGTATGAACGAAGACGAAAAATCTTCCATTAATAAAGTTTTATATAAACAAGGTAAAATTATGTCAAATATATTCAGCACTGACGATTCTTTGCAGTCTATCAGTAGTATCTATTATTAAATAAGCCTACTGGTAACATTAGTCACATGAAATATGTACCATTTTTAGATAATTTATCCATTTTATAATTCATTAAGGTCATACATAGAATCGTTTTGGGATTGGCTCTAGATCAGTGTTTTCTCCAAATTTGCATTTTAAAACCTTTTTTTGATACATTTTGTGACACACCACAATGTATAGGGCTCTAGGCATATGTTTCTGGATTATAAACTAAATCATCTTTTTTAAGATGTGGTTTTGCTGCTTTCTGGGGAATCTGCAGTAAAATAGCTACTTCTTTCACTGCATCGGGGTTCCTCAAATCTGGACCTCTATTCCAAATCCAGGGATTGTTTTCACTTCTCCCAGATAGTTAATGTAATAATTACTCAGTCTGATTGGCCAGAGGCTTCGGTCAGAGTCACAGGTAAAGGAAGGCTGGAAAATCAGCAGGGCTCGGACCTTGAGAACCATGATCTGTATAGCCCTGTTATAAATCATACAGTTAAACAAGCGTTTGGACCATGAAATCAATGACTATATAAGAATTAGTGGATAAAAAAAAACAATTGATCCTTAGTGTACAATTTCTAGGCAACACAGTGGTGCCTCACAGCAAGAAGAGTTAGGGTTTGATCCCTGGGTCACCCAGGGTGCCTTTCTGTGTGGAGTTTTCATGTTCTTCCCGTGCATGTGTGGGTTTCATCCCAAAACATGAAGATTAGGTTGACTGGCTACTCTAAATTGCCCATAGGTGTGAATGCAAGTGTGTGTGGCTGTTTGCCTGTGTTGGCCCTGTGGTGGACTGGTGACCTGCCCAGGGTGTACCCTGCCTCTCGCCTGATGATGCTGGAATTGACTCCAGCTTCCCCGCGACCCAGATGGATAAAGCGGTATAGATGATGGATGTACAATTTCTAGTGTAGAATAACCTTTCTGTTCTTGTATATTCCTTATAGAAGAAAGTGAAAGTGTGCAATTTGTGTTTTTGTGTTGTTTTTTAGTACAATGCTATACCTCGCAAGACGTCAAAAAACCGATATCCATAAATACAACGCTACATGATGTTAAGCATTGTTCTGGTATTCTCACCTGTGTGTTACTGGTTACTCAGTGGAAGTCTTTGGACTAAAGCGTCTGCAGTTTAAATGACTACAAATGCTAAGGAGCAAAGCTGAGCCTTAATAATGTTTTTATGAACATATTTTGATGACTCCTCAATAGGACACACCATAGCTAGCTTTACACAGCTAATGGTTAGTTAGACATCAACAAAAGTAAAGGTAACCATTAAAAAACATAAAATCTATGCAAATGTTTTTGACAGTACTAATCTGTACAATAGTGGCTTTTCTAAGTTAATTAAATTTATTTATATTAACAAACAGTTATGGGTTGTGCAGAGGAACAATTTACTGTCCCTACCTGACTTTACATTAATACTCATTCATATCATTTTTGGTGTGAATGGAACAGTTTATGGATGGACTGCAGAGCATAAAATGAATAAAACTACACTCATGAAGAGGGGTCTGTCCTCACATGGACGTGAGGTTTGATACAGATTTCTATTTCTACAGGAGTCATTAGCATATGTTTTACACAGTCCAATTAGATTCTGACCTTGAATGTGAGCTAACAATCAATATAATTGCACTTGATTACAGAAGATCAACATTAAAATCTCATTAAAGAACTTTCTGCAGACACCAGACCCGCTGTTACTTAATATGCCTCAGTGTGAAAAGAAATTAGATGCTGATGGCGAATTTTAATTATTAATTATCCTAAGACGAGACCGAAAATAACGCAGAGCATTATCACATCAAGCTTCCAGTTGTGGAGGTTAATATCCACCTTCAAACTGACATTTGAAGGCATCATTGTGCCATAGTTTCAATACATACATTTAAAAAGATGCATCTTTTGTACAATATAATCATCAGCACTAAAACCCTGATTGTGATTTTTTAATAATACATGCCTGTTCTTGTACAAATTGGTTGAGCAATTATGTGTTAGATTTTGTTTAGACATCATACTACAATCATTTAAAATGTATTTTTACCCCTTATTTCTTAAGATGTTAAGTAATTTTAAAGAGCTGAATTTGAATTTGAATCTGATTATAATATAGCTGACATTTTACTGCATTGGAGCACAATGAAAAAAACTTGAATGAAAAAAGTTGCTACGACGACTCTTACCTAAAAACATGATTTGAATAATTCAGGAAAGTTCTACTTGCTCATAAGTTATACTTTTTCATAGAATCTTGCATCCATTATTAAATATAATGTGGAAAACTAAAAAAAAAAAGTCTCATATAATTCTCCTTACTTTTAATTCACATTTGTTTTGATAACTTAAAATCATTACATATTCATAGAACATAATATATTTAGGGAGAAAATTAAACCTGACTTCTTGTTGCTTTAATAAGAGGGGACATATCTTCTCGGTTTGAATTAAAAAGTTGTCAGCAACTATTAATATGTACAATTTAGTAACCATGGTTTGAGAATAAGCCTAATTATCTTTGTGACATTCTACTGCCACCTTCTGGCAAGGACGGAGAACAACTTATTACAGACTGTTGCAACGAACAGTGGTCCGTGATATACATACACGGTAGTCAATCTGTCACATATTTCAATGCAGGATAATGGGCAAAATCATATGGTGCTTTGAATGCACGGGTCTGGAAAATAATGTACCGATTTCTCAGGAAAACAATTTACCTCATTAAATTCATGTTAATTCTGCTTGAAATCCAATCAGCCGGCAAGCTTTCAGTAAGGTAAATAGCCATTAACATTCATCGTGGCACAAGGCATGAGCTGGGAAAATGGGGAAAAACTGGTGGACAAAAACGATGGTTTAGCCAAAGGGTTATGGGTTCAAACCCCACCATTTATTTTGACCAACGGTTCAGGAGAATGTAATAAAAAACAAAACTTTATCACTGGAACAAAGTTTTATGAGTTTTCGGCCCTCCAAATTACATTAGGCTTCATTGAGCCGAGTGTTTTGATTTTTGATTGTAGCCCACAAATTCCAAATTCTGCGTTACCAAAACAAGTGGTACTCTCAGAACTCACGGGTGCGGTGAACAGCAGGTGGATGGATAGGGGTCATTTATTGTTGTCCAAAACAATGTAAACATACAAGAAGGTGATCCGGAAACCAAAACATCACCACTCTGTATTCACAAATAAAAAAATAAAACAAAACTGTCCCCCCCCCGCCCCACCCCTTCGGACAAAGTGTTCGAAATACCGGAATGCTTGACGACACATACATTCATACATAAATATACACATACACACACTGGATGTGCATGTATGCATATGGAGAGATAGACTTTATATATTATATACTTAATACTGTATATATATATATAAATTTATGTATATATTCATACATAATTTCCTGTGTTTATTAGAATTTTCCTTCATATCGGAATCTTACCTGGCACACTGGTTTTGAAGTTACACTTCAAAAACATAAAGAAAACAATAATTAAGGAAAAAAATCTTTCAAGGCAGTTTTTAAAAATTAACTGACAACAGCCACTTACTGCCCATGATAACTCCTCCCCGCAGGGTGGGGGTGCAAGTCATTCCAGACAGTGACACAGACAGACTCCCTGATTTCAGTGTGGCTACGAAGGCAAGAGCACCTTCCTGTCCTTCCGCCCCGAAGCTTCTCCTTAAGTCCCCGCAATGTCCGGACAGGGCCTTACAACGCATCCTTCTTGTTGAATTTCAAGGAATAACCGATAGCGATTTCTAGACATTCCACTAAGGACCCGGCCGACAGGAAGTCCAGCTCCACCTCGATGAATTTGATATAAATAGCGGCCCGGGGCGAGCCCCCTTCCTTGGGCTGGACATTGCAGTTCCCCAGCAGGAACTTGGTGACTGCTGAGGGCTCCCCTCGGCCATAATGCTTGCCTGAGCTCTGAAAGTGCTGGAACAGGCACTGCTGCAGCGTCCTATCCTCGGCGATGCCCAGGTAGCAGTACGTCACTTTGGCCGAGGACCCCTGACCTCGGTCCCGCTCCGGCGACCCGGACGGGCTCAGGCTCCGCTCCCGATCGCCGGGCTCCGGCGCCCGATCCCCAGAGTCCGACTGCGCGCCGCCCTTCACCTCCTCGTAGCCAATGGCATAGAGGCCGTAGGTTTTGGGGATGCCGCCGGGCAGCAGGTATTGGGAGCCGTTGCTGCAGCCAGCCACCCGCGACTGGGCCACGGGGATCCAGTCCACCTCCATGTGCAGCTCCAGACAGCGGGCCTCGCTGATGGTGATGTCCAGGAACTTGTAGTAGACGTTCTTCCAATTCATCTTCTGCACCTTGGTCATGATGATGCGACCCTCCGCCTTCTCGGGGTTGAAATACTCGCGGAGGCGCTTTCCCAGCGGCACCTGCGAGCTGATCTCGGCGTAATGGTAGCGGATCTCCTCGCGCCAGCGCGTGTTGTAGCCCACGCCGAAGATGGCCAGCTTGTTGGAGAGGTGCAGCCGGGAAAAGTCCGTCCACGTCTGGAAGTGTTCCCACTTGATCTGTACCGACTCCAGGATGCGCATCACGTTCCGCATCACTTCCTGTTTCCTGTGGATCGTGCCAGGAAAGGGCGCAAGGTGTAAAGCTGGGACTCAGGCTTAGGCTGCTGTATCACAGGCTGATGTCAACAGTCTAGATGTTTAACTCACTGGCCATATAACATCCACGGATTCATAATTACCATGTTTTTAATAGGACAAGACACACACACACACACACACACACACACACACACAGACTAACTGACAAATCAAATCCAGTTCCAATAATACAGTGCCTCTTAACCCAGTTCTCGAGAACCTCTAGATCATCCACATTTTTACTCCCTTCCAGTTCCCAGTCAATCAATAACACCGTATGCCTGGAACAGCAGTTTTGGAGCTGGGAGGAAGCAGAAATGTGGACTGGAGGTTCCCAAGGATTGGGTTGAGAAACACAAAAATAAAAATGACCCACTTGCAATGAATAAATCATATTTATATTTAATAACAGCTTTAAGATACATGGAGAACACGAGCATGAACAACAGTGCTAATGTTTGGACAAATGAAGAGAGGTGAAGGAGAGGAATGTTCTGGGACAGCTGTATCCTGTGTCGGAACTTACTGGGAGTCTTCCGACGATTCCTGTCGAAGCTGGAGAATTCTGTTCTTCGGATGACGGATTTCCTCTGAAAAGCACAGGAGGTCTTTTCACGGAGTTGAAAAAAGGAAAAAAAAAAAAAACAGACCAACAACAGAATCACACAAAGCCAAAAAAAGTAGGGGACACTGCATGGCTTCATCACTAACACTCAAATTAACCCAAATGGACAAGGTGTATCTCTGGACAAGGCTGTTTTTAGTTCTAAGTTATGTGACAGGTTTGTTATGTTGAGCATAATAGAAGCTTGACTGTGTTTACCTGGATACAAACCTGCAGAAAGTCACTCCGCACAGCGAGTGCAAATATGTAAACTAAATACATACAAATTAGATAAACTTTGCAATGACAAAAACATGAGTAATATCATAGTGAAGATGCCATAAACTGAACAGGGATGCACAGCAATTACAGTGGCAATTACAGTGGCTCAGTGGGCTAAACCCCGAGCTCCCTAGGTGCTGCTACGGGTGGCTGCCGCTCGTGGCCAGCTTGCTCTCACCTACAGAGGGGATCAATAAAATACTAATAATAGTGACTTGACTCAGAAAATATTATGGAAAGACTTGGACTTGTGGGCACATGTCTTCAGACATGACTCGGACTAGTAAAGTTTGACTCAGACTCACCAAGGAGTAACTTGTTCCCATTCCTGGTTTCAGTCCCAATGAGCTAACACATGCCCCCCCCAACACGATGTTCCATAACTTGACAAACTTAGGTAAAAATTGAATTATTTCAAATACTTATTACAAACCATAAAGAGATGTCAGAAGATATCCAATATCTATAATATATAATTACACTATAATTACACTTTCCTTTCAAATGTACAACGAGGAAACACCCCACCAGGTCAAACTCAATAATCAACACAACAAAATGATCGTTACCGGTTGGACTACAACATAAAACCTTCTGATCATCAGCTCCACCTTAACCACTACGCCACCTAGTGGTTGACTTTCTTGTCGGACGGATGTTGCTGATGTGCACCAGTAACCAGGATTCCTGCCAGTAGATGGGAATCGTAGCCTAGATGTTATGGGAGTGACCAAAACCCTGAATCACGTGCCACCTGCGTCATACCAACACTGCTTATCACTAAATCATTCCTGCTTATCATAAAGTTCATCCAGTGACATACCTTGGGGAACAGAGGACTGTGACGTTCAGTACAATGTTCGGCCTACCAGGACCAACCATCTCCTACAGCGGTATGAACATGATACTCTGCCAAAACTTAGAACTTCACATTCTTTCACCTTCCAGTTCTGACAGCCAACCCTGGTGATCTCTGGAGCGTGTAATGAACCCCCCCACTAACCTGCTTCTAACTCCCCCTCCGGGAAGGCGGGCAGGTCCTGGCTGCACCACTCCTCCTGAGGGTAATCCTCCATGGTGCTGCTGTCCGACTCCATCTCCTGGTAGAGGCCGCTGCTGTTGATCAGCACTGGCTGGCAGCTCTGCGAATCCCAGCCCCCCTGACCGAACACCTTCTCCAGCTGCTCGATCGAGTAGCTGCTCTTCCTCTTCCCGATGCCGTGCTCCTTGACCCGGCTGTAGCACCGTCGCAATGTCTGTTCAATCCAACGGCAGCTTAGGGTCAGTGAGGCGAGAGCTTACCACCATACAGTAGTCACACGATAACAATGTTACACTATGACATGACCCATGTCTTACTTCAAGGGGAAGTGACTGACAACAAAGACTATCCAGGCTACACAGGGAGGGACAGTGCACATTTCACAGTTTAAATAAGGGAAATAAGGTTGATTTCCTCCTAAGCAAAGCAGAGAGCAGTACCTACGATAATCACATCCCTGACCCTGCAAAACTAAACACCAAGCTCCATAGATGGCTGGTTTAAGGACCTTTTCATCACTTTCACATCCCGGTTTATGCACCGGGTGGCGTGTGGCCTCATTACAAGACGTGCATCACCATTAATCAAATGTGCTACCTTTATTATAAATGCACTGACAATCCCGCCGATTAACCGATGCACGTAGACAAGTGTGCAACCCAGAAGGCAAGGCATGGGGTGACACCCTGGTCCCTGACAGCACAAGTGGGGTAAGATGGAAACGGTGCTTACTCTGTCCTATTTACCTTCATCCTCTCCCTGCACTGCGATGGGGTCCTTTCGTAGCCCAGCTCCGCCAGCGCTCTGGACACTCGCTCGTACATGGCCGGCCCAGGTGCCTTGCCGGAGAACACGGTCCCGGCCACCTCCAGCTGCTGCATCCTCGCCTCCGTGAGTCGCTCGTTGCCCCACACGGCGATCAGCGCGTTAGTCTCGGAGGGCGTCCACGACATTCCCCGGCAGGCGGTGAAGCTGTTGGAGGCGGAGGCCGCCCCGCTCCGGCCTGCGCCCCCGGAGACGCCGATGCCCACGTTCAGCGGCGAGAAGCGGTTCGGCGTGGACGGGTTCGAGTGATACTGGTTGCCGTCGCTCAGATCCTCCGACTCCGGAGAGGGGGCCTCGGTTTTCGGGATCTTTAATGGCGCGGATATTTCAGCCAAAGGATCGGCGTTACTGGGCGCCGCCATCTTTGTTCTGTTGCTAAGGGGAGGGGAGGAGGGGGGGCGGGGGTTGGACCTGACGCGGGAGGATGGGCCAGAGTGTGCCGGATCGAGGCTCGTGGGCCGGTTCGGAACGGCGCGTGTGGACAGCACCCGGGGAACTATCCCGCACCTGCCGGAGTTACGTATGTTTCATGTCCCGTATACAAGAACAAACATTTCCGCGTATTTTTTCGGAAACGATGCCCACTGTAACAATAATTGCTGTTGCAATAATTTTAATTAATATAAATACAACTAAATTTAATTAGAAATTGACACTGAGTCACGTGTAGTGACATGAGCAAAGTATTAGTAAGCCCCATATAGAATACGATTGCATGTGCGAGTCTGTGCCATGCTGCTCACCAGCCTTGTGCTCTGTGCTGCCTGGGATAGACTCCGACATTAACCACGTGCTTGACCAGGATATGCGTATAGAAGATGGATGTATGTATGGATGGATGTTTTTTCAACTTGATCAGATTTTTAGTTTTCGCTAAAATATTGGAGATGATCTATTCAAAAATAACATAGCTCGAGTGGCTCAGTAATGTATAGTAATGGCTATAGCTGATGCCAATTATAAGCATATAAATTTTAAGCAAACAAATTTAATCAAATAATCGAAAACACGCTTACGATCCTAATTACACTTGTCACCTGTACTTCCATTTTGAAGAAACAGTTCTAAGTGTTGGCCACTAGGCGGCGATGTTACCAGTCACACTTTTGATTCAGGAAAGGGGATGATTCGGCTAATTTGTACAGAATAATTTTACATTGCTAAACCCGAGTTGGTTGACTCCCCAAATGTGAACAAAACTGTTTAAAACTGTTTTTTTTTTTTTTGTATCTTTAAAGTTAATCCAATAGTTTATGCTACGGAAGCAATCTATTTATAATCATTTTGAATTCTCTAAGTCATACATTTTTATTTCAAATGTTAATACTTTCAACAAAGAAATCACAGTAATTGATATAGGCTAATCACAGTAATTAGTATTATGTAAAATACATTAACTATTCAAGATTGAGAACATATATTCAGGGCTGAATTGTTAGTAACTTTTTTGAAGAACTTCATTTATTTACTCTAAGTACATCAATTGCTCCCCCAAAGTGTATATATAAATGGCTCAAACAGGGCTTTTTATCATCTCTACTATAATCTGGGGATTCAGGGGCACAGTACGGCCATAGATACCCTGGTAGATTCTGGGGGCCCCTCACTTTGCTAGAGCCTGTGAATGCATGCAATAATTTATTGTACGGGGGCAAGATGACATTTTGTCAGGGGAGCCAGAATATCAATAGCCACCTCCCTGTGGGCCTTGATTTGTATTCAAACATTGGGAAAGATTTTAATGTCAAAATTATGCCTGGCATTGTAATATTGTATATAACCAAAAAAAAAAAAATTTCTTTGTATATTATCTGATTAATTAGAAAAAAGAAGATGGTCCCAAAGGAATTCGTAGACGGTGGAATGAGGGTCACAAAAGGCCAAAGGAACAAGACGTATTAGCAATAAAACACCATTAGCTCAAAATAAAAATAAATCACAAAAGTTTCGATAAAAAATTTTTTTGAAATACGGAAAATGTTGCACGATTAATTTAATTGAGAATATTGAAGCGAAGTCTAAGGTTGAAATTACCCATCGTTCCACTTAAGGACTGTTTTCGTTATTTGAAATATATGTGAATGTGTGTTTTTTTCCACAAAGAACAGATTTACAAGTGTTGTATGGGCCACATTGGCAGGTAGCTTCACTTTCAGTCGGCACCATCCTTCCCAGCATTCCTGAATGCCACCGCTTTCTCTAAGCACACGGACAGCCGCGTACAGTCACGCTTGGGACTTGCGCCTCAGTCTTGTAACAGCAGAAGCAGCTTCCTAATGCCGTGACCTGGGTGCATTTCAGGAAAATCAATTTGCAATTCATGTGGCATAGGATACGTGAAAGTTTCCACTAGGAAGGGACAGTGGGATCTGGCCATGCCCTGCCTCACTGCAATGACATTAGTTATGTTACTGCCACTGACTGAGCTCAGTTGTTAATAATAAGTATTTTTGACTGAAATCGTGCCTTATTTGCAGTAGTACAAGTACACCAGAAAGCTCCTGCTCACATATACTATCATGCTCTTCTTTGACACATATGTACTGTTGAAAGTAAAGCTTGGGGTCCAAGCACATGCCATTTTTCGGACTCCCCTGGAACATTTCAGTGGGTTAGATGCCTTTCTCAAGGGCCCATCAGACATTTGATTATTCTGCTGAGACTTGAACTGGCAACCTTCTGATCACAGGCACAAAGGACTAACCCACGGAGCCTCATTTATTTCTATGGAAAAAATGCTAACCCTAACTATGACAACCTTAACCCATACCCAGCCCTAACCATAACCAAGTGACTAGACAAAATACAATGAAATAATAATAATAAATTTTATTTATAGTGCCCTTTACATTTTACAAAGAAGATCTCAAGTGCATACAGACAGGGAAAAACATTATATTAAAACAGCATTAAAAGGAGGAATAAAACATTTAAACAGTAAAGCAACCAAGAGTTTTTACATTTTTACTTTTTTCATTACAGTCACGGGGTGTTCATCGCATTGTGAGGACATTTGGACCACACACACACACACACAAAATGTAATTATACAGCAACCTACTACAGATTTAAGGATAATTGGAGACTGATGGTGAATTGATGAATGTACAAGCATAAAATCTTACACAATATATTAGCATATAAAGCTTTACTAAAGTCAACATGTAAGCTAATTGGCAGAATGTGTTTTTGGTATGAGTTTATCTCTGAAATAAATCATAATGTCTTACACAGATTCAGCAGATGTTCTATACGTCAAACATTGTCGATTCTTCTGTTGCAAAAATTGAGATTCTGATTCAGAGAAATTTTATTGTAGTTTATTCTTACTCAGTTCTTTCATGTCACAGAAACCTTTGCTACTTCTTGACTGAATCCTGGAGTATTTGTGCTTCAGCTTCATCAAAGCATTAGTTAGTAAGTTGTCTTGCGTTTTCTCCTGTTTTTGTTACTCTGCTTTGTTCCTGAGATGCCCCGTGGAGATGAGGTCAGGGCTCTCTGCCTGCCATAGAAACATTCCCATACTCTTTTTCACTGTTTTTGTAATAGTAGCAATAAAGATCTTATCTTATCTTATTAAGTACTGCAAACCCAATGATTTGTCTATGTTCCTGTCACACCTATTGTCCTGTATTCAGAAAAGTGACCCACGTCATTGATTGGTTAGAGTATGTAATATATCATTGTATTAGTATACTGACCGCTACATGTGAGATGTATCACCACACAGATGTAGATGTTAGATGGGTATAGTGAAAGTTTCTCATTTGTTTAGGATGGACTAGAATAGGTTGTGATTAAGGTCTTCAACATTTTTAAAATGGTACTAAATCACTGGTGTCAGGTCTTATCTTTGAGCAGTCAGTGTTTAAATTGACTTCCTTCAGGGGGAGCATTTTGATGTCCATCTGGATGGGTTCACCAGCTGCCCGGCCAGTCACTGGTCAGTTTTCCCTCTCTGGGGCCAGGGGTCATGACCTGGCTGTCCTTTCTGATCGCCCTGCGGTTATTTTTGACAAGTCTGCACGTTAGATGTCTGTTAAAGGTCAAAGAGAGACATAACTAGTTGTTTTTCTTTTCTTTTCTTTAGATGGGCTAGTAAGGAGATGAGGATGCTTTAGAATGAATAAAAACACTATTATTCAGAATTACATTTTTAATCAAATGAAGGAATTGGCCATTTCGATACATAAAGAAAACAACTGACCTGACTTTAAATTATGTTGCCAAATTGAGCTGTTACCCTGGTGATGGGTAAGAAATATGGACAAATTTGAAAAAATGTCAAACATTAAGTAAAGCTGCGGTTTTCTGTCATTAAATATCTTCAGAAACACGGCCATACTCAGTTTGTTTGAAACGAGAACTAAAACACCGGAGGTGGCGTGTACCCTCCAATATTTAATTTTAATTCATTCATCTACTCCATCCCCTAATAAACAGACCTTTGTATTTCAATTTTTAAGTTGTGTCCCCCCGGTATCAAACTCTCCATTACGGTATTGCATACACGTCACTTCCTAACATAGATCTGATTTTCTTTAATGCAAATCAGTACAAAAGACCGGTATTTGTCTTAATCTGACTAGCATTAAAAACAGCCCATTATGCCGCACAAACATGCACAAGCGGTAAACTCGGATTAATGGAAGGTTGAACTTGTTTGCACTTCTTCGGGGGGCAATGCTGAACTCAGTGCGCTCCAGACACTCGCATTGTTTCGCGGTGTAATTTATACATGGACTTGTCATCTGTATTTTACATATTACACAAATTTCTTTATACACACTATTCGCCGTCATATATAATGAAGACAGATTTCATATGCAGTTAAGATTAATAGCTTACAGTCACGTGGCCGTAGCAATTTTTAATGCAGGGTCCTAGGGTTATATTATTAGACGTTACAATTAGGCCTAATTGTTAACTCATAGTGTAATCAGCATTGTTAATTTAACACTGACAGAGATACGCGGCGTTTGAATAAGTTTACTTAGGTTATCTGGGTTTAGATAAAAAAGTTGACCTTATATCTGCCTTCTGAAAATGGATTTAACGCAATTCAATAATGGAGGAAATTGAAATGTTGAAGTTTGTCCGACGGCTGCTGTTATGACTTGCTTTAGTATTCCGCCCATAAAATTAACCTCCGTCTATTTTTCTTCATATGGTTGTTTTTCAATTAAAGATTTGTTTCGTAACTGATACGCTAGTGTATTTTTAAGGCATTGTAGTAGAAAGAAAGAAATCTATGCATGCTCAGAGCCAATTATGGGATGCTACATCGCAGTCACAGTTGGGGAGATTTCTGGAAAGGCAACCTTGCCTGATCCACGCACAGTTGGGGGGTAATTTTCTGTACCGTTTGACCTCCGCTGGATGCCTGCGATGTCCACGCTGGCCTCCGCAGATGTGCTTCTCGCTGATGGGACAGGCACTTAAAAACGCTCCCCGCCAAGAAAATTGCGGTTCCCATCATTATTGATGTCCTCCTGAAAGCTCCGCTGGCTTTTGTTTCGAATTTTTTCGGAATTACCGTTCCGTCATATAAGTGGAATCGAAAACAATTTATACAGCATTTAAAAGAAGCAGAATGGGGGGGCATTTAAGCAATTCCACAGTCATCTTAATTGACAGGGGTTTTGCGGTACGTGTCTTTTGCAGTTTCGGCATGTGTTCTGTGTTTTAAATTGTCATTAAGACGCTTTTCAACTCTCCCTCATATTTAGTTTCATCTCATTACTTTCTGATACCCCCCTTCCATTAGATCATCTCATAACGGCGGTGAAAATGCCCATCAGCCCCCCTCTCTGGGAGCGCTGATTACTGCACCTGAACTCGGCACGCTCGGCACGCTCGGGACGTCGGGTTTGTACATACGCTACCTGTGTTTATCCTCTATGTATGCGGAAATGCTCCATGTCAGACTTGGCAAGCTGAGACATCTAAAATCATGCTTAATCCCCCTCCTCCTGTGAAGGTATCGTCTAGCTTTTGGAAAAAGTGAGTTTTATGGAGTCACACCGCATTGGAGATGAATTAAACCGCATACAAATGTGACTTCCCATTGACTTAAAATGTTTTTGGAATGGACCCAAGATGTACTAAGGCGTTTATACACATTTTTCGTCTTCTGGGGGGGTGGGAGGGAAGCATATGAAATAATATTCATATCTTGTGTTCCTCAGAGGTGGATGAATGTATTATGGCCTGTCATTGCTTGATGCCTAATGTGTCGAATGAATACATAAATACCTAAATTAAAATGACACCAGACGGCAAATAAATTCATGCTGCAAGCCCGACTTTCGCCAATTAAGCAGGACTGTCGCACTGGATTCTCTCGCATGTCAGCAAACAATGAATCCCCCACCCCCAGCTCCTGCAGAAGCCAGCACATCCAGGCTGTCCCACCGAGCATTTACCTTCTTGCCTCCCCAGCTGGGGCTCACCCCTGGGTTCCCCAGGGACCCTGACATCGCAGTTAACCTCCCCTGGAGCGCCAGAGGACCAGGTGCTGTCCTGCAGTCAGACGCGGAGGTAATTCGCCAGCCCTTCCGAAACACACACGGCCCGCTCATCTCCACGTCCCTCGCCGGCGCCCGACTTTACATTAAACATTGTCTCATTAGCTTGATGTGGACGAGGTCTGCTCTAATGAGAGAAGGTGTAATGACTCAGAACATCTGATCTCACCCAGTGAGAAAACAAACCAGGTGCTGAGGTCAGGAACAAAGTTGCATCGTGCTACCGGGCTTCTGAAGAATCTATTGCACAAAGAGGGACATGTCGGGTTCAGGTCCAAGTGCTCACAAATATCAGGCGAAACTTGCCGTAACTTGGAGATATTAACATGTATATTGCCTTACAAGATAGATAGTTACTTCATTAGTCCTGAAGGAAATTCCATGTTTATATTAGCTGAAAATACATTTAGATAGTAAAAAGACATTTAGATATTAATAGGCAGCAATAATGAATAATAAACAACAATAAACAGTAGCAGTGCACAGAATTCTGCTGTAATGGCTTAGAAATAAATAGCATTAGAATCTTTATTGATCTAAGCATACAGACATCAAACTAGGAACAAACATAACTAATATTTAATAATGACTAATATTTAGTCAGTAGTTGTCCCTCTATCGAATGTTTTCTTTTTTTCATTTAAGGATTGAATCTCTGTTTTGTAATTGTTTACTGCCTTTGCAATTATCTGGCCTATTAGGAAGGTGGAGTGAAGTTTTCTGTTTGACTCGGCCCGCCTTTCATTAATGTCCCATGAATGCAGAAGCAGGCCGTTCTTAATTGGCTGCTTAATTTCATTATAATGTGGCCTGAAAGCAATCCATTTCAGCTGTACAGTAATGAAGGAGGGGCTATTGAAAATAATATATGACCTTAAAATGAGACAAAGAAACTTGACAGAATAATCAATTAAACATTCTGACGAAAATGCTAAACAAAGGAGTTCAAGACAACACAGTATAAAAGCTAGGCAAGTTTCTGACAGTCATGGTATATTAAGCAAAAGGTCTTTTTAAATAAAAGGTGTAGATGTTTACTCTTAAAAAATGAGGTACTAAAATATTTGGGGGGGGCACTATATAAACTAGCAGTATGTAATTATTATGTTAATTAGTTTTAATATTGCAATCTGAGGTAATTTTGAAACTTACCATATTCACTGTAAGATGTTATAGTGACAACTCAGAAATTGACAAAAATATTCGGACCATACATTAAAAAATAATATACAGATGTATTTAATCTAATTTACCCATTTCTGATTTATGCATAAAAAGTTATATAAGGACAGCAATTGAGGATTCATTCATCAAGGCTTGGAGTGCCTATTGTGTTAACTTCTGCTGAGCTGTGTCCTGCATCCACTTTGTTCCAGCGTGCAAAGTGTCCTCGGCCCAAGAGAGGAAGGGAAAATTAATGAGAGATCCATAATGGTCACCGTCATTTGATGCATGGTCCTACTTAAGAAGACCCACTCCTGATATTGACACTGCGACTGAGAGGACCATGGGTGATAGACTGGCCACTCCATCGTGGGACAGCTTGGGGGGGGCCTTTGGCCCTGCAGGCCCAGGTGTGAGGCAGCTGGACCCTGGACATCAGTGCTAAGATCTATCCCTGACCATAGAGGTGTCTGCGACTCAATACATCATTAGGTCCAGCATCTGCAGTGACCACTACCGTTTCCAGTGGGTAAAAGTCTTAATTTCAACCTGGGCCGGTTACCTCTTCACTTTCAGTTAGTTAAAATAAAAGAGGTAGTTAAACGGAGAGAGTCAACAGTAAATGCTTTTCTTCAAACGCTTCTGTTATCCTTAGTTCATTCTTTGTTTTTCATTTTTCTTTTTTTTTTCTTTTTTTTTACCAGAATTCAGTCCATTCTATTAATTCAAACCGTTCTATGTTTTCAAATGTTAGCCTCTCTGTTTTTAAACAGAGAAATCCAGAAGTTAATTGACCTGTAGGCTGGTGGTTTAGGGTCCAAAATGCGGCCTTCTCTCAGTTTTATCTGGTTTGGTTTTGGTTTTATTTGATTCGTAGAACAACCGACGGGATTGTCAAAAGCTCGGCTATTATGTTGTGAAAAGTTTCAACAAAATGTAAGCAAAGCAACTAAATATCTAAATATCTATTCCTATAGCTAAATTTTATTCACTTACAGGAAGGAAGAAATTGGTAAGGTGGAGCACAGAAACCTGTGGGCCAAATTATTATTGTTGGCCGATTGAAATTTTATCTTTGCTAACTTTAACATATATGCAGTACATTGATCAAAATTTTGGATTTTGTAAGTCAGACATCTTTAACTGAAAGGGAAGCCTTTGTGTTTTATGTTGTAGTAGACAAGAAGCTCTGCAATTAATTTACAATTATTCTATTTATTGTTCTAGTGAGAGTGAAGGACACTTATATCCTTGACATCTTTAAAATCTACAAAACAGATCAGAATATATCAAACATTTGGTCACTGAACTGACACATGAAGATTTATGGTGGCACGCTTTGCACCGTCAAACAATGAGTCGGCCTCACGTGTGCCGACCGATTCGCTCACACTCTCCTCACGTTTTGTGCTGGTGATTGATAACGGCAGTCATACTGGAGGTGCTCCATGGGGTGCAAGCAGACCCCCAAAAAACTGCCTCCTAAACCTTTTCGTGTTCTTGGTTTATGACGGTCCATGTGTTCAGTTGGCTTGATTCTCATATTTGCACAGCAGTTTCCCCTGTGACATTTTAGACGTCATGCTATGTTTGTGACCACACTCTTAGGAAAAGATAAATCAAGCTCAAGCTTCAGCTGTTGACCATGCTTTTAAGTAGTGAGTTAAAAGATCAGCTTTAATTAACCAGTATTATTTAACTGCTAGCAGGGATGGTCACTCTTGGGTTATTTCCTATCCGCTGGGAGTTCAGGCAGAGTTATTGTGTGTAAGTGAACTGTGATGCCCTGACATTTTCAGTTGAGGTTAAAGGTCTGACTCAAATGTCGCTGCTTTAGACGTTCGAGCAGATGGCCAGCAGCTTCTCCGCGGCCTTTAATTTGGGGGAGGCAGCCTCTAGTGTTGAGTCATATGTAATTGTGAGGGACTCCTTAAGCCCAGGTACAAGGCCTTCGCAGACTGTACTGTAACACTCGAGAAGCTCTGGAACCATCTGCCACATATCTACTGATGCCAGTTTAGCGTTTTCCACACATCTAATGTCATGCCTGGACTTAAAATACCAGCTATCAGTGTCTGTATATCCTGACTTCAAGAAATCCCAAGGCAGATGCAAGAAAAACTGTATCCTGATCTGAACACGGCCTCCCCAGACACCTGAAGCGACTGTGGGGATTATGAGGACCTCCATCCCTGGACATCTTATTTTCTCTGGCCGGGTCATGACCTCTGGTAGGTGGACGGGAGCTTCCCTGCATAAACAAGAGGGAGGGACCCCGAAGACGCGATCTGGGAAGTGAGATTGATGGGGAGGGTGGATGGGAATGGAGGCTCGGGGAATGAGAGAGTGTAGCACGTGTGTCAGGGTTGTATCCCCGCTGTGACTCTAATTAAAAGGGTCTGGGAACAGAGGGGAAGGTTTTTACGCCCAGCGGGGCTGCCGTCCACCCCTGCCTTTGATTAACGGTGTGCGGTAATACCCCAGAATGCGAGTGCATGTGCGGCCCTCCAGAGGGGGCGCTTGGGGGCTTGGGGAGGGGCACGAAGCATATCCCTCCTAACCTCTCATCAGAGGGACCTCGGATTTGGATGAAGCCCACCTCAAGCCACATCTCTCGGGGGACCAGCTGGCCTCTGATGGCTCCTCGCAAAGGCTCCATCCCAAATGTTAGTTAACGGCAAAGTGGAGTGGGCCTGTAATCCTTTTATCAGTAATTGCATTTGCCTGAGCACCACTGTAGATAGTCAGGTGAACTCTCATGGATGTACATTTTCTCTTCAGTGGGTTCTCCGTGGTTCAAAGACTGCCGGGCCTGCATATTACCTTCGCTGGATATTACTTGTGCATTTGGTGCAGTCAAAAATTGGAGGGAAGGAACAGTTCTCTCATGACAAAATGAGGTTCAGTACAGCCCTGGAACAGAGATACGCATGTCCAGGTTTCCCCAGACACGTGGTATTTTTGGGCCGCTGTCTGGGGGTTCGGGCAATTTTTTAATATACAGTAGACACTCAGTATCATCGTACAGTGTTTGCAAGGCATGTGCACACGCCTACTTTAAATATTAAATGATATGAACATCCCTAACTGCCATGCTGCTCACGAATGATGTCGTCTTTAGGAAACGATTGACACTTCATTATTATTTTCTTATGAACAGTGAATCACATTGTTTGCTTGAAGTTTAACAAACTTTATCTTAGCATTTTGCAGCTTTTGTTGAGAAAGGCTTGAATACACGTATATAGTGCCAATTGTGTGTAGATTGTAGAACAAGAGTTGCGTCTGAGTTTGTCCAGACGCACATTTTCACTTTATAGGGTGGTTAGGGAAAACTCATTAATATCCATAAGAGAAGTGCTACCTGACTGGCCAGGGAATACAAAATGTCATTAATATTCATGTGCAATGCGCTACCTGATTGGTCAGTGAACATTAAAACTCAGTAATATTCTGATCCCCACCTTACCCTGGAGCTTATTCACTGCTATGTTACATAGACACAATTAGCGATTAGTTAATGTGTTTGTGCGAGAGGCTTTAGAGACAGTTTACGTGATTACGAGTCCTTAACCTTTTCTTTCTTCCAGAATTGTTCTTTCCATAACTATTAATCAGAACAAGTAAGATTTTTATTGGCCAAGTATGTTAAGCATGCAAGTCTTGGTGGGTCTGCCTCAGTGTAACATATAACACACAAGCCAATTCAAGTGACATTTCAATACAAAAGATAGCGATTATACATCATACTCGTAAAAAAAAAATCTGTATTTGTAATTTTTAATTTAGGATTAAAATCTTAAAGATATCTTCTGATTGAATTTCAGTTATGATCGATGGGTTAGAGTGTTTTAAGGTGATTACTTTGCATTGAGGGGAGGGGATTAGCTGGGATCTGGAATGCAGCTCCGTGCTGTTTCCAAAGCCACAGTAATGCCGGCCTGCTCCCGGATCTCGGCTTTGCACCCTCCTCACCGTCGCCTGCCCCGTTTCTGATAGGTCAGCCCTCTGTCACAGATACGGAAAGGCCTGCCCTCCGTCATCTCCTCACTCAGCATCTGAAGTGTCTGATTTGGCATTACAGTGGCAAATCTGAACTTAGCCCGACTACGTGCCAATGATTATATAGGTGATGTACTTTGTTAGCTGCTCGAAATGTAATTAATTATAATCCCACATCATGTTCAAGATGGAGTGAATATTCTGTCCACTCTTGTGATCGTCTATTCCTCCATTTAGATCATATATCTTACATTTATCTAGCAGATGCATGTGTCTAACACACAAATCAGGCATTTATAAACCATGTCATATATCCATGCTAAACTACAGAAAAACATTAAAAGCAAAAATGTTGCTGTGATACTAAGCACACTAAGTATAAATGTTGCCATGGATGGTACATGAGCTAAACATAAATGTTACTGTGGATGTTACTTAAGCGTACTAAGTGTACATGTTACTGTGGATGTTACTTAAGCGTACTAAGTGTACATGTTACTGTGGATGTTACTTAAGCGTACTAAGTGTACA
>JABFEA020000110.1:19530737-19543169 GCA_019775915.2 Cyphomyrus plagiostoma | reverse complement strand
CTCTTGGGGTTTCCAGTCCCACAGGGACTCCCTCTACCTCCATTTCTGGAATATTTACAGGCTTCTATATGGTAATGAAACGGGAGAGAGTACATCTACGTATGGAAAAATGGTGCCCCCCCCCCCCACCAGGCCTGAGAACGTGGAGCAGAACCAGTCCCCGATAGGCCCGGGGAGTGAGTGGTGCTGTACCGTGTTTTTTTAGCAAGCTTGGCGGGGGCCCCCTGCCTGCGGCTCCGGGCTGGAGCTCTGGCCCCAGTCACCTCCTTCTCCTCCCGCAGAGGAGCTCCAGACCAGCTCCCCTGCCTCATCACAGCCTCCTCGGAGACCCCGCACACCTGCTGACCTCACATTTCCACTATTCTGCCCGTTATTGCCATCATCTGTTATTTTAGCATTATGCTATTTTAGCCTTATGCTATGTGATAGATTTTAGCATGTCTAACCACCTCTAGCTCATTAAAACACAAATACGAAAAAGACAACACACTAATTCCAAGGAAGACCAGCCTTTAGCTAGCTAAGCGGCCCACAGTGGAGTTTAAACAGTATTTTGGAGTGAATTGGAGTATAACGCAACACACACACCCTGACAGCTACTCCAGAAACGTTTCAGGCCACATGACATCTTTGGAAGTATACCTCAGATTAACACCTTTTTTTGCTGTAATGGCAGGGGAGAGGTGCCAGTGACTCTGTGAGACAGAAACTTAAAGCGTCTTTTAATGGATGGGTGTGGGGGAGATGGAGCCAGTTAACCCAACCAGGATTAAATGGAGCAGCTCTGGGAATTTATAATGTCATAGCAGAGCTGTTCTCCTAAAGGTTACTCTTGACACCAGTGCCACACACCAGCACCAGCAAGCCCATCACCAAAGAGTTCATCTCACAGCCCTTTTAGCCACTGTTTTTCACAGCCACACAAACACTTACTTCTCTTGTGCCCTTTATGTTTTCAGAAATGGTGAGATATGTACATTATCTGCGCTCCTTTTATTACATCACTGTTTCCCGAGTATAATTCAATAGAGGAAATTAGTTTTTATGTGGTTCCTTTGAAAAAAATGCTTGATTACTTTGCTGTCACACATTGTGTTGGGGTCCATATCTCCCCACACCAGGCATGTGTGACATCAAGGTACTAACAGTGTTAAATAGCACTTGCTTAAGCTATTCGAAATCCTTCCCAGGTAGCTCTGAGCCTTCAGAGAGTCTGTCAAGTTTCCTGTTCTATTTTGAAAAGAAAGAGCTTGGTATGGTAACCCAAGGAGTATATGACTGTAACGCAACATTTAAGATTCCTATAAAGTGAACCTCTCTTCATTTCGTATGCAAGTTAGATTATATTTAAAGAAATTAAAGGTGTGTTCTGACCTTGTGCCCGTCAGACGCAACCAGGTGGTTAATCATACAGGTGATGGGCGAGGATTGTGTAGAAAGGCTGACTATATAATGGGTGCTGCCTGCTGCTGCTGTTGGCTTAACTTTTGCAACCACGTCACGTTGAAGCGGGCACACGGAAAAAATGTGCCAACACTTCCCTTTATGCACCACCTTCAATAATGATAGGCTAAAGATTATTATCAATCTCCACTTATAATTTTGTTCCATTTCTGGGGAAAAAATGTATAACTGAGGTTTTTGAAATGAATTATTGTCGTCATGACCTCTGAAGGTCAAACACCGTGCTTTACCACGGAAAAATGACAAGCGGCCTTAAGGGCAATTATACACGGCTGAAGGCTCCCGCCTGCGCCGGAACATTCCAGAATGTAGAGGTTGGCTCACAAACATCAGTTATTTCGCGACAAAGATCTGGGTGGAGAATTTGAAGGCCCTGGTGCCGTTTGTCATGTGGTTGTGGCATCAAAATGCTTGTGTTGTTTTTGGTCGCGGTGGGTTGTGGGTTAGTTATGTTTAGGAGCTGGTTCATGTACCGTGTGCGTGACCTGTCGCTCGCGAAGGACACCCACAATCAATAGAGGCAATTAATGTTACATGAGAGCTTGCAAAGTGTGGGGGGGGGGCTTGGGGAGATTGAGGCTTTTCCCCTTCGAAATGCTCTCAGCATTCAGCATGTTTGTCCGAGTCTCGCTTCCCCAGGCTTCGCCACACTCCCCGCATTCTTCCACGCGCCACGTGTAACCCCCAAGCCCCCCAAGGCAGTTTGCCTGGCTCATGAGCTCGCTCCGGGGAGGTCGAACGCCTCAACGTAAAAATCCATACCGCCGGAATCCACAGCAGGAAGACGTGCCGTCTATTGACTCGCCGAAATGCCGCTATCGAGCAGCCGATTTGCGAGGAGTCCAGAGACTAATGTCTATCAAAACGCGCAGCAGAGAGAGACGTCCTCGTTAGCTCAGTGGTGACACGTTTATCGATATGTCGGAGCGATGCCTCGCGGTGAGGATAAATGTCACACGGTGTGAAATGTATTGACATTCATGGAGAAATTCCAGAAAGAACAAATTTTTCCCCCCTTCGCTGGGGCTTACAGGGTCGACTGCATCCTCCTAATGTTTGGCTTGTGTTTGTATCACTTATTAGACATATTTAGCATCGCTTGATTGTGAAAGTGGGCCACTGTGGTCTGATGAGCCGAACACTTCAAATTAAGATGGTGGCGATGGCAGTGAGCGCTGACACACAAACGGGTATCTCCAGGCGAGCTCTGCCCTTTTCCCTGCGGAGCTCCTGACCTCCTCACGCACCAACAGGCTTCTCTCGTGATGCAAACACAGGCGCGCACATACATCCATGCACCAGTTATAGGCGAGTTAGGATACTGTGCTCATAATCAGAAGGCTGCCAGTTCAAATCCCATGTCCAGCCATTTATCCAGTGCCCCTGGACCATGCTGGCAGGTTAAGCGCCTTGCTTCAGGGCCCAGAGGACGTGTTACAATTCTGGAACTGGCAACCTTTCACATATTATATCAGTGCTGGGTCCCTGAAGAAAGCCCTCAACACCCCGATGTTCCAGGGACTGGTTGATCGTGCTGTCTCCATTGTATGTCGCTTTGCATAGGTCTCCGATAAATAAGTAAATGTAAAAATCTAAAAGAACTGACATATACAAATAGCAAAATAAAGAATCATTTCCTCAGGCTGTATCACAGAACTAAAACTGCAGAGAGTGACATCAGATGTACACGCACATACATGCATACCGAACACACACAGAAAAAGTGACAGGGAGAGTGACAGGGAGTTGGTGTGTCACCTGCTAGTGGACTGGGGGGGGGGGGGGCTTTCAAGACAGGAGGATCCCAGCAGGCTGTCCTTCTCACCGCCTGCCGTCCGGAAACCGCGCAGCAGACAGACATTTCATATAATCGTCACATTTAAGCGCTTTGCTGTCGCGCTGGACCTGCGGACATTTTCCAGTTTGTCCCCGAGGTTCTGGTGATTTCGCTGAACAAATGCTGTTTCAAAAGGTGCCCTAAATAATGGGTCCTCTGCTCTGACTGGAGCTAAAGCAGTTATTTCTGCAGTAAAGCGGCTATGGCGATGTGGGGGGGTACTATCGCCTTCTCCATACTTTTTCCCCTGAATCACTCTCCTCTGCAGCTGGAGGGGGGGGGGGGGAGGGGCAGGAACCAGCGAGATAATTGCCTGTTTTAATTGAATCCCATGAGTATTTTTAGCCCGGAGGTGATTGGAATCAGGTAGCCTCGCTTGCCAGATTACTCAAATGATTACCTGCCGTTCAAACAGGCGGCGCTGGTGGGGGAATGAGCAGCTTTTTTGAGAAGCAGCCCACACCTGCTGGCTTAAATGCTTTTCTCTTTTTCCATGAACGAGTGGACTGAGACTCTCCTTCTTTGCTCTTCTCTGGCTTTGTCCCCACCTTCCCACCCCCATCTCAGACCCTAATTAGGGACATCCGTGCCTGATCAATAGGCCGCCCTCCTAGGCAAGCAGGGTTACCCTATGTGTGTGGGGCAGGGACAGAGGTCGATCATAGATCTAGAGAAGCAGGCCTGTTGACGTAGTGAGTTTCACACATGCTTGGGGAGCCTAGATATACAATAACAGCTCAGCTAAGAAATTCCCAGTGCAAATATGCTTGGCATTTTAGCTTTTTAGTGTTTTTTTATTTAAATTGGTATTGATCCACAGTAATTTTCTTCTCTTTTCTCCTGTGCCGGTCTGGTACGCTTGCATGTTTTTCTATTGCTGGTGCACAGATTTTCTGCTGGTTTTCTTCTTGACTCTGCAACACGTGTCTGTCTATCTGAGCTCTCCCACATGCGGCGTCCCACCCCTGGGTCCTGGGTCAATGGCGCTAACAGGAGTTGTAACAGAAGGAATACCTTTCTTATGTCTGCGTCCCCGTCTGTTGGTGACAAAGAGGCTAGAGCTACCGTTTCGCTGGCATCAGACCTGTCACCTGTATTGCTTTATGACCTTGCGATGGTTGTCATCAGGGTTGCTGCCTTGCGGATTAGTAACCCCTGGGTGAGCTCCCGCTGGCATATTGCAGGGGGGGCATTTACATTTTGGGATCCAACCAAGAGAATTATGGTGGTGTCGGTATTCAAAAATATGCACTGCACGTTAATCAAGAGGCGCCAAGACAGTCAGAAGTCAATTTTAAACGATTCCTAAGTTGGAGTGAAAATAATTTTCATTCCTGTGTTTATTAAATTAGGGGCTGACCGGTTGGCTTAGAAAATCTTATTCGTTCTTATTTCCTCTTGTTCTGCCTGCCTTCTCTGTACTTCTCCATATGCCTTTTTTTAACGAGGTGGCTCGCTAATTAAATAAAATTAGCATACTGGACAGCGCACTACTTTAAAAACAAAAATGTATGGACTCAGTGTTTTTACTGCCTTGAACTACAGGGCCACAGTGGGTCTGTTATTTTTTTACCTTCTAATGAACTCACCTTGTCCTCTTAATGTCAAGTCGCATGTGTGTAGGGGCACAGTATGTAGTAATATAAGCCACCTAATTTATGCGAGTTAAATTTAAAGCCAGGAAGAAATGCAGTACTCCTCAAAAGGCCTTGGAAATCGCAAGGTCTCAGTGTGCCCTTTAAAACATGCTGGGGTACAGACATTGTCTAAATATATTTCCGTCCCAATTAGTGTTTGTGTGGAGGTTTCGGGTGAAGAATATGCCATGTTTTGCAGTCACTAGTTGACCTCTAAGTGTAATTAAGGCTGTATACTGGATCCTAAAAAGCAAAATTGTCATGAGTTCAGTTGGGTTGTGTTGGACCTTCTTTAATGCTCTGCTTATCTGAGTAGCTTTTTAAATGTACTCAGTTGTCTCAGTTGTTCACGTTATCTGAAATGTCGCCACGCGAGGCAGCGGTCAGCTGTGTAATCAGCATTTACACCCCCCCATTCCCGACCCCCTTCTCCTTTGATAAGTTGAAACTTCCCTGGAAGGTCACAGTGGAGAAGAGTTAGCTAATAAAACAAACACGTTTCAAGAGAGCTGGACGGGATAAAGGTACATGAAAGTGGTGTCAAGGTAAGGTCATGGAAATCGTAAGTGAATGTTCTACCAAAAGTGTTTCTACAGCCATTCTCTCATGGTTGTTTTTTAAGGTGGGCTAATTTCATTATCTTCTGAAGTGACGGGAAATCTCACAATGCCGAACGATCACGACAACGGGGCCGTGTGCCACGAAGCCACAGTCTGACTCTGCACTTGCTTCTGCCCACGGAAATTGATTCTTCACAGAAGTGACATCATCTTTCCTGAGGGATGTGGTACCAGCGGTGATGCAAGGCAGTTTCAGCAAACTGGGTAACAAGGGAATTTGCATGGATCCATTGCTAATTCGGGACAAGGATGCCATATGCGACTAAATCGTTAGCTGTTACCCCTAAATCACTAAACCATTAAAATCAACCTCTAATCAGGAAATCGCTAACTTGTTTAAAGATGGAATCCAGCTGAATAAAACTGCATTTGTGTGAAGTAACATTCTGTAACACAATTGTAACATTCAACTGGCTACATTCTATTCTACACTACAAAGGCAAAACTGCATATATTATCAAAATTGTGTTATGATCAACATCAAGTCTTTTAACCTCTGTTTTGTCTCAAAACAAAGTATCTTAATTCAACTGTGCTTGCTTTTGAATAAGTATGCTATCATTTATCTACCTAATATTCATACGGGTGGACAGATAAAACACTTTGAAGCTCAATTTTCATTATCACTGTCAGCATTGTATTTTCTAGTTTTATGTAACGGCACCAATAGACCATTTTACATTGGGCAGTAGCGTAGTCATACACAAAGGAAATTGATTACACATATATACGGTAAACAAAGAATGGTTTTGATAGTGGATGGTTCATTTTCATGGTTTTATTTACAAAAAAAGGAAAGGGTGACGCCTTCTCTGCTTATTGGGCAGCATCCTGCCCCTCCCTTCTTGGGGGGACAGTTCAGAACCCAACCCTGCTCTGTGTTTGGATGCCCTCCAAATATTCTGGTTTCCTTGGAAGTCAAAAAACTCGCTGGTCAGGCAAATCGCCATCTTTACATGCCTATACCGCACAAGAAAGGTGTCTTCCCTTTGTTTTCTGGCACAAGCTGCAAGCTCCTGATGACCCTGTACTATGTAAGCGGTTGGAAGATGGTTGAATGTAACACGAGTCTACTTATCCGTGCTCTCAATCGTCAGTATTGTTCTCGTCTCAGCTTCGGGCTTTGGAGTTTTGGATGAAGACGACACAGCTAGTTGCTTGCAGATTTAGATGTGCAGACGCACTCATTCCCTTATGTGCAACAACAAAAGAGTGTGATTACATGCTGCTTCCTACCACGGGAAACAAAGAACCACATCCGTCCTCATCATTACAGTATTGACTTGTTGCATGACAAAAACATTTGATTGAAAATTCCAAGTTAATTATGGATGCAACAGATTAGATTTAGGAGAAACCTTGTGAATGTGATTCTCCTCCAATTCACACGTTTTCCATTATATTTTGACATGTCCTTGATATTACACACTGAGTTCCTCAGAACCTTCCAAGGATTTATTTTTAATTTACTGGGAATATTTCCTCCTTGTACAGCCCTGTCTTTAAATGATTAAAAGGCATCTTCAAAAGAAGTATCCAGTAGAGTATTTCAGTGAAAAGCACAAATAGTATCATCTTTAACAGGTTCAAATTTCACTTTGATAGCATTGAAGTTGCATAATAATAAACTGCATAATTACAAGATACATTATTAGCAAAGATTATTGTGAGAAAATTGCACATTGACAGTGATACATATCTTTGAGAAATCCTTTAGTAAGCCAGGAAAAAACAAGTTATAAGATCTTCCGAATAATAAAAAGTTAATTAAGAGCTTTTTTTTTGTTATTTCTGTGATTAATGGGTTTGTGTCTAGACTTGCAAATATCGAGATGGTCCCATGAGCGGGGGGGAGGGCAGTTCGGAGAGCCGCTGTGTTTCCTAAGACCCCACTGTGAAGCGTGATGAACCACAGCGGGGACGGGTAAACATGGCCGCACGTGGAGAGAGGTAACCCTGCACAGTCCACCCCAGAAGGCCTATGTAAGTAAATGAAAATGGCCTGGGTGCCCGCGGCTGCATCAAAGCCACTGATATGGATTCTCTGTGTGTTGGGGGGCTGGGAGGGGAATGTGAATTACACACAGCAGGCTATTTTCTTGGACTGCCATCGCATATCTTCCCGCAGCCATAAAATGCCTCTGGGATGCAACAGAGGAGGACCTAGCATCATCGTGTCAAGGCGACATAGCCAGCGGCCCGAAAGATGCTCTGTGAGACATCGGTCTGGTGACGGGACCTTCCGTGTGCAATTGATGGCTTTGTCAGAGCTCGTCGAAGACAGTGACGGCCGTCACCCCAGGAGACATTCTTCCTGGAAGGGCGTTAAAAAAAAGTGCTGCATCATGATCATCTCACTGCACCAGCCAGCATAGCAGTGGAATGTGGACCGCAGTGAGGCAAACCCTACACCATTACAGAGCTGTCAAAACCATTTCATCGTTGGGCCCGGGTAATGGCACGGTGCTTTTGACTGGCACCACACACACACACACACACACACACACACACACACACACACACACACACACACCATCCTCAGGACCACGAAGATGACTTATAGTCTCTATAATTCCTCATTCTCCTGGCAGACCGGTGCTCTACTCAACAGTTGACCTATAGTTGCAGGCTATCATTAGAGGCTGGCCATTTGTGAATATGCTGCAATAGGGTTTCTCCTCGTGATTGTCTGTTCTGACACATTGGCTTATAAAACGCTTGTTAAGCACCTAAACGGTGGAGGAGTTGCTGTAAAAGCTGGAAAGCCATTGTCCTGATTGGCTGCTATGTTTCACTTTATACTTGGCAGCCTTCAGAAGACGGGTATCGACACTAGCCTGCCTAGCTTGATTTATTCTAAAAGGATGCTATTTTCCAAATTCAATAAAGCTTCTTCTTTTGAACTATCTATTGTCAAAGAAGGCTGTTGCTTTTTTTTCACTGTTGACAATTAAGCCCTTAAGAGCATGGATATAATCCTTGACAGAGTAATTAAGACTTCCTTCATCAAGGTCCCCCCAACCCCTGCAGCGTGCATTTGTTTGTGCACTGCAGACTCCCCTGTCAAGACACCGCCAGTGCTGTCGCTAGGCGCCCCTCAAGGTAGCATGTGTGATATTAACGAGGAGGATTTAATTAGCTAAACTGAGAGGTGTGCTCACTCTTATGGAGGCTGAAAGTCGGGTCCCTGGAAGCATGCAGCATCCCTGTGGGGCTTCCCCACACCCCCCGCCTTCCACGTCAGCTCTGTGCAGGGGCTGCTTTGTTGCTTCTGGGGCCCACTCGCCAAAAAAGTTATTTGCCTCCCCCCCTGCAGTTTTTCAAAAACTACATACCTAGCAATTACAGTCAGAAGTTCCGAACCCAGCTAGCTGGTGTACCTGTGTACGTGGGACATGTCACGTGAAAAGCTTCCTGCTCTGAACCACTGTCCCATGCTCCATGGTGCCACCGATTAGCCCCGCCCCACTACACCCACATTGGCCAATCACGCTCTCCATCGAGGCAAACCGCTTTTGAGTTTCCACTACTGGATGCCATGGGTTATGTGCTATGGTATCCTAGGTCAGAGTCATTAGCATGCCTGCAATGTCCTCCCTTCTGTAGGAGGATGTGGCATAGACAACTGAAATTTCATTTATTTAGCAGACACTATAGTCCAGAGTGACTTATAAGTGACAGCAGGGTTGGCTAGTTGTTACAGCAATATGGTCTTAGCAACCAATGGAGAAATACCACTGCCAGTCACAAGAATTGAACCAGCCATCTTCCAATCATGGGCACAGAGGTCTAACCTGCCGAGCCAGCTAATCTGGGTTTTCATATTGACTAGTTCTGATTGTTCCATGTTCCCAAAAGTATTATACAGCTCCAAGAAAAACACCCAATCTGGCTCTTCCCTGCTTCTCATTGATGAATGGGTCTCATTGTTTTATGGGTCTTTAAGGGCTTATAGGAGTTCCAGCAGTCCTAACCATCCTAACAGTGCACTTCATAACACTCAATGTCACCCATTGATTTTGAAGGTCATTTGAAAGCAGATTCTTAAAAATATAGTGGTGTTTTAATTCTTTCCGGAGCTGTATACCGGGGTGTTACATTTTGTTCTAACCCCTGACCCAGAATCTTACCTGAATTCCCCATTTTTGTCTCTCTCGGTGATGCATCTCCTGCCTTGACCCTAAGCTCCTTACACCAATTTGCTTTGTTCATATTCCCAACAATGACTCGCATGTCTGCACTATGTGATGGAATCGTAATGTGGCTATAAGCAGCATTAGCCTAACGATTCTGTATAAATGGCTCTGCTTGTGTACGCCATCTCCATAGCGGAGAGGTGCGGGCAGAGCTGGGGTCTGTCCCGGGTAACAGAGGATGGAACACTACTTTATAGGCTTTGGAGATGATCAGAGGTGGAGATTTCAGGTCCAGAGCGTACAAATCCAGAAGATTTTGTTTCAACCAACCAGTTGAGTACTCTGTGACTGTGACTCTTTATACTCAACTGGTTGGTTGAAACAAAATCTTCTGGATTTGTACGCTCTGGACCTGAAATCTCCACCTCTGGAGACTATCAAGGACGGCCAGTCTGTGAAGAGTGGGAAGAGGCTGCAGCAATGGACCGAATACGCATTCCTCTCACGTACGCAGCGGGACCTGAATACAATCTCGTATCCATAGAGCTATGAAGCTTCTCAGGAACAGCCTGCTGAGATGTTGTATCTCCCTCCTCTGTGGTGCATTTTAAGGAAAATCGCTCAAAGACTCCATATCAGACAAGCCGTTACTTACCAAAGGCTGAAACTCCGAGGTTATATTAAACTGCAGTTACATATGACTGCTGACGCCAGGTAGCTGGCACTTAGGGTCCATTTGTAACACTCCTGCATATTTAAATTGGAGCTCATTTTAATCTGGGCCTCGCAGTAGTACATGGAACATTCTGGCAGGGTTTCCTGAGAGGGACACATGGCAGATGCGGAGCCGCCGGTCGGCTCTGCATCATCCCTGTCAAAGATGCTGTAAGATGGCCGCCGTCCTTGCCAGGGGTCACGGCTGAAGCAGGAGCACCAGCAGCAGGTGCCTTGGCTCACAGGGACGGGCTACCCTGCAGCGAGGGGATCCAACATCCCGCTCCTTCTACCCCCTATGCCAGCTGTGCTCAGGAGGGACAGTGGCACTGCCACAGTTTCATACTAAAATATTTCCCCTTTTCTTGTTAGTTAGGGGCTAATGTCCTTTATTGTGGAGAAGTCGGGTAATAGCAAGATGAGCTGTAACATCAAATATACGATGAACATGTGTTATTAAGCAGTGGTAAGACTACAAGGCAAAAGCTTTGGTGTGACTCAGTAGGTTAGGGGATCCATGCCTGTGATCGGATGGTTGTCGGTTCAACTCCCAAGGCCAGCAAACTGATGCTGCCATTGGGCCTCTGAGCAAGGCCCATAATCCCTAATTACTCCAGGGGCATTGCAGACTGGCTGACCCTGCACTGTGAACCCATTCCACAGTTTGCTCTCACCTGTCTGTGTATGTCATGGAGATCCATGAGGGAGCGTCATTTGATAGGCAAAAAGAGTAAAGTACCATACTTCTAAAAGTGCTGTCGCTAACTGGAACCAAACAATTTGTGGTGCTACCCTTTTATATGTGAATGAGATACTATAAGTGAGGAGAGGGTCTGTATCTCAGGTCAGCTGTTTACCTGGACGGCAGATCTCGGATGAGTGGATCAGTCATTCAGCATTCCATTATGTGGCAGCAAAGGACACTTTTAAAGAGTACTAACTCAACACATCCATTGTCAGATTCATGCATTACTCGGGGTCAGATCTGGGCAAAGCTGGTCTGCAGGCCATATCCAGCCCTTAGGCTTTTTTTGTTCGTCCATAGCATCACTAAAAAAAAAAAGGTGAAGTTTCACAATCAAGCCCCAAAAATACACACAAAATCACAAATGCAATGGCCACTTCCATACTGGCAGGTAAAAATGAGCTCCTCCTAAAAAAGACCAAGTCTCATACTGTAGCTCTCATGGGGCAGCTCCTGCTGGCAGGGTGAAACTCTGTGGTAAATTATCGTCCAGGTCTGCTCTAGACATACCCAGTATTTGCACAGAAGGTGAATGTTTCCACTTTTGTGCTACGAGAAAGCAAGTGCCTTATTTTGACTCCTTCATTCATGGACAGGAAGCCCTCTTATGCCGGGTACCAGGAATAGCCAAACTCCAAATCTGTCACATCCGACCGCCCCACCTCGCTCCCCCTTGCAGGGTGTCACGGTTTCATGAATGAAGTGTCACTCTGCCTGGGTGCCTTTTGGACAGTTCAGTCCGTAAGTAAGATCTTGCACTTTGGATTTTGAAGGAAATTACATGTGTCGCCAATGTCAGAGGGCTAATACGAATTCTGAATTATTCCTTCGATCCCGTTGACTGGCTGAGCTCATTCCGTACTAAAACTGCAGCATTAAATGAGAGCTCAATAGGAATATTATCCCTTTCTTAGAGCAGGTGAGAAAAAAGGGTCAAAAAACCTTGACCAAAGTGAAATCTGTATTCATCTTTGTTTCGACAAATAAACGAAGAACTTTATCTTACGCACTAATGCCTCCCCTAGTTCTGAAGCAGCAATGATTTTACAACCACTGCCCCGACAGAAGGTGGGGGGGGGGGGGTGGGGGAGTGGCAGCTGAACGTTTGGGGGATCGTGGGTAATTGCTACAGCTGCTGTTTCCTTGTGTTATAGGGCATTGGCCTCTATGTCTTAGGGGTGTATCCCCGGCAAGCAACATGGGGGGGGGGGGGGGGGCGCGGGTTTTTAACACCCCCCGGGGGGTAAACCGTTTTTATTTTTTCGGTGTGCCAAAGTCC
>JABFEA020000110.1:19503862-19519457 GCA_019775915.2 Cyphomyrus plagiostoma | reverse complement strand
ATGTGATTGGTTGATTAGATAATTGCATTAATGAGAAATTGAACAGGTGTTCCTAATAATCCTTTAGTTGAGTGTATAATGCATACATAGGCCTATGTATAATTTCTGTATTCCTACTTATAACTACACAATTGCAATAGGCCTATTATATGTCATTGTTTACATATAGAGTTTTATTTCTGTAAATGTACACATACAAGGGTTAAAGTATATACGGGTCCTATTATTTCTCCATTCTATTGATATTTTGTCAACATTAACCCGAGGCAATTGTAATACGTCTAAAAACGTCAGACACTTCAATTAAACTGTTACTAAACATTTAACTTGAGTAGGCCTAACAGTTGACACTGAACAAATAAACCCTAATAGTTTAATTTTAAAAGAGTGTGCTTTTTGACAAGTCACTGGTATATGTTTTAAAAACACAGCATCCCTAACATTTACAATATTTTTCTCAAACTTTGGAAGCGTGTTGATGGTGGGTTTTAAGGAGACGACATGAGAAATACGTCGCTGTCTCTTTAAAAAGGCGATTTGGCAGGGGAAATGGATAGGGGTGGGCTCCAGCCGGCTATGACACCGTGTTCCCGGCGCTGGGGAGTAGGCACATGCTGTAATCCAGTTATGCTCATTGAGGGAGAGGACGGGGATGCAAGTCATCATCGAAAATTAAAAATGCACTCTCTCATCTCAAGCTTCCACTGACAGAAACAATAGAAAAATCAATTACGGGGATGCTGCCTGTGAGGAACCAAGGAGAGATACAGCAGTGAATACAACCCCGCAAACAGACACTGAAAACGGACAAGAAAAAGCACCGCTTTATGTTAAGCTACTCGATTGTGTTGCGGTACACAGGTTTTCAGACGGAATTTTAAATTGCAGTGGACCTAAGGGGAGGTGTTTTTGTTTCTCTGTTTTTCCTGGACAACTTTGCGGGCTGCGTGCGCGGAGCCGATGTGATGCTGCTGCCGCGGGGAGGATTTGCTGGAGGTTTTCAAACCACTTCGCAAAGTTGAACGGTGCGGTTTTAGGATCGCTCCTATAAGTCAGCCTTGGGATAGGTGTTTTTATCCTTTTTTTGCGGGAATTGAGAGCATCTTGAATATACCCGAGGTTTGCAGAAATCTGGAAAGTAATGGAGTTTCGGCTCACTTTGGATGCTCTGGTGCTCGTGTTTGCTCTCATCAGCGTTACTTTAGGTAAGTTACCTTTATGAAAACAAACACTAAACATGCACATAAACGTTTTATTTGTTTATTTTTGACGCAGTTAAAGATTTTCGGGAATAAAATGTCATTTGTGATTACGATCCCTTAAATTAAACATACATTTTTTTTAACAATGTATAATGGAAGCATCACGCTTTGTCCTTAGCTATGTCATTACCCACTTAGTAAACCTACCAAAAATAAATTAACAAGTAAGCCTATGAAAAACTATGCAGGATGTGCATGCAGGGTTAAGTAAAACAGTATAAATATTTAGCTGCATTTCAGACGTGTGTATTTGCAGACATCATGCTTAGTAGGCTATGCGACTCTAAATATTCAGCACTTAAAGCGTTGCTCTGCTTAATATTTATAAAACGAAATATTTCCTCACATTCAACACACAGAAAACCTGGCTGATGGTGTATACATATTTCTCATCCGGTTGCCCTTTGGCAGACTTGGCAGCGCTGTCTGGCTGCGCCGTTTGCGTTTTACTCTTACAACTTTCATCAAGGTTAATAAAACGTGCATTTACTGGTGTTTTACTGTGGAATCATTTTATATTGTCTACTCTTTACAAGGGCGATTGGTAAAACTTTCCTGTTATAAAATGAATAGAGAGGATGTGCCTATTACTAATATTTACTAACCAGCGGTAGACGTTAATTCCAGAGGTTTACCAATACCCTGATTAGATTTTATCGATGTTAGTGTTACATGCATGAGAAAAAAAGACATTTTTCTGTAGTGACAGCGACGTGAATTACTATTATATTGCAACTACTCAGCTAAATGAATTAAAAGTGCTGCCTAAAGACATTACGTCGACCAGCTGAATAATCAGTGTAAATGGAAACGCAGTTAATGCCCACACTCAAATAATGAGGTTGCTCTGTACTGGAACGCCACATCTTTCAAATAAAAAATATTTTCTTAGGTGAATGGTAAATGCGATGTCTGCTTGGCCACTTGCCCAACAAGCTCTGAGCTATCGGGGACTTAAGTCACCGGCGTAGAGGTGCGGCTTTTTGCGGAATCAATCTGGACTCGCAGGAGAGGTAGACTCCGAGACCTTGAAGGAAATGTTTGACCTCTGCCATGAACGTTTCCAAGTACATTTATTCTAAACTATTCATAAGATTATATCGTTTTCCTGTATAAAACGTATTACGATGAGCAAGCAGACATTCGCCTCTCGACCGACAGAGGTACTTGAAGTAAATGTATGGAAAATATACAGCATTGGACTCGGTGCTAAAAACCCTCAGTCACTGATAAACATAAACTCCGGCCTAACCTGTTAAAGCAATGAGATATGTAGGGGGGGCTCTTTCTAAAAGTCAGCTGCGGGCTGTCCTCAGGGGCTGCATGCTTTTCACGCCTGCACGGATGTGAACATTAATTTTCGCACCCTTCGGTAAAAAGCCGCATAATTACGTTTAGGGACATGGTACAGTTTAACAGGTTGGTCGGTCTGAAATAAGTATTTCCTTTATTTGCTCTTACTGATGCCACCCCCGCCCCCCCATGACAGGGCAGCTTTCACCTCGTCCCTTGGGAATTCTGCCCTTGTCTGACAGAATGTTAGCGTGGAGCCTGTTGGTCTGTTTTCGCGTTAGACAGCAAAGTGCAGTTCCTGCTCCACATTGCCGCATCTAGGGGGGATGATCCCTCATTGAGTCCAGATGCTGCCTTGGGCCATATTGTGTCCTCGGCCTCTGAACCCCGTGTCACTCTCGAGAATTTACCCAGGACGTCTGAGACAAGCGTTTACTTCTGCTAGTTTAATTTGTATGTCCTCTGACGCTATCCTGGAGCTACATTGGCTTCTTTTTAGGAGACAGTGCTTTTCTGCTGATCAGACTGTGGGAATTTATTGGAGAAGTGGGAGTTATAACTCTCCATTCCCAGCTTTAGTGCATGCCATAATCATAATACAATAATAATAATAATAATATCTCCACTGAATTTATGCATGCATTACATGTTTGTTAATGAAGACACTGTACAAGCTGTGCCTGTTTGAGATTTATTTTAATCTGCCTTAAGTTGTTTTTTTAAAGGTGCTGATTTAGAGGTTGGTTATTGCTGTTTCAGGCTAACGCTAAGACAGAGTACCAACCTTCTGTTTGACAGGAGGGTAGAGTATTCACAGTTTTTGGTCACCTGCTGTTTTAATTTCCCCCCCATCACCTTTGTACATCTGATAAGGAGAATTTGTGGATTTTGGTGCAGGAATCCCCGTCCTTGAGAAGGCTTTTGGTGGCTGGCTGTATCCTGGAGCCGCGTGTAACTCAGAGCGGTTCTGTTTGTTTAGTCTCTTTTGAAGTCGTTTGAAAACAGCTCAAATGCAGGTGGCTGTTGTCAAACCATCCTCAAGCTGGCCTGAGACTGGCTGTGCAGTTCCAACCAGGCTAACGGCGTTAGCTGCTACAAGGAAGCGAAAATGCCTTCAGATTTTCCAGTTCGTTTGTCTAGCTGACACTTTCATCCAAAAGGGTGTCCGTTAGGGACTCCCCAGAGGGGTTAAGGGCTTTGCTTGAGGGCCCATTGGCGAATTCTGCCAAGCCCAGAATTTGAACCTGCGATCCTCTGATCTGCAGAGTCCCACACCATTCCCCGTGTACATAACAACTTTTAAAATTTATCATAAAATAGATGTCATCAACTCCATTTGCATTTTTTGAAGCTTTAGTGTAAGTTCCACTTGCAATTGCATTCATACTTCAGGAAGAAATGAGAGGATGGTGAGTGAATGTAGCTAAATGAATAGAGCTGTGCTAATGTGCTAATTCTGTGTTTTTGGGGAAAGGTCAGCTCTCTGTGTAACCGTGTGATGCAAACCTTTTGCGGTTAATCAAGTTACATTATACGGTTAACGGTAACCCCAGGTCGATTCTCAGGTCGTACGCTTGTAGAGAACTTTGAGACGAGCTTCTCGGGGCGTGTCGTTATTTCCCAGCTATGCACGTAAACACTGCCGGCGGCAGCATCGGCAATTAACTGGGGCTAAGGGCAAAAATGTCCCAAGAAATCTCAGAATGGCCCTAAAATACATTAAGTTATATTAAACCATCATTTTGTTTAATTTAATTTCCATCTCCATCGCTAACACACTCCTACAGACATACATTCATAACTCTACGTAACTAACTACGTACTACTATGTAACAATGTTATGATACCTAGCAGTGGTCTGTTTCATTTTTAATAAAGGTATTCACCCAAAAATAAACAAGCGGATCTCTGCTAGGGGAGTGGCTATGGATTGTCTGCTTGTCCGTGGCTTTGCCGCCTACCAATCATCAACTTTTACAGTTGCCTAAGGCCGGGCAATGTATTGAATTGTCACGATATATTGATATATTTTCAAAACGAGATAGGATGACGCTACACCATTTATATCAATATACCTTTTATCTTGTGTTAAAACCAATAATATTCCATCCTGGCTGTAAACAAACCAAGAGCTTTGGTCGTGATGTCACACAGACTTCCAGAATTCACAGCTAAAATCGAGAGGCAAAGAGTAATCGGTACTTGTCTTGTTTCATTTTAAAACATTTCCAAATGGCGCACAGGTTTAAAATATCATAATTTGAGATATTTGTTCTATTTTTTTGAAGGGACTGGTTTACATTTACAGTTGTAAAACTCTGTCTTTCATTTTCCCAAATATTTTTAAGAGATCTTCAACAGTTTCTAAAGAGGATGTTTTAAAAACACCATAAACTAATTCAGTGAAAAGACTGTGATGAAGTTTTCACTTTATTCATAAACTAATGCATGATACATATACAAAGGCTATGAAGAGCTAAATAAAAGCTTAAATAGTTAGAACTGTGACCTGCTTTCCCTCACATACAGATCTATGGTATTCTATACATATACAAGTGATTGCCCCCTGCCTTTTGGAACAGCAGTAATATACATTTTATTCATATTGGCACAAAGTGGTGATTACAATATGGATTTTATTATGCATTAATGGCTATGCTGCTTCCTGTTCTGCCAGCGCGAGCGGCTGGAGGGGGCAGGGCTGCTCGATAAACGGGGAGCGAGGCGTGCAATCTCACGGCGTGGCCCATTCACCCCATTCCTGTGTCACTGGGCCTTAAATCTTGACAGAGCTGCGGTTTTCGAACCCGTTTCTGATGCCGAGTCGTTCGGCAGTACAAACACCACCCCCTTTCCCCTTCACCCATCTGTTTGTCTTCAGATTTATCATCCTGTCAGTAGCTCACATCGTCTCCTGAGATCTACCACGCGTTTTAGGGCCTGCTGCCGTTGTTATGTGTGTTCAACACCAGGCAGCTATCCACTAAAGCAGTGACGACGAGCGAAAAGAAGCTTGATCTCTGCTCTGTTGATTTCAACAGGAATTATTTGACTGAAAAAGAGTGTAATTGATCAGCTGGAGGCTGCTGTCGTCAGCTTATAATTTATTTTCGTTTCCAAGAACGCATGGATCCTTATTCAAGGGTCCTTCTTTAAGCATATTTGGACAGCTAGTCTCTTTGCTGTTGCTTGTGAGGATTTGAGTGAAATTGATGGGAACAGAGCAGCTGGTGGCTCATCTTGTTGATTTATTACATATGTTTGGTTCTAGATGCTTAGGGGTTCTTATTTAAGCATTTGTTTAATAACTGGGCTCTTAAGGTGCATTTTGTGTTGCGGTTGAGATGCTTGCTTTTTGGAATCACTTGATGGGAGAAGAACTGATAGCATTCTGGCGCTGAAGGGACCTGGACATGCCAGAAGTGGTTTCACAGGTGACGGGACCCAGTACTTAATGACATCGTCGATCCTGGGTTGGGTGGGGTCAGTACCCCATCTGGAGACGTGTCCTTTTTAGGGGTTCCTACGAGTCTCCTGAAAAGTAACTAGAGATTTAGATAGAGACGAGGACTGGACAGGGTCAAACCCATCTCACCCCCCCCCATAATCCTTATTCATTGCTTCTTATTTTGGCGAAGGTCACGATAGGACACATAACACCAGGGGTCTCAAACTCAGAAACCTTAGGGGGACTGACTAGAAGGTCATTAGCTGAAGTGGGCTACTTGAGTTAATTAATTTTTGTTTTTTGGCCAAAATAAAGAGTGTGAAAAAATACTTGGCACCCAGGAGGTGTGGGGGGGGCGGTGGAGGGGGGGGGTTGATGCCTGCAGTAAGATCTGTTGAGCTTGGTACCAGCAAATTTTACTGCCGTGGTTTACCTGAATAATGTTACGCCGTTTTTTTTTTTTTTGTTTTTATTTTGTTTGGAAGCAATCAAACAGGCTAGATTTAATAATGATTGTAAAACATGTTGTGGGCTGGTTAGAATCACCTGCGTAACGCCTTTGGGTCATGGGAACAGATGGATTCAATTGGAAATGAAGGAATCAGAATAAAGTATTTGTGTGTCAGACACCATAGGGCCTTGCAGAAGGGATCAGGCCGCAGCTTCTTTTGTGAGATTCCACAGGTCACGTAGCTGCTCGGCTGGGGGGAACAGCCTTTGGGGTCTCCTGGGTCACACAGGGGCCTTGTCTGCCCATATAACAGGACTGGACTGTGGCGGTCTCTGTGCCTCTGGAATGTGGCGGTCTCTGTGCCTCTGGGATGTGGCGGTCTCTGTACCTCTGGGATGTGGCGGTCTCTGTACCTCTGGGATGTGGCGGTCTCTGTCCATGCGATCCGAAGAACACAGGGGCCTTCTCAGTACTGGTTAAGGGCGCAGTCTTGAATCACGTCCGGGAGCGACTCTTGTGCTTTACGGCTGAGAAGAGATGCGCATCTGAACAGTGCCAGTTAGATACTGAAAATAAGTGACTTTGCACTGGATTCCCTGCCACTCTGACAATACAGCATAGGCCTGGGCTCTGGAAATCTGGAGCTCGATTCCGAATCGGGTCTTGTTTTCAGTTCTCCCAGGCAGTTAGTTTAATAATTAGTGATTCTGATTGGTCAGGCGGCTCACACCTGACTGACAGGTAAAGGAAGGCTGGAAAATCAGCAGTGTTTGGAGTTTGAGGACTGTGATCTGAATAAGCCTGACATAGGGTGCAGAGAGGTTTTCCCTGAATGGGAAACCAGTCAATCACAGGACACGGCTGTTTAGTATTTAACATGCAGAGACGTAGTATAATACAAGATCGGTATGAACCGGATTACCCTGAGGCAGGCTGCTCCAAAATTAATCTCTTCCGGAATTAACTAATAAATTGTTTTGTCGTTGTAACCTTTTTTTTTTTGTTTGAGCAACCCCACATACATTTTCTTAATGTAATAATATTTGCCAGACAAAGTACAGGGCAAATAACTAATATGTTTGTCAATTAAATCACGTTTAATTTGGCAAATTAAAACCCGAGTGCCAATTTATATGCGAGGCGCTCCAGCCTTTCTAATCTCTAGCCGAGCTAATTGCTACTCCCGTCCTGACTGGAAATGAGCGTTTATGTATAGTACCACCCCGCCACCCCCCCCACTCGCCACCAACCCCGGCATAAGTGAATTAAGCGGGAGGGAAAAAAAGAAACCGCCCCGAGTCACACTGCCGTGTTTAAAGGTCACGTGACGTTGTCGGTCTCGCCGGCTGTCATTCCGCAGACTGGAAAATAAATAGTGTGTTTTCCGTAATAAGCCTCTGAGAGACTCGGGTGAGGGTGACGCAGGCCTGGACATAGTCATGCTGACCGACAGTTCTGGGGAACGAGTAAGCATCCCTTAATTAACTAAAACGATCAACAGTTGATTACTTAAAACATTTAACCTTGAAGTCAGTAAAAGGGTCAAATTGAATTGCTGTGTCTAGGGAGAAGAGAGGGTGAGTCATTGATGGATTAAATGAGCAGAGTTGGGTCCTGAGGATCCCTTATGCTGAAGTGGAGATCCCCCCCCCATTCGGGGGTGACTGTAGAATTTTTTAAGGTGAGGATATTAGAAGGGCCATAATTCATGTAGAGGGGCCAGCCTTATCATTAGCCAATTATATGTTTTGAATCAGTGAGTGACAGGAGAAGAGGCACTACAGAGGCCAATCAGCTTTCAGCTGGGGGCAGTGTCCCTGTAGCCCCGCCCCTGTATACACCCAAAACCCCTTCAGAACAAAACTCTTCACGGGTCTTGAAAGGAGCCCCAAACGTGGGCCTCTGCAGTGCATGCCTGTTCCCCCCCTCGTCCTGGCTAATCTTCATTAGCGCAGACACACTGTCTTTGCTCACCTTGCCTATTTATCTTTCCGACCACGGTACCTCCCGTCTTTAATCTCCCAGCCCCCTGCTCCTGCCAGGAATACCATTCTTGCCCAGCTTGCAGGAATTCTCGGCAGGAGTTCCTCCCCTGCTTTAAGAAAAAAAAAAAGTGTCATGTACGCACACACGCATCGTGGGTGGACTGATATGTGTTCAATCTACGGGCATTAAATCAGAGCACAGTGGCAGGTATACATTACAAGGAGGTAGAGTCATTGCTTAATTGCTGTGTTTGTGAAACAGTCTTTCCTTCTTTTCTGGATGCAGTTGAGGGAGGCCTGAGTTCCAGCCGTCCAGAATGCTGCTACCAAGCTCTCTGGAATGTGCTCTAAGGGCCCATTAAAGAGTATTTATTTTCATGGGATTATTGCAGCAGCAGGAATAATGACAGATCTTATCTTCCTGGGTGTGTTTAATCGAGAGTCTCTAGTTTCGTTTCTGACGGACGTGTTTCTACTGCCGCTGTGGTCATACCTTAGATGTTGGTGCTGAATGTCCCACTGCCTCACGAGGAGCAGCTCGGCCAAAGAGCCGGAAACTTCTGGACCGCACCCCCCCCCCCCACCCCACCCCCCAAAGAGACTTCTAACCGGCAATTACCTCTGTGATTGTTAATGGCGGTGCAAATTAGGCAAAGGACATCTGTTATCTTTCATAAGCTTCTAATTTTCGAGGATTAGAGCTGAAAATGGTATGATTAATCATAATTTGCTATCTGCTCTATCTCAATGAGACCCATTAGCTTTGCATATTTGAAATTCAGGCGGCCCTAACAAGGGGATCCATTAAACTGTGATTTATCATTAACAATTCTTCTTGAGATTCATAATGGGATGCCTTTGATTTTTTTTTTCTTTCGCCTCCGTCTGCCTGGAAATGATCTGGATTCTCCTCGCAAGGGAGCATGTTCTTGGCCAGATAACGCTACCTTTCCACCATTTGTTGTCCAGCATGTGGGAGGGGTATAAGAAGCCCCCCCCCCCGACACTGCCCACAAACCCCCCTCCTCCTACTCCCACACCCATAAACCATCCACATTCTGGCCACTTCCTGTTCTAGCTACTAACTGCGATAAGAATATAAGGACCCACCTGGGATTTAGATGCAGGTATGGGGGGGGTCCTCACACAAACCCCCCAATAGTGGGACCCAGACCTTGCGGAGAATATGTCTCTCAGTCTCGATCCCTTTTATCCCTGTGTTTCCTGGCACTGTTACTCCAGCTAGCCCTCACTGGAGGGCAGTGCATTCGCACAAGGATGCGTCCACGGTGCACGTCCCTTCACAAGTGGCTGCCGACCCCATCCCCCCTTGTAACGCACCCCCCAGTGCGAAGCACAGTTTCATGTGCAGGAGCGCACGTGAAAAAGGACAGGGTGCATCGCCCCACTCCCTACACACACACACAATTTGACAGAATCCTCCTGCTGACTACTGGGACAGGGGACCCTGCGGCTATGGCCGATCGATGAAGATGAAGATGAAGGAGGAGTGTGATGGAGCAGGGTAGGAGCCAGCAGAAGCGCTCTCTGCCTCCCCGTCGTCTGTCATGTCATCCGCCCCCTGAACGGGCGCGGGTTCGAGGGCTGCTGACTCGGTGCGGAGCAGACAGGATGTCGGGGCTGCGGTGGGGGAGTTAATGCAGCAGAATGCGTGGCTGCCGGTGGCAGCGGAGCCCGATGCCATCTCTCCCAGATGTGCCTTGTTTTTTGCCCCCCCATGTTTCCCTTAGCGGTGAGCTCAGGGGTCTTATTTCAGACCCCCCGTTGACACAGTACAGCTGGGTCACATCCCTGCTGCTCCTAAAAGGATAACTCCAACTTCCCCCCTCCCATCCACAATTCCACATCCCAACCCCCTCTACCAAATCAACAGCCCCTAGCTGGACCCAGGCACCCCCAGGTGAAACGTAATCCTGGATCAGTTACTTTTCCAGATGTGCGTGATGCTAAAGCCCCCTTAACTAGACTCTGCGACAATGCTATGCCGTGTCATTCTTGGAATTCTTATTTAATTTTTATTCGGCAGCAAATTTCTGTGGCGCAGTTAAGCGCCGTGTAATAAGGGGTCTCGGCCTACCGGGGCGTTGCAGTGAGTGAAGTGCTGAATGGCAAACACAGCGTAGCTGCATGCCGGGGATTTTTGTTGGCATGTTTATCTCCTTTTCCAGCATTTTGGCTGAAGCCACATTGTCAGCAGTGGGACGTTCCCAAGTCACATGACAGGAACGATTAGTATGGCCTTGGTATGTTTGTCAGGTTTGGACCCATCGCTGGGGTGCCCCCGTCTTTGGGTATAAGGGCCCCAGGTGGATGGGATTCTTGACCTCACTTCGTCACAGTTTGGGGTTCAAATCAAACCATGTGCTCTGTAAAGTCCTTCGGTCTCCCCAGAGCTTCTTTGAGGATGTAACACCGCCCCCCCCGATAATGGCCCATTTTCTGCGTGTTTGCATTGACTGCCTCCCCAGGTTTGGTGAAGCCTGACACTTTGTTTGACTAATTGTTTGCCAGTGTGTTTTTACAAGTGTGCCAAGTAAGGCAACATTTGTGTTTGGCTTTTCTCTTAATCTATATACACTTTGTGTACCCTGACTACCAAACAAACACGTCTCATAAACTCCGCAAGCAGCGTGTGTAAACCCGTAGTTTTAATGTTAAATTTTGCAGGCTGAAATGGTTGCATTTCGCACCCTGTAATTTTCTTTCAGCCGTGTTATTGACGGGTGCCTTCAGACGTAAGAAGCCTGCCACGGTGGTCTGTTTGCAGGTTTCTGTGCCTAGACACTGGAACGGTGATCGTTTCGAGTCTTTTTTTTTTGGAACGCTAGTTTTTCCTGTGAGTTAGACTGATTCCGGTTTATTATGGCACTACAATTTCATAAATTGATGTTGAGTGATTATAAGTTCAGGGTTCAGGGCATCGTTCCGTGCAGGGCTTAGGAATTGGCGACAGCTGCTCAGGCTGTTAATCTGACCCGCGCAGACCCCACACGGAGCTCGCATGCACGCGCATCCAAGTCGCGGAGGAGGTTCCTCCGAAAATGCGCTGGGTCATTTCCTCGCTGGAGTCAGGCCTGTGTCCGCGTCCGAGTGGAAGCCAGGTGACGAAGCCCACGCCGTTATGGCCTGCGGCTCGTATTGTCATGCAACCCCCCCCCTTTGTCATCCGCTGGGTCAAAGAGAAAGGGACTTAGGCCGGGGGGGGGGGCTTTCCTCCCTTCCCTGCCACGGTAACTTGAGGGGAAGGAAGGGCACATTTGCAAATCAATTCCCAGGCGCAGGAGGTAGGCTGGCTGTAAAACAACAAACTTAAGTTCAGGAGGGGGGGGGGGGGGTAAAAGAATTGCAGATGAGGTTTAAGAAAAGTTGGTGATTTTCAGTTTCCTTTCTTCCTTTCTGCCTCTCTGTCATGTCTTTTATTCCCCTTTCCCCAGCCTTTTGCCTCTCTGTCCTCCAATGGATGCCATATCTATAGCAACTGTACTGGAATTAGAATTTGAAAGGCCAGGGAGACTGAGCGCGTGATTCGGGGGTCGGGGTGTAGCCGGGAGTGCTGGCTATTTGAAATCGGGGGGCCACAGTCTGGCCTAATCTTTTTTTCCCCCACTTTGTCAGGGATTTTGTGTCACAAACCCAGTCTCATTTATTTCAGAAAAGCCTCAGCTGTGAATGGAAGGCATTATCTTTTAGGGGGTTAAAAGAAATGCCAGACTGGAACCAGCTCAGATATCCCTGTATGGGCTTCATATCCATTTCTTTTCTTTTAATTTAATTTTTTTTTCTTTATTTAATTTAAAAAGCCCGGATTTTCTCGCTCGGCGCCTCGTGTCTACGGTCGTGCAGCGGTTTCACCGAGGGGGGGGGGGGGATTGGGGGGTGCAGGAGGGAGGTGACACCTGTCCCTGATGGTCGAGATTCGATGAGTCAGCTGACCTGACCGTGACAGCGGTTTTCAAGACGCCTCAGTGGCTTGGCCCGGGTTTACTTATTTATTTATCCGGGAACGTGATTCTATCTGAGCACCCCGCCCCAAAGAAGTCCCAGAATTGTTGCCGAGGCGTCCTGGAGATAAGGGATGCTGATGCCATCAGCACATCAATAGCAGGGCGAACACGGATGGATGCCCCAGCGGACATTAAAATATCTGTCACTACTGTGCATCGCATTTTCACTGCTGATAATTGCCGTTTTCAGCCGTTCCGAATCTGAACATTTTATACGTTTCTGCTTCTACTACAAACCAGCACTGACATATCAGAATAACATTAAGTCAAGAATGTCAAGTAAAGATATATTGTCATTTCAGCCGTAACCTCCTGAGACCCCACCCATTCATTTATGTCCATTGTAGTGGACATTTTATTTTTGCATTTATCTTTTCACTTATGTTAGGAAACATATTTATTTCTGTTGTACACTAAAGAGGACATGCTGTGAAATTAAAAATAAAAATAAATTTGAAAAAATCTAAATTGTAAGATGTCTTATTTCCTCCAGAGACAAATCACCTAAAGTGAAGTACACTTTTTGGGTCTCAGGAGGATGCAGGGACACTGTTCACCATTTCTGGCAGGACAGACAATACAGTTGTGAAAGACAGAGTTCTTTTTTCTACGGTTGTTAATTTAATAATGGATATAATGGATAATTAATAATTAATAAACAAAGTCACTATAATCATTTTAAAAAGAATAAATTATAATAATTAATATGTTATTTTAATAATAGATTATTAAAAAATGTGCAAATTTCAGGGGAGGGTATGAGGTTTGATGCACCAGCTTAACCATCGACTGCTTTTTATGCCAGCCAGTCCTGGCACATGCAGATTCAGGAGATGCATGTGTGTGTGTCTGGCGGGGGGGGGGGGGGTGCAGTTTCGGTCCCCACCAGGAAAAAACAGGAGGAAAGGCGTGGGGTTCGGCTTAGCGCTTTAGGGGCTGACTTTTTGGTGGTGGAGGGGTGCGGTAATGCAGGGCATGCGGGGCTGGCAGGACGTGGCGTCCTCCGTGCAGCTTGGCACTCATTCAGTGCGGCAAGGTCACCCCGCGCCAGTCTGCTCCTTCTGGAACACTGCTAGACCAGTGAATCCGGGCTATCCTTCATCACCTCCTTCACTTTACATTTTATACCGCAGTGTGTGGGGTGCAATGCTGCCTGCTGCCTGCCCCCCCAAAAAGCCCAGGCTGCTCTCTTTTGCCCCCCAGCAGAGACACACATATTTAACAATATGAGGTCTGACTTCCGTCTGTTATTTCAGCCATGGAGGCGAGCTGCTTCCAGTCTTATTTTAGCCGACTCAGCAGGCCGTCTTCAGCATATGGTGGCAGTTTAACATTAAATCTGAGCCAATCCCTTTGTACATTTCTCCAAAAAGGCTGGGACACTCTCGTCCAAGGGAAGCCAGGCAGGCCCTGGAGCCCCTTGTACCTGTGCCGGAGAGTCCCGGCAATCTGGTGTTTACTGGCGGTCAGGTCCCGAGGAGTATTTGGCGATGAGATCGGCGGCGGGGCGCAGGGTTGGGCTTGGGCCAGCTGCGTGAAGCCTGCTTCCTGGGAGGAAGTGGCCCGTTGGAATCTGGCGACACTCTTGGATGGTGCCGTCACTGTTTTCGCCAGAAGGGAGGGGCCTCAGCATCCCTGTGAATAACACTGAGTCACTTTAGCGAGACGCTCTCCAGAGACACTCATTTAGCAAACCGAGATGCTTTGTTTAGAAGCAGGTAAAGCGATTCTATTTATAAGAATTAATTACGAAAGGCCTCTGACCAGAGGGCTTTGCTGACCCATATCTCTCACGTGGTTGGTTATTCCAGTAGGCGGGGGCTCTGATTGGTGCTTTCGGTCTTGTTTTCACAACCACGGTTCTGTATCGTGATCTGACGCGTGGCAGCTGGTCCTGACACGTCACTTTAAGGTACTTCCACATTGTTATGTTTTCATCGGAAAACGTGATATTGGTCTGTGAATTAGTGTTGCAGTGCAGTTGAGCGAAAAGGAAGACTTGTGCAGACTATAAAAGCACCCTGATTGGTCCCTATTCATCACATGACCCATCTGGGATTCGATCACACTAGTTACACCCTCCCATTGTCTGATTGGTCATCTGGTCACCTGACACGGGAGTAAATAGTAATCCAACATGGCAGATATGGTGGAGCTGCTTTCAGTGGTTCGTTCCCTGTTGCTGACCTGTATTTAGCTAAATAGCTTGTTATACAGTGTGACTGCTATATATTTACTCAGAAATAAACTAATTTCCTGGTCACGGTGTTGATGTGCACATGCCCAATGTAGGTAATAGTCATGTCATACAAGTATTCACTTGTTTCAGTGTGTATGGAAATTCTTTTGCAAATTATGTTTTTAAATGAAGAAGCAACAGTGTAGACATGGGCTTAATTATGCGTGTATTTGATTTCTTGCCAGCCGTTCTCTGGCGGCTCATGGGGCTCCCATCTCTTCCTTGTCCCACCCCCCCTCCCCTGGTGTCTCCGAGCGCCGGCTAAGCCTCTGCAGATCCGTCTCGAGGGTCAGGCGAGGTCAGTTCCGGACCGTCTGTCCGGACCCCGCCAGCGGCTTTGAAAATTCCACTCGGCTTAGGAGTGCCGACGTCCCCTTTATCTCTTCTTGCCGCACCCTGGCTTCCGGGCCCACGGGAAGTAAATCCCACGTCGCGTTTGAGAATGCACCCTTCATGTGCCTCGGAAGCCAGTGTATTTGTCCTTGAGTTTTGAGTCTCAATTGTTTACTTTTATTTATCTGCTTATTTATCTGAATGCGGTGATGTTAAAATCTCCCTGCAGGTTCGTTACATCACACACAGCACTTCCCCTCTCTGGTAATAATTGATCCTAGAAGGGAGCTGAGGTATTAGTGACCCATCTCCGTACAGACCATCTCCTTCTCCCTCCGTGTCCCTCTTACAGACCATCTCCTTCTCCCTCCGTGTCCCTATTACAGACCATCTCCTTCCTCCTCCGTGTCCCTCTTACAGACCATCTCCTTCTCCCTCCATGTCCCTATTACAGACCATCTCCTTCTCCCTCCGTGTCCCTCTTACAGACCATCTCCTTCTCCCTCCGTGTCCCTCTTACAGACCATCTCCTTCTCCCTCCGTGTCCCTCTTACAGACC
>JABFEA020000110.1:19468833-19480903 GCA_019775915.2 Cyphomyrus plagiostoma | reverse complement strand
CCCCCCCCCCCCCCCCCCCCCCCCCCCCCCCCCCCCCCCCCCGCCCGCGGCCCCAGCCGGCAGGATTTAAGTGTTTCTTTTTTGTCCACTGAGTAAGTGACGGTGAGTCGGGGAATAATCCTCATGTGGGATTTCCTAACCACTACCTTTATTAGCATATCTAAAGCTGCAACAATGGGGTAAAGTAAGCAAGCATTAAAGCGATTTATTCCAGATTAGCGGTTGGAGGACCCACGTGTGGGCTCTCATTACGGCTGCTAAGATGGAGCTGTCTCGCCGATCGCGGAATGTTCTGGCTTTAGGTCAGGTTCATGTCGTCTTTGCCTCTTCTTGCGTAAAATTTCAGAAAAGCTCTGAGCTTAATATAGCCTCTCCCTCTCGCTAATTTAATTTTACATTTGTGGCTAGAATACAGTTACATAACTGTTAGTGAGCAGCTGTTTGATGTAGCTATGAAATATTTTCGTTTATTTTATATGTATGCAGTGTTTTCACACAGCATGATTATTTCTCCCCTCTCCTGTCCCCATGTGCCATGCAGTGGTTTTAATTTTAACCATTTGTGTGCTTCTTTCGTGGTCTGGGGTTTACAGCTAACTGACAGTCTTGTGCTAGCGGCGGACGCCTCAGCTTCCCTGTTGTTCGCTTTTTGTCTAGTCGATTATGGATCCTGCTGTGAGGTTATTCTGAACGATCAGAAACCAGGGGTGGGAGGAAATGAGAGCAGCCATCGGCCCGGTCTTGCCTTTCCATAAGCAGCATGGGTAGGGGGTGGATGTAGCGGGGTGGGTGTGTGTACGGTGGGTGGAATGGTGGGGGTGTAGATCTAATACTAATATAATCTAAGGTTTTCATGTATCATCTAATCTCGTGTTTTTGCCAGTAACACTGCCCTGTCTGTCAGGCTGGGCTAATCCAAAGCTGTCCTGTCATGCCAGATAGCCAACGATATCCCAGCATGCCCCATTGTCGCCTGTGATTGGATATCGGCCTCCCTGGAGATGGAGTACGGTTTTCATGTATTTTTTCAATTGTCTTATTTCCACCTGGCCCGTTGTTCATCGTTAAGCGACGGTGAACTTGTTCTGTTGATGAAGCTCGCCATAATGGTTTTCTCTTCCCAGCGCTGGTAGATGAATTAAGTTAGCAGATTATCCGGCAGAATGTTACGTAAAATGTCTCTTGCAGGACTTAAAATGTGGATTACTGGTAGAGCTTCTACTGACAGCCACGGCCTCGCTTGCATCGGGCCCCCAAAATTATGTCTTAAGGACTTCATTACGGTTTCCTGACAGGGTTGGCGGTCTGCCCGGGTTTGGGCAAGATTGTGTATTTTAAACCTATTGTCGCATTGCCTCCCCTGTCATTTTACACGAAAATAGACCTTAATGCCTTTGCATTTTTCCATCTCCAAACAATCCCAAATGTATGATTCTCCAAGCTGTTGACACATTGTACTAGCTAGGCTATGAATCAAATTTAACAGCAAGATCCTGCTTATTAATGCTGACCCTGGTATGACCCGGCGAAGGAGGTGGTATTAACACAGGTATATGGGATCTTCTTTCTGGATGAGTTTTGTTACTTAGCATGGCACTAAGCCACAGCATCACGCTAATCGATATGCGCCATTCCTCAATGGCTGCGACAGCTCTCACTGCATTTTAATTGCACCTCTTTGCACAAGGAGCATGTCTCTTCCCCCTCGGGGAAATTACTGAACCTTATCCCGTGCTGTTCCTTTAATTTTTCTGCACGTCTGTCAGCCAATCAGAGGACGTGATACAATCAATAAAACGGCGCCTTGGAAGCTCCTAACAACAAGAGGAAGGGATGTGGGCTTCTGGTTGTCTCTACTATTTTCAGCTTTTTTGCTCGGTAATGAAGACAGAGTGTATTTTGAGCAATGTATGACCGAGCGGGTTACGGTGCTGGGCCTGCGATTGGAAGGTCGTCGGTTTAAAGCCCAGGGTCAGCAGAGTGATGTCACTGCCGGGTCCCTGAGCAAGACCCTTAACCCTCAACTGCTCCAGGGACTGGCTGACCCCACTGTCTCGATGATCCGTTGCTTAAAAGTGATAAAAGCATCTATTAAATAGATACTTATGACGTATCTTATACTCTAGCCTTACAAGTGAGGGAAATACCACGAGATTAACACCGAAACGTATGGCGGCGACCTCTGTCCGCAGCCCGTCACTGCTGTCCATTACATTTGTAGGGTTTGTTTTCTCTTTCGTTGCAATTGTGACAGGGTGGGGGCGGGGGTGGGCCGTCCTGAAGAGTCCAGAGAGTGAAGCTCAGTCAAGCATTGATGCAGAGTTCACAATCCCTCAATTCTCCAACCCTGCCCCCCCTGCCCCCGGCTGCTAAACAGCAGGAGGATTGCAGTGTATTCCACAGACAATTGTCAGCAGCTAAAAGCCAATATCTTTTTAGAGTGTCTGATGGCCCCCGACGTTACTCGTTCTGACAAAACGGCACGGACGCGTAAAATGGATGCGGCTGTAAAATGCCCGGTGATTACATTCCGCTCGGTGCGTGGAAGCCAGCGGTGATTTAAGGTGCAGTGTTCGGGGAGGGGTTGGCATTGAGATGCAGCACAGACTCGTCGGGGTGGGGCGTTTAGGTGTGTGTTGAAGCCTGGCCGTGCTCCCGTTTTAATTACACGGCAGAGCGAGACAGTGGCAGTGGAGGAGAGAGGAGGATACGAGGTTGTAGGATGATAAATCAATTATCCGGCAGAGGTCAGAAGTGCTGGTAAGGCACATTTCAAACCTCCCCCTAGGTCTTATCAGTAGTACTCCGCCATTGTGGAACGCGACATAAGGCCACAGTGTGGCCCCCACGACCTGGAGGGCTAACGGCCCCACACAGAGTCCCTGAACCCCCCCACTAAGGGTCTTGATGCCGAGCCAAGCAGTGACCCAGCCTTTTGTGTAATATGGACCTATGTCGCCCCAACCCCACACATAATGGCGCCTATGGGGAATGTTAAACGCACGGGGTTAAGGTCTGTCGGCCCGTCTGATTGGTTGGCTTCTGTGGGAGGACGGGGCTTGACCCTCACTTTGACCTCTCCATCACTTTGTTTCCATCCTCTATTCACATGATCATAAATGCATTGAAATCTCAGTCACACGCTCGTGTTTGTTTTAATTACACCCTCCTCCGCCTTTTCCTCCTACTCCACGAGAGACACATCGCATCAGTCTAACCTACATTCACGCTTAATGTTGCATGGTGGGTGTTCTGAAATGTCAGAGTCATAAATAGCGCTGTTAAACGGACAGGCGTACGCCAGACGCTCATCCGCCTCCCTCTCGCCAGTACCCCCTCAGATCGTGATCCGTCCGCGGGACCAGATCTCTGCACCGGGCCGGAGCGTCACCTTCCTCTGTGGTACCAAGGGCAACCCACCGCCGGCCGTCTTCTGGCAGAAGGAGGGGACTCAGGTAAGAGCATCGATGCTTGGACGGTTTAGTGAGTGACTTACTGACGATGAAGTGCCAAGTGTTTTATAACGGCTCTTTGTCAATCCGCCCTGGCGATCACACTCACGTATGCACACACATCAACAGTAAAACAGTCCTTGAGTTTTCTCTTCAGAAAACACATAAGTGCCACTCATCTGCCGCGGTAAGTCGTGGGAGTTTGGGTGGGTTGACGTGATAGTTTGAATGAAGGAGATATTTGAACCCTTGGATCTTTTGTTCACAACATAGCTGAAGCTCCACCAGTGTAGGAAATTTAAAAAATATTTAGGGGGGGGGGGCTTTCTAAAAACGGAGACATTTACAAAATTTTGGGGGTACTTTTTAAATATAGTAATTAACGCATATAGCTTCTGTCTTTAATGTAAGTTGAGCCCAAATTAAAATGCATACAGTCATCACCACCATGTGCCCACGTGCTACTGCTGTCCCAATATAATTGTTTGCGGCTCCTGAAAGGCAAAAGGGACACGTGATTGGCCACAGCTCCTGAAAAATAAGGCGGACGCATAGCCTGAAAGCCAAATCAGATGCGTGATTGGCCACGGCTCCTGTAAGTCAAATCAGACACGTGATTGACTGCGGCTCCTGAAAGCTAAATCAGACACGTGATTGGCTGCGGCTCCAGAAAGCCAAATCAGACGCGTGATTGGCCGCGGCTCCTAAAAGCCAAATCAGACGCGATTGGCCATGGCTCCTGTAAGCCAAATCAGACGCGATTGGCCACGGCTCCTGTAAGCCAAATCAGACACGTGATTGGCTGCGGCTCCTGAAAGCTAAATCAGACACGTGATTGGCCACGGCTCCTGAAAGCCAAATCAGACACGTGATTGGCTGCGGCTCCTGAAAGCCAAATCAGGCGTGATTGGCCACGGCTCCTGAAAGCAGATCAGACGCGTGATTGGCTGTGGCTCCTGATTGGCTGCAAGTCTTGAAGGGCAAGATGAACTTGTGATTTTCTGCAGCTCCTGAATGGAAAAGCGGATGCATGATTGGCTGCGGTTCTTGAAAGAGGAAATGGACGTGTTATTGGCTGCAGCTCCTGAAAGGCAAAGCAGACGCGTGATTGGCCACGGCTCCCAAAAGCCAAAGCGGACGCGTGATTGGACACAGCTCCTGAACAGTGAAGGATTTGTGATTGGCCGTGGGTGACTCCTAACAGACAATGCAGATGTATTATTGGCTGCGGCTAACGAAAGGCAAAGCGGGCGCATGTGGTGACAGGCATGCTGGGAGGTGTGGAGGCACGTGGTCCACAGGAGCAGGGAGGCAGTGGGATTTGGGGGTTTGTTCCTCAGGATCTCCTCACTTGGCGGTTCCAGATAACATGCCTTGCCCCTGTAGAAGCACACCACCTCTGGATAAAACCTCCCTGACAGACGATGGAAAAAAATCTAAAAGATGCTATTTAGGCAATGATGCCTCTGGGGATTCAGACCAGTGTTCTTGGGCTGCGTACGTCGGCTTCTGAAACACCACATGAATTCCAGACTTCCTTCTTCTTGTTTTTTTTCCAGTAGACATGTCTGAACCCCCTGGTATTTTATTTTTAAGGCTATCGACTGACTTTATCACCCTGACCTTCTGGTCCCATGATGAGTCAGTTTCAACCCCTTAGAAAAGGAAGCGGCGCCCCTCCCCCCCCCCTGCTCATACCCCACCTCTCCACACCGCTTGTCTCCTTGTGGCGTAACTGTTCAGTTGATAAGGGAGCAGGGTTGACGATGAGCTCCAGTATCTTCCAGAGCGAATGCGGAAGGTTCTACACTGTTCTGTCTCCGTGCTGAGACAGATTTTGACAGATGTGGCCCCCTGGCAAGTAGCCCTCCACTCTACAGTGATGAAGAGGCGCCTGTTCCTATCTTTCTGAGGCGACGGAGGAGCGGAGACCTCCCCCCCGAGTGTGACATGTCGAAAGCGGGCGATCGGCCACGATAGACGGAACTCTGATTACATTGTTCCCTTCGCAGATGCCCCCCCCCCCGGGCTGATTCTGCGTTAACATGCTGCGAGATTGAACGGCGTGTCAGGATGAAGCGTGTTTTTACTTGCGGTGTGGCTGGGCGCTGGTTGTAACACTTTGTACGTGCAGATCCTACAGCCACTGTCGTATCTTTGAGAGGAAATACTTGAATCACATCCAGGTTGTAACAGCAAAGGTTTAGTAAGCTGACACGGGACTGATGGCTAACGAGTTCTTTTTTTTTCTTCCCATTCTGCCTCCAGATCCTACTCTTTCCCAGCCAGCCCCCTTCACAGTCCGGCCGCTTCTCCGTCTCCCTGAGCGGCGAGCTGACCATCGCCGACGTGCGTTCCGAAGACTCTGGGTACTACATCTGCCAGGCCATAAGCGTGGCCGGGAGCATTCTGACCAAAGCCTTGCTGGAGGTGGAGAATGGTCAGTTTGGGTGTGGCGAGCTTCGGTTGGTGGTGGCTTGGAGGTGTTTCTCTGTGGGATCCCACTGTCACAAGGTTTCACCCTCCCCCCTCCCCCTTCTGCTGATTGCTCATTGACAACTTGATTGGAGCCGCCAGTTGTGGACCATGACCAATTGGCCCAATCAGAGCCTGCCTACAAGGAGTCGTTTGCATAAAGCAGCAGGACTCCATGACACTGGGCCAGAGGTTGGCATCTCAATACCTTCTACATGCTGCCCTAACCCCAAAGCCAAGATTTACACCTGGAGACCTTGAGACAATCCTGATAGCATGTCCCCTTGAGACCCATCTGATAAATTCGATGAAGTCGGCTTACTTTGAAGACAAAATTTTGTACATATTTTTTTTTGGACCAGTGGCTTATTTTGACAGACTGCTGAGTTCGCCCCCCCCCCCTTCCCCCTCACATTTGAGCACAGGATAAACGTGAAGCCCTTTCAGACCCATTCAAATTAAACCCCCCCCCCCTCCCCGAAACCAGGAAGCGGCGGGAGACTCGTGAGACGTAATGAAGAAGGACGTGAGACGTGTCGGAATCGCGCTATGCAAATAAGCCCCCGAACATATGCCTCCCCCGTCATGCTCCCCGGTAACTGGATAAACTGTTTATCCATCTGCGCCGTGCATTTGGGGGGGGGGAGGGGGGGGTTGCGTCGCGCACAATCAAAGCCAGATTCTATATCGTTTGGTAAATTTTTAATTTTGGTTTCACTCGCCCCGGGACCATGGAAGGCTTGTAATCGTATTTCGCCAACCAAGCAAACCCCCCCCCACGCTCTTTCAGCGGTTGGGCTCCGCTTTCCAGTTTAGTCGCTGTGGCCCCCAGTTCCGCCAGCTACCTCTCCAGGCGACTTTCAGGGGCAGAGTTTGCATTTCTGCTGAGTTTTTTGGGATAAACTGGAGCGCCATGCAGTATTGGGGTTTAATACAGTTTTTCTGTGTTAGAGTTTAGGGCATTAAAGTGATACAGTATTAGGGTTTAGTGAATCAAAATAATAGAGTTCAGAGTTTTAAAGGGGAGTGGAGGAGTTGTACGAAAGAGAAGCAGTTGAGGTGGAACATGACCTGACGCTGTTGAACTTTAAAGGTCCATGCATTTGACGGACTTCAGACACTTGACACGCATGCCGGCTGGCCTCTGCTCTGCTTTGGCCTGAGGGAAGGGCCTTATAAACAGCCTGTCAGACATGACCTCATGAGCTAGGGCTGACCGAGCGGGCCATCGTTTCTGCACCTGTGCCTAGAACCTCAGCCGGCCAGGCATCTTCGGTTCTGTGGCTCCGGGGCGGATCTGGATCCGGCTTGATCCCCCTTTATCTGCCGTGTGCTTTTTCTTTTCTTTACTCGGCTTGTGGTCACTTTGGGGGAGAAGAGGCTCGTCGGCTGTTTCTGCACGGCAAACATAACTGATCCCATTTTCTAGGCATGTGCTCTCACTGAAGACTTAAAATATGAGCGTTGCTTTAAATATTGAAATAATACGTGTAACTTATTAATGAGCTATTCGCCTGCACTTAATCAATAGAAAAGGGGTACTTCACTCCTGGCCTAGTAAAACATACATAATTTATCATTCTGTCCATATTAGGCCTTTGAGCAAAGACATGACCAGCTGATGCTTGAAATGCCAAAGTAAACGTGCCGGATCGCAGAGGAACGAATCGGGATATCAGCGTCCACAGAAGCAGAGAGGTCAAAGGGCCTAGAAGGCGCGCTAAAGCCAGGCCCTCGCAGATATTTCTTAATACCCTTCTAAAGCCACGACAGATTTTTGAGTAATCAATTAATCCCCTCCCAAAACCTCCTTAATTAGCTTTCTCACTCATGGCTAATCGTCAGGCCAGACGCCCAGCATGTCTGAAAGCTGCCCTGGCAGCATCGATCTGAAGAGGTCCCGTCGAGGCCTGGATCAGGGGATTTCATGGATGTCGGGTCTCAAGTTCTGCGTACCTGGTCACCTATTAATATCCTGAAGGCAGGAATTTCATGTTTTCTTTCTATCTATCTTAATTTATTTGCACTATGTACACTGTCTTTGTACCTGGTCTGTTTTGCAATTTATGTATGTTGGTCTGTGCTCTATGTACCTCCCTGCTGTATGCACCAGAATGTCATCCCTGGGGCCAATAAAGAATAAAGTTTGTTCAATCCAATGTCTCTATTAGTGAGACAAGTAGGATCCAAATGGGTTTTGGACAGATTACAAACCCTCACCCCCCCAGGTCTTTCACACTGAACATGGATGTCTCTCCCTGCCCCAGCACCATCGGACCGCATCCCCCCAATCATCCGGCAAGGCCCTGCCAATCAGACTCTGTCCCTGGGAGCCACAGCACAGCTTCACTGTCACGTGATGGGCAACCCCTTACCCAGCATCCAATGGGAGAAGGACGGCCAAAGGATCCTGGGTAACGATGCCCGCATCAGCCTGATGGAGAATGGCACCTTACAGATTGCGGCACTGCAGGTACTGTCGCCTAGGAGCCGCCATTGAGCATTTGTGATTATTACAGGATGTGATTATTCCCATGAAGCATCCAAAGCAGAGGTGTTTATATCTGCCATGTCTATTGAGAGCCCCCCTCATTATCAAACAGCAGTAACTCCCACTAACATGGAGCTCCTTCTTCTATGTCCATCTTCTTTGCCTCCTAAGAAAATGCTGTAACGCTGTCAAACGCAGAAAACAGAGAGGTTGACGTTTTATTCAAATTGCCACCCTTGCTTTTACAGACCATACATTATTCCCGGACAGGCTGTGACAGGCCTGTGCCGTGAAGCAGCGTGACATTAATTGGCAGGCAGTTATTAATATCTCCTTTGTAGACGTCATGGCAGTTAACTCAATCACGGTGGGCGAGATCAAGGCTTACGGGCAAAAGCGCGGGGACTGGCACACGGCGTGACGAGAGTGACGAGGTGGCAGTCGTTAGTCCTCGCTCGCGTGGCTTTAATGAAATTCCACTCTTGGGAACTGGAGAACTTGAGGTCACAGCATGGCAATGACCACGTAGCGGATCAGCTAATTGATTGTGGCTGTGAGTGATTAACGGCCCCGGAAACTTTAATTAAATTTTCATCGTGGTGGCAAGAGAGGGCCAGCAGGCCGTGTTCATCTGTTGTACCCCAACTCACTGGCTCTACGGTAATCTATACGCCTGAGTCATTGCTCCTTTAGGGAACATTTTTAAAAAGTTCTTTTGGGCAATGCCGCAGATTGATTTGCTGCCGTTGGATTCCTGTATATTCCGTTATACACAGAAACTAAAAGCGATTCAGTAATAATCTCTGAAACGTGAAGGATTTGTTGCGAGAGTCGCTTTATTCTGGCCCAAACCCACAGTCATTCTTATAAATCTGTTTCAGAAACCCGAGCAGCATTGTGTCAGCGGTGCAAATGCCTGGAATGCACCACTCTGTTCCCGGGGGCCCTTCGTTCGGTGGTGACTGTGAGACATCACTGGACTGGAGAATCCAGTCAATCTGTTTGTGATTTGTGCTTTGGCACTCAAAACTCAGCAGTCAGTGGCAACTATTGGGGCCTTTTTTGCAGAACGGTACGATGGGATTGGCTGCCAATAAGATAATCGTTCTCATCCTGAGTAGAAAATCACTAAGGGATCAAATTCAGTTGCCTTTTCTCTTGCAGTTTTCTTAGTGGTTAAAATAAATAAATTGCCTAAAAATGTTACAAGATGCTGTCATGGAAACAAGGTATTTTTGAGCAGATCTGAAAGCTTGTAATTATTAGGTGTGTGTCCTTGAATCGTGACCCAAAGCACTAAGCTATGTATTCTCAAAAATACCAGGTTCAGTTCTTTGAATGCTGGGCCATTCTGCTGGCACTCAGTCACCAGAGATGGGAACTTTGTGTGCATCTCAACACCAGCCACAATCTCTGAGCTATAGGTGATGCCACCCTGTCATCTTCTGCATTTCGAGCATCGGTAGCTAGTCGAAATGCTGGAAAGTGGCCAACTTACATTGCCAAAACGCTAGTCAGTTATACTTGGCATGCCCCCCCCACCCCCAGTTAAATGGAAGGCTGTTTGGCATGAGCATTCTCATGGTGCAAAGTGTACCGGGAGTGGATAGCTGGGGGGAAGAAAATGCCCTTTCAAAGGTAGGGGGGGGCATTCGGTAAACAAGCAGGAGATGGTTGCCCTTTTGTTACAACCAGGCGAGAAATGGCTTGGGCACTTGACAACCCATAATAATACATTTTATATCAGAATATTGAACTACAGATGGTAACTATTACAGAAGGCACAAAGTACGGACACATAGGAGTCCATCTGCGTTTATGGTTTATGCAAGCATCCCCGGATGGAGATTGCAAGAAATTCACCCTTCTGCAAATGATCTTACGCTGCCTGAATGAATGTGTCATGTTTAAAACAGGCGGGATGGGAAAAAAAAGCCATTTAACCAGAAGAAAATTATCTGTGCTGGCCGGGAGCGAGGCGTCAAATTTTCAAGCCTCTATACATCGCCACTCTGGTTTATTGGGTGCTTTTTTTGTTGCTAGGAGACAGATTCCGGGGCCTACACCTGCGTCGCTTCCAGCTCGAGCGGGGAGACAAACTGGAGTGGGATCCTGACAGTGAAAGGTACAGGAGAAGCTTCATTTTTATGGTAATATGGAGACACTATGTGGCAGTGCTGCAATTATATAGTGCCGTTTTTTTAAACATTTTTTTTTTGATGGGATTTAGCACAATACACAGCCTGAATTCTCTGTTCACTCTTGGCTGTAATAATGTGAAAGAGTGAAAGTGGTCTCAGTCGTCTGAGGCCAGGATTCATACTGGGGAGCGCATATGGCAGGAACGGAGCAGCCCATGTGTGGTTAAAGGTGCCACGTGTCACTCTGTGTCACTCCATCTGGTCATGTGACAGCCGGCAGCCCAGTCGCGACATGGAACTCTTGGCACACTCAGCATGTGTTGTCACAGTGATGGGATTTTTGACGGCATAATTTAAGCATAATTTAAGCTCCGCCGTCCGTTCATGCGCCTGATCTTCGGGGTCATGCTTTCTCTTCAGGAGATGACCTCTGTGTGACCTTGTGTGTTCATGCCATAGAGAGAGGGGCCCCTGCTGTCCCCAGGGCCTCGGAGCCCATCCAGCTGCCTGGGCCACCACAGAAGCCAGTGGTGACCGACGTAACCCGGAACAGCGTGACGCTGACGTGGCAGCCCAACCAGCACGAAGGGGGCGCCGCCGTCACCTCCTACATCATCGAGGCCTTCAGGTACGACCAAGTCACATGCTCACATCCGTTACCGTCCCACCCCCAAGGATCTGGACAAAGCAGAGTCACTGCCGAAACTAACTGAACAAGCGACATAACATGTATGTACCATCCAGTATTTAGGTACCAAAGAAGGACATAAGTAATACAAACATACAACGAGGCCTTGCACAGCCAATGACACACACACATTTGTCGGCATATCTGAGGGGACCTTAAAGAGTGATGGACCAAAGCTCCTATACCCCCCCGCCCCCCCTCCGCCCCCGGCTTGCCCCCACCCTCATCGGCTTCTGACTTGCGCTGCCCTCAGCCTGCAGGAGGCGTGAAAGCTGTATTTACGCCATCAAAGCGCTCTGGGTACCTACTCTGCTGCTCCGTATGAGGCGCGTGTTAAGATGAAAAGCAAAGAGGTAATTAATTCCCATCCTACATTAAGCAGACTCTGATCGGCAGCCGACGGGCCGAGTGACAAGCTCTTCATACGGCAGACTGGTGGGCTGTGACGGGGGGGGGGTGTGTCAGGGTGCCGGCAGGTCGGCACCCTTTCAAAAGGGGGTCGTCGCAGTCAGTGGAGATTCCATCTCATCGACCCCCCCACGCCCCAAGTTGGGCAGCAGTTAGTGCCGGACCTGCTCCTCCAAAATGGATCCTTTATGTGTACAGCTGGGGGTTAACGCCGTGTTAACAACCACGTGCCCCTTGGTGGCGGAAAATGATGTGGGGTGAGCAAGGCAGCGGAGGTCGCAGGGGTCGCGCTCTGGCACCTCATTAGGAAAGGGGTGGGATTTATTATAGCACTGAATCGAGTCGGGGGGGGGGGGGGGGGGGGGGGGGGGGGGGGGGGGGGGGGGGGGGGGGGGGGGGGGGGGGGGGGGGGGGG
>JABFEA020000110.1:19347548-19371280 GCA_019775915.2 Cyphomyrus plagiostoma | reverse complement strand
GCTGCAGCAGGTGGGTCTGCCTCCATGGGCCAAGTGACTCGAATGTGGCTTCAGTCACCAAGAGTTAAAAGTCACTGTGATGTGGGAGACGTGGGCAGACTATATATATATATATATATATAAATATTTCCTATGGTCAGATGCTGATGGAACAGCAACACTGTTGTACTTCAAACTACAGAAAGTTTGCTATATGTCGCCTTCCACAACGTATAAACCAAATGCACAGGGAATGCTTCCTAGATTCATTCTCATATTTTATAGGATACTTCGAATGAAAGCACTGTCAGAGTAAGGCGACGACCAGAAGGGGGATTTAGGTGTTTTGAACGCAGTTTAGGTTGCTTTTTATAACCGAACTAAAAAAGCAAAAATTGTCTATTTTGCATTCGATACAGGAGGCTTTGGAGACGAACCTGCACTCGAAATTCTCCGGGTGGCGGGTGGTTTTACGGGAATTTAACGTGGAGCTGTAAACCATCCGCACGTTTATGCGGTGGCCTTTTGAAGGGGCGGGTCTGTGGGGGTCGATCTGGGCACGTTGTATTTTTGTGTGCCCCCCAGCTGCCCTCTGACCTCCCCCTACCCCAGGTCACACTCAACAACTTGATGTTCACTGAGCGCTTTCTGACTGGAAATCTTTTACCTTGGCATCCACTTTATACGTGTGTATCTATGAGTGTGTGTTACTATTACTGTGAGTAATGCTTGCACTAGGAGAACCGACTTCCCCATTTGATTGTGCAAGTGCACAATGACAATGAATTTGACTTTGATGAAGTGGACAGGTCAGAAATGCACAGGTAATTCTTACTCTGACATATCGTTCCAGGAAATAATGAGCCAAGGAATGAATGGGACAGAAACCTTTCTGTCTGCCTGTCTGCCGCATAGCGATGTCTCTCCTTTCACTTAAAGTTGTGTTGTGTAGAGGGCGCGGTGATAATGGCAGCCGGCTTCTTGTAATGTGCGAGTCTGTCTCTTTAAGACGAGAATATCACTCTCATGTCCACGCAGGATGGCTAAATTCACAGGGTGGTGCCAGGTTTATTGAAGGGAAGGATAATCTGGAATCTGTCTGAAGGGGAATGCAGCTGAACAGCACTTTCCTTAAGTCTTACAAAAAAGCCCGCGTGTGCTTTAAGGGACACTCTAACACCTCTGATGGCAGAGCCAAAGTCCATGCATTGATATTGATGTTCATAATTTTACCAGGAATTCTCACAGATTCCTTACATATTTCCCAGAGAGCAATTTCAGCTTCACTCATTGTTATAAACCTAAACTTGCACACCATCTACATCAGTTACATGAAAGTAATATTTTACCTGATATTTGATATAATTTATTCTATAACAAATAAGTAACCTTAACTGCTCTGACCCCTGCAGGTCGGCTAGAAGTAATTCAGATTGTAGGTACAAAAATAAGAAATGATAGTGTTTCAGATGCTAACCTTTTCTTTGAGCTTAATAAAAGAAGCTGGAAATATTTTTAATTTTGGCACAGGACTGTGGCATTATATAAATATGGATTTGTCAAAATTATTTCGACTGCAAGCATGGAGTATTTATACAAACAGCAGTCTGGCTCTGTTTCTAAACGCTGGGATGTTTGTTTGTGCTAGGACACTGTCAGGTGTTCCCTGGCTTCCTCTGCTCTTATTTGAGGTGAATCTAGACAGGCTTCAGTGACGCTTCTGCACACTCTCTTATTCTGCTCCCCTCCCACCCCCTGCCCCGCAGGACCTACTGCAAGGCTCCACCCCGTCCATGACAGCAGTCTCCAGCTCTGTCAACCCCTCAGGCATTGTGGTCCCTGGCAACGCCCTGCAGCAAGGCAGTGTTGCCATGACCACCATCAACTCACAAGTGGTGTCAGGTGGGCCGACTCCCTGCAGGCTCTTCTCTTATTGGCCGTTCTCCTTTGTCCCCGTAGGCCAGGGGTTGTCCAGTTCTTGTGACCCACATTACCTAGACTAGTCTTGCATGCCCCCCATGTTTTTTCAGGACGATGTCTGTGAGAATTGACAGGGCTGATGTACGTGACATGTGATGCTCTCCCGACCAGGTGGGGCCTTGTATCAGCCGGTTACCATGGTGACATCCCAGGGGCAGGTGCTAACCCAGGCTTTACCCCAAGGGACTATTCAGATCCAGAATGCACAGGTGAGTGACCAGCATCAATCTGAACCCTCTGAGTGAAATGTTGGGGGGGGGGGGGGGGGTGCGCATGGGAAGGCTGGGATTGGGCGGCACGGACATGGGGGTGGAGCTCACGGCAGCCGAGCGCCAGGGGCAGCCCACACTGAGGTAAGGCCACATCAGCACACGGTGAGGTCGCAGCGGGGACCATTAGGTGGGCAGGGGTGTCCGGCCAGGTAATCCGGTGTTTGACAGACAGCGGCGGGGTCTGGGCGAATACCCAGGACCCAGGCGGGGGCTGCGCGCGACATGCAGGCAGGGAATAGAGCGCAGCTCACAGCTACATCGCCGACAAGAGCCCGGTAATGATACCCGGCTCGGTGCTGCCAATTAATTCAGCCTGCTTCCTGGAACACACATTCCCTGTGCCGAGGGGGAGGGATTTACACGTGACACCCAGCTGCAATGGTAATGAGGGCCTTTTTGTGTGTGTGTGTGTGTGTGTGAGAGAGAGAGATATTATTTATTTATTTAATAATCAGCAGGGAGCTGATTTTTTTTATGATTTGCGCTTCCAGTGTCTGCATTAAATTAATTGCATTTATTTTTAACAGGAATGCGGAAATCTTATTTATTTATTTATTTACTTATTCACCCTTTCAAGATCATGCAGACCTCTGGGGTCCTTTGAGTTTCCCGTGATTGTAACTGTGTCTTTTTGTCCACCCCCCCCTTAACTCCCCCCCACCCCCTCATTTCCTTGCCATGCCAAACGAACATGGCGGATATTTGCGTCGCGCGGACATATTATGGATATTCTGAATTCGTACGGCGCCATTATCTCGGCGCCTCCCGTCCCCCAGAATTGCCAGCATGGCGCTGTCACCCCAGGCCCCTGCCGTACCCCCGCGGTGCTGTTATTATCCTGAGAAACGGTGGCAGCAGTGTGCGAATCCAAACTGGGTTTGTGCGCAGATGGCTTGTGAAAAAGGCTTGAAATGAGCCCTTCTAGGCGGCTGTAATTGGGCGCGGGGGGCTTCCCCCCCCTCCCCGTGGCAAAAGGTCCATCTATTGGACTTCAAACACGCCCCCGCCGGTTGTCCCTTCCCGCACCCCTGACGGCGGATTTCCCCCCACCTGGACTGCTCCCTCTCACTCCTGGTGGCTCAGGGCTGAATAACACTAATCGAGGGGGCTTCCGAGCACCTCCCTACTGGCGCCTTGGTGCGCGTGGCATCTGCCTGCCACCCCTGCCCACCTACGTCTGCCTTCCTGTCTGGCTCTGCCCATCTGTCCATCTCTACGCGCTTTTCCCCATGTCTCTCCTTCAGGTCCTTTGCTTTTGGCAGAGGTCCTACATCTCACATAGTGCGGCACGCAGAGTCAGACAGGTCTGGGCATTTACTGACCGCAGTTACGTACGTTACGAATTAGCCCATGTAGCTAATGAAGGTAATGACGGAATTCCAAACAGTGCGCCGTGGCTAATCTCTGGTCATTTACGGGGAAGAAAGGGGCTTATTCTTTTGTACGAGCTGATTTAGAGCCAGGGTGGGGGGGGCAGCTCTCAGTCTAAATGGAGAAGTAGGACCGTGGGCAGGAAGGGAAGCTGTGTGAGGCCTGCCAGGGCTGAGGGCGGGCAGAAGGAGGTGTGTCACTGCTACAGTGCGCCTCTGAGAGGCAAAAGCTGTAGATAGGAGGACAGCAGAGTGCAGGACATCTGTTGCTCCAAAGAAGGCTGTTTCCATCAAGTATGTTTACTGGAACAATTGGCAGTAAACTGGAGTCTAAACTGGAAAGCCTGGGAAAAAAGAATGTATGTATATATTTATAAATAAATATAGCTGAGCTGATGAAATACTTCACATTATCTCTCAGGGAAAAAAAAAAGTTGCTGAAAATCTGTTCATCTTTTCTTATTTTTGACATCAACAATGAGGGGAGTGTGTTGCTATGGCAATAAAATGCCTCACTGCCAGAAGAATGCAAAAGAAGCTGGCATGGTGGTTACCATGGCAACGCCAACGCATCCCTTTTCTCGTCTCCTTCAAGGTAAACCTGGACCTCTCGTCCCTCCTTGACGGCGATGACAAGAAGTCGAAGAACAAGAGGGGCGTGCTGCCGAAACACGCCACCAACATCATGCGCTCCTGGCTCTTCCAGCACCTCATGGTAGGCCGGCTGCTGGGAGGGGGGGGGCATGGAGTGACAGGGCAGTGTCAGAGCTTAGAGGGGCTTGGGCAGCCTGAGTCCTCTAATCTTTTTATAGCAGGAGTAGGCAATCTTATCTGTGTCTATGCGGGTTTTCACTGCAACTCCCTTATTAGATTGGTAATTAGAGGACTGATTGACTGAAGAGTCCTCACACCTGGGTTTGAACACCTGACCTACAGGTTATCCCAAAAACCTGCATACACACCGGCCCTTTGCGGATAAGATTGCCCACCCCTGGTTTATAACAACCTGCTTATAATTATAGCTCCTCATAACAGGTGGTCTTCGTGGTAGTCATGGCCGAATGAAGCTTCACATCATGAACCATTTGTTATATTTTCTGACCCCACTAGATGGTGCTCTCTGTTTAAAAAAAGGAGCTCAAAGCACGCCCCAAAGCAAACCAAGAGCACCATCTAGTGGAGCCGAAACATACGGCAGTTGGTTCATGTAGCTTCAATTAGCCATCACTTTGTGGTTTATCACAGGCCTTGACCAATTTGTGAACTGTAAACCTTCATTTACTGTGCAAACAAGACAGCATTTAATGGCATTTCTGGGTTCGGTATGTGGCTCATCAGGCTAGGACTCTGTGTCTGTGATCAGATGGTTGTCAGATTGAATCCTGAGCTTAGCACACTTACACGTCTGTTGTGCCCTTGAGTAAGGCCCTTAATTAACAATTGCTCCAGGGTCACCAGATAAATAGCTGACCCTGCACTCGCCATGCTTCACTCTCAGCAGTGTGTGTCTTGAAAAAGGAGAGCAAGATGGCACATGCAGAAAAGGCATTCTTATGTAAATTGGCAAATAAAGTATCTTCATGTCATTTTTTTTCATGAAAGCTGTACGATTCTTAGTTCAGCTTTTAGTCCATGGAAACATATTCTTTGGCTCCACGCAGTAGAAAACAACTGCAACTCAGCATTTTCTTGACTGCAGTAATGGATCTTCAGAAATATTGCGTTTACTTTCAGCACCCATACCCCACAGAGGATGAGAAAAGACAGATAGCTGCACAGACAAACCTCACCTTACTGCAGGTCAACAACTGGTAAGGCTGACTCCAGAATGACAGGGGATTGCTGGGGCACAAGGGGGACATTTTTATTCTTCTTCCAACAGCCTGCTTCTCATCATTACTGCAGTTATGTTTCTGTTCAGAGAATAACTGCAGAAAGGATGATTTATAGACTTTAATGGTCAATTGCTGAATGTAAATATTAATACGGAACGCCGTTCACTCAATTCTTTGGCCATCTTTGGTTTAGATTAAGTGTTTCTGTTTAACAAGGATACCTATTCCCTTCTGTTAGGGGAGGCATTTCCTATGCAGTGTTTTCAAGTGTTTTGCCATTTACAGTACTTTGGCTCCATCTGCTGGTGAAGTCAAATTACTACCCTAAACTGAGTCGAGGTATCTGCGTGTTTCTTGCAATGTCAGGTTCATCAACGCCCGCAGGCGGATTCTGCAGCCCATGCTGGATGCCAGCAACCCCGACCCTGCCCCGAAGACCAAGAAGATGAAGTCTCAGCACCGGCCGACCCAGCGCTTCTGGCCGGACTCCATTGTGGCTGGTGTGCTGCAGACCCACGGGACACACTCTGGCAACAACTCAGACAGTTAGTTTAACACTGCACTCTGATAGCTCTCTCTGCTACACCATGTCAGCCCTATGCCTCACACTCTTAATACTCTATTCCATTTTTTTTTACCCCAAATTGTGTACTCTTTCACTAGTTCAGTGTATGGCAACAGAGCTCTGTTTCATTTTTTTTCCCGATTATACATGAATACCTTGACTCAAATACAGTATTTTGTAACTTAAGTGCATCAGCAGTACAGTGACTGGTGATATTTAGTATGCTTGTACTCCCCCTAGTGGTGGGTTTAGCCTAAGCACTCTGTCCCTCCCCACCAGGCTCCCTTGCCATGGACAGCTTGCAGCCGCTGTCTTCTGACTCTGCCACTCTGGCAATGCAGCAGGCCATGCTGGGGGGAGGAGAGGACTCCATGGATGGCTCAGAGGAGGAGGAGGATGATGACGAGGAGGAAGAAGGGATGGAGGAAGAGGAGGATGAGGAAGAGGAGGAGGAGAGAGCAAGGGGGAGGCAGCTGCACAGTGCCGGAGTGAGGGACCTAGGCCTCGAGGACAACGAGGGCATGGAGTGAGGAGAGATGAAGAAGAGGAGGGGGAGGGAACGGCAGAGCCGGACCAGGGCAATCACGCTCGCCACACTGCACGAACACAGCACACACTCACACACTCAGCTCGCCACCTATCCCAGCATCAGCCACACACTCACGTAGACAGCGGACTTTGGTTTGGGCCCTCTTTCTTCTCCGGGGAATAGACTTGACTTTGCGATGACTGCGTGTAAGCAGATATGTGTGGAAATATCGAAGAAGTGGAAGAGGAAAGTTAAGTACGGTTATTGGGGAGGGGATTTTGTATTTCTGGCAAAAAAACAATAGTTATTCTGTGTCAAACTAACCCTCTTTGGTTTTGTGTGTGTTTAAACACATAGAAACTGATTTGGTGTTCCTATCTACCATGATGAACGATATGGAGTACGTTGATCATCTTGACAACCCAATTATGTACAAAAGTCGACTGTCCGGAAATGCTGGTAGGGGGCTGCAGGAAGTGAACCATTTTTTTCTGTGTAACGCTGAGTCCTTCCCCAACATGCAGACGGAGTTTTACCAGTACGTCTCACTCCCCTCTCAGGTTGATTTCATAATGCAATCATTGATCCCGTAAGTGATTTCGCTGAAGCGCATATGGGATTTTTTTTTTCTTCGAAGCATGATTTATAATAATAGTTCATATCAACAACAAATCATTTCTAGAAACAGTGCAGAAGAACAGTGAAAAGTATGTGTGTTTGACTTTTGGAGCCACAGTAGACGCTGGAGGCGAATCATCTCCAGCGTCTCGAAGAAGGCGGCGATCTTCCTACATGATGGGCACGTGCCTGTAAATAGGGAAAGACGGGCTTCCGGTATTATGATTGTTTATTACGAGGAAAAGGACGCCGCCCGCCCAGCTCGGATGGGACCCGAGAGCGATAACACAAATCTGAGTGGAGCAGAAAAGAACAAAATGTCTAAAAGCAACCAAAACATTAATAAAAAAAGATGGGTGTGCTGTGTCAGTACTGTCAATCCTGACGAATGAAAGAGGGATGAATAATGAAAGGACGAAAACGGGAAGAACGATTTGGAAGGAGGCTTGCCTGAAAAGAATCACATTCTTAAAACGACTCTTTTTTTATGTGAAGGACTTGAAAACTAAGAAAGATACTTCAGCCCTTTTTATTGTGCGACATGAATCTGCGTAAAATGATCACCTGTTGCTGACATGATATTTGAAAGAAAATGTTCAGAAATGTTCATTGAAATAGTTCTTCGTGAAGTCTGTTCCTCATTGTTTCTTGATCTCGCTTGCTTTTCAAATGCATTTTTGTTTATCTCCAAAGCAAGTTATGAATAGGGGAATTTTTATTTTGTTTGTATACATCGTTGGCATAATCTATTGTGTTTCAATAGAATGTTTTTTTTAATTATTAAAAAAAAATTATCAACTGTTTCAAGTACTTGTAGTGACATTACAGCCAGCATTCCACACTACTTAGTTCATACCACTGAACCACTTAGGCCTACCAACAGAAAAACGAAAGTGTTAAAATCCCCGTACTGTTCTACATCTATATCACCTCCTGTTCCTGTCAACAAGGGCTCATGGTATAAGCTTGGCTGTGTTTTCTAGTCTGCCTCCTTGTAACAGCCTTGTGTTACCGATATGCTGGTTAGTAACCCACGTGTGTCATGCGGTGGCTCTGTAATCTTTCCCAGTCACACAGGGTCCCACGTCTTTTTCATTATGTAGCCACTGATAGAAGTATTAAACGTGTAATTAAGAAAATTACAATGTCCGGGCAACAGCCTGGGCAGCTTTAAGAAGAAAGAACATCTAGCTTGCAAGGACTTATTGAGCCAAGACAAAAAGGCTATTTACATAGGGTTAGTATTTTTGAACAACATCAAAGATAAATACATCCATCATTAAGACATGTTCTGTGCCTCTGAACAGCTCTCGTGAAGTTTCACCTAACTGAATCAAAAAAGAATCTTAGACTGAACGAAATTATTTTGGTTCATGCGTTCATTTCCTTCAGATCAAACAGTGATTGAATCATTGTTCTGTTTCGGAACAGCCGTTTACACTAGTGTAATGATGTACAAACACCTGAAAGATAATATATATAATAATATACTATAATAATACGTCATAACTAATAAAAAATAAAAAATATCATAAAATATAATACTAGTTATTTATAAACATATAATCAGTTGAAGATTCATAAGATACATCTCTCTGCATTTCTGTCAGCTGACCTGGGTACTGCTGTCACTGAAAGGGCTGATGTTGATCATTTTCTGCTAAGGAGGCTTGGTTGAGGTGGTCAAGTAGGTGCATTAATCATTGCAGTCGGCTGTCCATGGAAAGGGCTAATCAATGAGCCCTGATTTTACATTTTGGACATTTCCACTGTCAGGAACACATAGTTTTTGAAGTCTTTGTCCAAAAAAGTGTCCTCAGCCACATTGCAATGCAATCTCTGAAGCCAGTGTATTAGAGTGTCCTCAGTCACATCGCACTGCAATCTCTGAAGCCAGTGTATTACTTTTCAGTCCAGCTAATATGATATTTTCTTATGCTTGGAGACCAGACATTGGACTTTGAAACTGATATGCGCTGTTCTGCAGACGTTTCCCTTGTTGCTTCTGCCAATGGTCTCAAAGTGTCAACTGCTTGGCTGACCTGAGATTGTTCCTCCACACTTAAGCACAGTACATTTTCCCCAGGAGACAAAGTGCTGTCATAAATGCTGTCTATTGCTTGTGCATTATGTTCCGAATTCTATCAGATTCCCACACCCTTCTGCAGTCTATACTCTGGCAACTGCAACTGACGCTGTATGACGATGCAATTGAAAGACCCAGCGATAGTTCCGCATTTCTCTAAGCTGGATTCAAAACCTAGTACCCAACCCTAAAGGAGTCCTTAACAACTGGGTGTAATATATGTGAAAACTGTGCAATGTGTGCTAATTACAGTGTTCTGACTTCAAGAGTGCAAGCCTGAGTTTGTTAAAGTTTGATCAATGTAATGGCATAAGACACTCCAATAACCAATGTTCTGGATGATCATACCAGAGATTAGATGCACACTGCTGGCAGATTCCCAGGTGATAACCCTCTGTTGTTCTGGATTTCCACATCACAGAGGTTACAGCACGCTGCTGGCAGATTCCCAGGTAATAACCCTCTGTTGTTCTGGATGTCCACATCACAGAGGTTAAAGCTCACTGCTGGCAGATTCCCAGGTAATAACCCTCTGTTGTTCTGGATGTCCACGTCACAGAGGTTAGATGCACCCTGATGGCAGATTCCCAGGTAATAACCCTCTGTTGTTCTGGATGTCCACGTCACAGAGGTTACAGCACACTGCTGGCAGATTCCCAGGTAATAACCCTCTGTTGTTCTGGATGTCCACATCACAGAGGTTAAAGCTCACTGCTGGCAATTTCCCAGGTAATAACCCTCTGTTGTTCTGGATGTCCACGTCACAGAGGTTAGATGCACACTGATGGCAGATTCCCAGGCAATAACCCTCTGTTGTTCTGGATATCCACGTCACAGAGGTTACAGCACACTGCTGGCAGATTTCCAGTTCTGTTCTGTCTTGTTTGTTCAGGTTGGGAAATTCACTGAAATTTTCACCTTTTGTTATGAAATGCAGACACTTGCACAGACAGAAACCTCTATTTTCATCAAAGGAAACAGGTTGCAAGTAAGTATCAGTGTTCTCTGTTAGGATCTTTGCAATCTCATAGACATTCATCGGGAAGGGGGTTTTATGTATGCAGGAAAAACTGAAATTTAACAGTTATTATTAAGTTTTCTCTTCATTCTGATCAGCCTCCCAATATAACACAGTTTATGATATTTTGTGATAATTGTTACTACTGATATTAAAATAATAATTTATTATTATTATTATTATTAATAATAATAATATGGCTTTAACATTGTCTTAAAGCCTAGCTCATGTTGTTACTGTACATTTAATAATATCTAAAATGAACATTAAGCTGGACTATAAAGGTTCTCAATAGACATAACAACCTGGGCAAGTAATAGAGGTTCCTGAACATTGTCTCTTGCCTACAAGTGATGCAGCTCTAGTTTCTGCTGGAGGTTCTTTTGTCATTTCTGTCACATCTGGGTCTGTGCTCTTTGAAGGTTGGAGTGAGTCAGTGTTCTGTACTTCTTCACCTGAAATACACCTGAAATGAGCATATCTGTTTGTTGTCTGTGGGTGTCTGCATTTCGTGCTTCACAGGGGATCTGTTCTCGTGGCTAAGAATTCAGTGTCTAGTGCAAGTTCAAGTTCACATTTTATTGTTATATACTGATAACATCATGCAACATCATTACCACTAATGAAATTTCTAGTCTCAGAGGCACTTAAACTTTACTAAAATAAATAAAATAGAGCATAATAAAATAGGGCATAATAAAATGAACAGTATTTACACATTTCATTTACAAAATTTCATGGAAAAAATATGAAGAAGTGTTTAATCAGAGAACATAAAAAAGTGAACATTTCTGAGAGAAATTGCAACCAGGTCCTGGGAAAACAAACAATTGTAAACTATAGTTCTAAATGGTAATCAATATTAAATGAGTAGCATTTGAGTATGGAACTGTGATCTGTATAGCCTTAGTAGACATGGGTCCTAGGGAAAACAACAGGTGAGGATACGGCAGGTATTTCAGAAACCCGCAGCACTGGTCACAGCTACCTGAAAGGTCAGCTTCGATAATCACTAATCAGCTTACTCCAAAGTTTAATTTGTTAAGGTAAACTGATAAACCACAAAAAATAAAAAAAATAGTGGAAGCTAAGGATAACCGCTAGCCACCAATTTTTATTATATGAATTTGGTCTTTTTGGTTTTTGGCTCAGAAACCTTTAAAAACATAAGAGAGATAAATTTTTTACCTGTTTAACACTGAAGAGGATTTACCCAATTAGACGTTGTTGGATTCTGCTTTGAAACTTTCTTCCTATGACATTTTGTTTGTGAGATACAGTGGTACCTGGGGGTTCTCGAACTCACTAGAACTCGAATTTCTTGAAAGTTGAACAAACCAGTTTGACCTAGATCTCGATCTGAATATTAGAAGTCGAACACTGACCTAATATAAATTGTACGCGCCAGGAAATGACTCATACTACAATGCTATTCTTACTTGAATGCCTTCTTCACAGACTGGACAATTAACCAAATAAAGCAAGGCAACATTACAGTAACTAGCAATAAATAAACCACTAACTTACGTGTACTATTAGAGCATTTATGTGATTTATTTAAACTTAATTTGACTTGGTTTATCAAGCTAGTATCGGGAAAATTCATTGTAGTATCTTAAAGCACTTATGTAAGTCGCTGTGGCTAAGGGCGTCTGCCAAATGCTGTAAATGTAAATGTAAATGTAAACAAGTAAATTAACTGAAAACCAGTTGTCACTGCTTTACGCGATATTCGGGAGAGATAGCAGATTACGCATTGGAACTGCCTGGGATACAAACGTCATGTGTATAAATAACTCTTCAGCCAATAAGGGCAAAGGTGTGTCGTCACGGAGGTGGTTCCAGTGTGTGCAGCCGGGTGAGAGGTCGCAATGCATCTAACCATAATGCGTTGCGTCAGGATCAGAATGTGTTGCTTTAAGCCAGCTGTAAGCAAGTCCAACGCACACAATGACTGGACTGGGTAAACTACCTGAAACGCGGACTTAATACGGAGGACTAATGACAACAACCAGAAACAGCTGATCACATGGGGATTCCACATGAGGTTAACGAGGGGGCGTGGCACACGGAAGGAGCGGACAATTGGGGCAAGACAGGGGTAATGTTGGGATAAGATCTTTATCGTTTTGGAAGCCATTAAGAAAAAAATGCTCTTCTTGTTTTATTCTGTTCATTTTGTGTTTAAATGCTTAAAAAAGCATATTTGGCTGTATTTTTTGGGGGCCGGGAACCAATTAATTAGTTTTCCATTAATTATTATGGGAAAAATTCGATTAGAACTCGAACTTTTTAGGATTTGATCCGGAGTCCGGAACGGATTAAGTTCAAGAACCGAGGTACCACTGTATAACCATTTTTGTCAGAGAAGCCCTATTTTGCAACTAGCTCATGCTGACATTTTGCCTTCAGTGAAGCTGCTTGGGGACTTGGGGACAAACCTGACACCGTTTACCTGGAAGTAAGTATGAGGGTCTCAGCACTTTATTGGTCTATAGCTCTGTCAATCAAAACCTGGAAAATACAATATCCTGTATCACGAAACAGGATTTCTTGGTTATATAGATAGTCTGGGCTAAATGTAAATGAACAATTATAAAGTCCATTTAAACTGGATACCTTAAATCCAACAAGTTATCCAGCTATTCTCCGCTTTATTCAGGATACCCCAGTTTAAAAGGACTTTATCTTCATTGACTTACATTTAGCAAAGATGATATTAAATTCAACACGTTATCGACCAATCATGTCTTGTGTTTTCACTTTGACATCTAACAGTGTGCCCGACTATTGCATACTGGGACAAATGTGTATGATTGTAGGGTTCACATACATTTTTGACCGTTAAACTTTATTCACTTTACCTACAAAAAATGTTAATGGATTTACAGTTAGCAGATGTAAGTTTATCGGAAACCAATTGGTCTGATAACAGTTTTCAAAGTTAAGAATTTTCAAAGGTAGCAGCTAATCCGCTAACAAAAAAGTAAGCTTTGCTAATTAGCGGTTAGTAGATTATCAGAACCATGCCCACCACTGGAAACATGTTTGAAATTATTTGAAAGTAAATAGAGCTAGTAGTAAACCCATAGTAGGGTCACACACCGCCAGTGTGTTTCTGAAAAACAAAGAGATGTTAATGATACCATTGATTTTCTGCTACAGAGGACACCAACTTAGCCTCGATACAGTCGATCAAAATAAAAGGGCTAACTAAACAATTAAAATAATAAAGTGAGAACAAATAAATGGGATGACTTAATGCCGTTCTGTTATGACCAATGAGTGGCAGCGCTTTGTTGACTGATGTGTTATACATGCTTACATGTCACTGATAGAGTCTCCTAACTGGCATGTGATAAGAACAGAGCCTGAAAGTGTCAGAATAACATGAGCCTCAGGCAGTAACTGAGGTATCACTGCCATTCATACCAATTTCTGCCACTGCCTGTTATGGATATCAGGCTTTTATAGTTATATGCACAAGTTTGCTGGGAGCCATTTTATATTAACAGTAACAGTTCACTTTCAACTAGTCTTCCTTTTTGTGATTTCTCACAATGTCTTGATTTTCCATTGCATAGCATATGCATAGCTTGCTTGCTGCTTTTCAACAAGAACAATTTAATACTGCATTTCTGCATAATTCTGCGATTCCGCATATAATGGGATAGTATGATACAAAGAGAATACTGTGACTGTGGGAATGCCCATGCGTATGTACTGTAGAGGAATATCAAAATATATTTTATAGTTTCACTTTTGGTAAAAGGAGAAACATTATCGTAAAAGTGAGCAATTCTTGATATAGCAGTGTAACTAAAATAGAGTGTTTCATACTGCTGAGCGGAAACAGGAAACTGACAATTTGCCTTAGCTTTAATGCTCCAGGATCGTCCAACCAAATCACCTTTTTTCCCAGGGGTCAGTGTGGGCAGGGCCTAGATTTCAGGTTGTTGTAAGGATCAGGTTCTTGGATCCTGGGGGTCCAGCTGGAGCAAGGAGCCCATCTCCACTGCGCTGCAGCCACAGCTGGCTATACATAGAGGGTAATGAGAAGGCCGGAAAAAACCGCAAGGCTGGTCCGCGTTTGAAGTGGGCGGGGTCCATGCAGGCGCCGTGTGGCCCGGGGCAGGGTGGGGGGGACTTGGGCGAACCACGATGCCACCCCAGCCCATCCCTGCCTCGTCCCTGCAGGTCCTGTTTGTGGCCATATGGGCCCAGGCGGGGCAGAAGCCCCTTTAATTACCCCGAGTGAGCCAGCCCAGTACAGGCCCTCAGTTCCCCAGAGTACTTAAAGCCCCCACCAGCGCCAACCCTGCTCCTTAGAGCATCACCGTGTTGCCACTGGATTGACTGGTTTTCTACTGGTTTTGCTGGCGGAGGCAGGATTACCAAAGGTACAGTGGGGGCTGTTCTGCATGACTGGAAACAAGTCTACAGTGCTCGGGTTCGAATTGGTTAGATTTTAAGCATGATTGGCATTTTTTTCTGTGTAATTATGAATAGGATTTTTTGGCATTATAAAATTATTTTATATGGTGAAAACGTAAAATCTCTGTAAAAAAAACCAATGTAGATTAAAGGATTTAGAGAAGTGCTCCAGTACTGCTTTCACTCGTACCTGCGTGTTCAGTGGAAGGTCAGCCTAGCTGCATTTACGCCTAGCTGACTCCGTGACAGCACATACGTCTGTAATGTGTTACCCGCCTCACTTGCATGCTGCTTTGCGCCTGCTAAATAAAATAAGTGTGATAAATTGTCAGGAGCTCAGGTTGATCTAATTTGCTGTTTGTTACCTGCAATCACAGCAGTTGAGGTTAAGCCTCCTCTGCATGTGTTGCTCCCTCTTCCGTAAAGGATGTAGAATACATACACATGCCTCAATCGTCGGCTTTTAATCTCTGTCGCTCCTCAGCCATGAGGATGTCCATCGCCAAGGCGGCCACACAGGCTATGCTGTCGGACGCCCTGCTCCGAGACGAGCCGGGGGACAGCCGTGTTCGCAGTCTGGAGCTCGAGCTGCCTCTGGACCGCTTCATCAAATTCGTCTCCGTGGGGCTGCCCCTCCTGCTGGTGTCCGTGGCTTTTGCCAGGGAGATCTCTATCGGTCAGCTACCCTTTTCTATTTATGACCCCTGACTGGTCTTATGGAGTCATGCTTAGGGTTTCTGACGGGTACTATTTTGGATTCCGTGTGGTTTTGTTATGACTTCTGGACACGGCTGACGGTTTGTCCACAAACCATTTGTGAAGCAGCACTTCACTGCAGGTGGAAACAGCAAGTGTGATGGCCCCTTTAAACAGCAGTGTGATGGCCCCTTTAAACAGCAGTGTGATGGCCCCGTTAAACAGCAGTGTGATAGCCCTTTTAAACAGCAGTGTGATGGCCCCTTTAAACAGCAAGTGTGATGGCCCCTTTAAACAGCAATGTGATGGCCCCTTTAAACAGCAGTGTGATGGCCCCTTTAAACAGCAAGTGTGAGGCCAGATGAATGAGCATGCTGTTCCTTACAGAGGTGTCCTTAGGGCTCGTCTTCATTCTGTGATGTTTCATTTGGTTTAACTGAGCTCTGGATAATCTCATTATTAGCTGGAAAATGTCAGTTACTGTAAATGCTTTGGCCTTAAATTGTGAAAAAAATGCTCCTTTGTCCTTACACTGCGGACATGAATGAGCAAAAATGTAAAGCATCATTACTAAAGTAAATTCACTGCCTAGTGTGACGCAAAACTAATGCTAATTAGAGTTTGCATCAAATGCACCAGAAGCAGAGGGCAGGTTTTTCGCCTCCCGTTCATTTCTGTATCTCTATAACTAGGGAGGCTGAACATTCTGGCCTCTCCTAAAGTTCTCTTTAATGGCTAGTGGGTGTGGAGGCTCCACATGTACTGTAAGTAAATTGCGGTCCCGTTGTAATTCTTGGAAAGTGCGGTCACTGTTTAAGTCGCTCTGTAAAAATAGGACTCACATTAGGATGTGAGGCTTTTCCACCACACTAGAGGGCACAGCCCAGCCCGCCCAGTCCACCCAGCCATGGAGAGATGCAGCTGGATGAGAGGAACCAAGCCTTCTGCGGTTTCTTCATGCACATGGTGTACAGTGGGCTGTACAGCCCAAAAAAGAACCAAGGACAAAGCTTTCAGGAAAATATCTCTTTGTAACCTTGAAAAAAACTCAGACTGAAATAGGTGCATAATAAACAAGGAAACTCCCAATCCTTCCATGTAGACATTAAACGAAAATGGGTCTCTCAGCCCAGTCCACAGGGACCTCTAAAGAGTCCACGTTTTTCCTCCTCCCCAGCTCCCAATGCACCTGTAACAGGTATTATGTATTCTTGATTTGATGGGAAATAGGAGGGAGCAAAACTGTGGACTGTTTGGGGATCCCCCAAGTACTGGATTGTGCAACACTGGTTTAGCAGAGTTGTCGTCATGCAAAATATGTAGTGTCAGGCAGACCAGTCCCTTGCTCATTGGATGCTCTATTTCTTGGTCTATTATAGGCCAACAGATCAGCTGCTTCCCTCCAAGCAATTTCTCGGCCAAACAGGCGAGTTACGTGGACACCTACTGCTGGGATAGTCTGATGCACCATGAATTCGACGCCAACGGGAACTTCGAAGAGCGTTCCCTCTGGGTGCACAAAGTATGGATATAACTCCCTCTCTAATCCAGCCATGTTGTCTACACTTCATTTAGTAGTTTACTTGCAATAATTACTTTCCTAATTAAAGTAAACTTTTGATTATTATGTGTTACAAATTGAGCTAGCCAGCTTGCTTCCATTTAAGATCCAGAACTTGGGATTTTTGCATATGATTTTTGTGTTCGTCTAGACCCGGGGGCACCACTTTGAAAGAATTTGAGCATGGTGATGAAAAGTATAAACTGAAGAGTAATACTTTGCAGAGTAAATGTGACAAAAAAACATGTCATTTCAAATCGGACTGCTTCCAAATAGGGATGGTTCAGATTTTCCCGTTCTGCCGACTTTAGCAGGGTAATTGTACGTTGTACTGCACGCCCTGCTCCTGTCCTCTCTGAGAGCTGCCCCCCATCCCCCCCGGTCCAGATGTTCCCGTACTCCCTGCTGGCCATGGCCGTGCTCATGTACCTGCCTGCCCTCATCTGGCGATTCCTGGTGGCCCCCTATCTTGGTGCCGACCTGCTATTCGTCATCGAAGAGCTGGACAAGTCCTACAACCGATCAGTGCGGCTGGCCCAGAGCATCCTGGACCTCCAGCACAGTGCCCCCAGCCAGACGGAGTTTCAGGCAGAGTTACAAATGTGAGATCTGGGGGGGGGGGTGTCCTGGGGAGGAAGGACATGTCCCTTTCTGAGACCTTTGTCGTTAAATTAGACTTACAGCAGCCTGGTTCCTACAGGGATCTCGGTTCAGGCTTTTGTGTCCTTAACCACTGCAAGCACTTTCCCCTTGGGCATCTCATACCTTATTCATTATCAATCAGGATTGCAAGTTCTGTCAAACATTAACATTCCTCTCATCCGCGCATACATAATCACAAGCGTGATAACGTCTTATGAAATATAAGTCATGCGAGATACTGCGGATCAAAACCAACCAGTAAAACTTAACCGCTTAAAACACTGCAAGTGGTCAAAACTAAAAGTATACGTAAAATTCAAAATTACAGAATGAAATGATTGCAATCACCATCAAGGAAGCACTCCAGGTAGCCAGTATAAGAACTCAACATGTCAGTATGTGGGAAATAAAAGTACTCTTTCATTTGACAGAGCGAAGCGGAAACGCTACTTTGAGTACCCCCTGCTGGAGAGATACATGCAGTGCAAGCAGCGCTCCTACTTCCTGGTCAGCATGCTCTTCCTGCGCGGCTTCTTGCTGCTCCTCTTCATGTCGGCCTCCTGCCTCTACCTGGTCTACTTCCACTTGTCGGCGTTGCTCCAGGACGAGTTCAGCTGCTTAGTGCGAACAGGCCTCCTGCGTGATCAGCCCTGGGTTCCCGAACTGATTCAGTGCAAGATGATGGGCCTGCTGGTTTTCCAAATCATCAGCATTGCCAATGGCGCCGTCTACGTCCTTCTCGCGCCGATTGTGATCTTCAGCCTACTTCGCCTCTTCTGCTGGGACACCACTTTCCTGACCCTCTACGAGGTGCTGCCGGCCTTGGGCCTCGTCAGCGGCCGCAAGCTGGGCTGCCCGCTCAACGACCTCAACGTCATCCTCCTCTTCCTGCGCGCCAACGTCACCCACTTACGCTCCTATGGCCGCTTGAGGGCCATGTGCTCTCTGGCGCCCCCACAGGTGCAGAGGCCCATGGGCAGGCACCATGCCATGATGAGCGAGGAAGAGGCAGAGGAGGCCCTGGAAGCCCTGGAGGAGATGGAAGAGGAAGCTCGGGAGGCCAGGGAGGAGAGAAAGCACAACCTGGTGGATATCATGACCATACTGGGAGGGGCTCGAGGAAACGTCATGAACTGCAAAGAACAGAGACCTCTGGTAGAGGAACATTTGAGTCTTGGTACCGTAACCCTCATCTATGTGCTGAAACGCATTATCCTATTGGGAATTTTTATTTTCATTATATGGGATGTTCAAAAAATTATCAAATGACAACATACCACATAATTCACTAATATGTCACACACGTGCAGCTCAGAACATCTGTATGTTCGGGTAAACCTTTCTCCCTCAACCTGACTATCCAGAAGGAGTATTTTCAGAGTTTCTCAGCTGTGTAGCTACTCTCAAAGCTAAACCACATTTACTCATGACCTGCAAATTCCAAAGGTTTTATTCAGAACGCTTTGCGTCATTTAAGAATGAAAAAACAGTCTGTACCCATGCTTCGTAACATCCAGGAATAGGTTTACAACTACCATCTGGAAGTTTATTTGTATGTGATTATTAAGATGTACATTCATTTTGTACAAGTTTATATTGATGGCCGGTGAGGGAGAGGGGAGATAAGCTGGAAGTAACTATTATTTAAAAACAAACAAAATATGGATGTAGTCAACTGTCCTGCACTGTAAAACTGACCCCTCAAACCCCTAACTGCCCTCTCTGTCTCTTCACAGAGCCCTCTAACCACCAGGGGTACCATGAATTGAAGGAGACTCCGTCACATAGTTATACCTAAACCTTCCACCTGCGGACTGAACCATCAGTTGGGAGGCAGGAGGGGGGGCTCACACTTATAAGGTAGAAATGCTTCACAGGGGTCATGGCTATAGAGGTGGGGTATATTACAGGGTATGAATTGCATCCCCACCCCCAATTAAAGCCTTAGGAGAGTCCTCGCCATTTGATTTTAAGCCTGTGTGGGCACCCCATTCCTGCTCGATCCCCTCTCCCTCCCTTTGAAAGACTGACTCGTTTTGTTTGCCCGTGTAATTATGCTAAATAAAGATGCGTAAACCTCTACCTCTCACAGTGTTTAAACTATAGGAGGGAATCTTCCAGTCTGGAGGCCTTCGTCATTTCCTAGGCGAAGACTGGACGGGGTTAACAGCTGAGCAGACAAAACACAGTAGAGAAATGCCTGTAATTTAAATATCTTACTTTTCTGCGATTAATTTACGACTCCTTGAAACATAGAGACCAGAGTGCAAACCCATGACTGCTGCTTTCTGTCACATCTGTCTTCAATTCGGTTCCCATCTCACACCGCGTTATGACAGCGAGCCAGCGGACTTTTGCAAAAATATACAAAGGGCACAGTTGGAGAAGATTAACTCTTGTGATTTAGGTCACCTCTCTTTGCACTGGTGTGATGGTCCTGGCATGATTCACATTCCATCTCTCAAGAGGAGATGGTTTGAGCGTAGCCGGATAATTTATTTACATGTCACAGGTCAATACCCCTGTTACCATGCTTATGATAGGTGATTGGAACATTACAGACAATGTTATATGGACAATATGTTACCTCATTGCAGTACAGGTGACATGCACCTCACACATGTAAGTGGAAACACTTTGAGTCTCCAATCAACAAAGTTACAGTAGACAAGGGAACAAGAATGACTCGTGTGCTTTTCTCAACCTCTAATACAAAACCTGCCTGATTGGTGATGTACTCAGTTGTAAATGTGTTTTCAACAGCAAAATTGGTAAATTTCATTAGTCACATTTTCTTCCACACTTTTTCCCTAATGCACCTTACAGATTTGAACCCCTACACTCTTGTAATCAAGGTGACAAGAATGTATAAGGGATGCCAATTTTTAATTAAAGCTGATTTTCCATTTGAGAATGTCCCTGCTTAATTTTAGCATGCAATGTATCTGACATCCGGGGCTGTTAAAAACATTCAAAAACATATCAACAATAAATGGGCAGCAAAATCTCAAATCTAATCTGTAATATCCTGACTGCATTTAGTTCTCGAAGGTGATCGACAATATTTCTGCTAGTAAGGCAACACTGTATATAAAATCACTGAGAGCGTTAAAGAGACTTAGTAGAGTGCCATAGTGAACGCATGAATCATGCGCAGCTCATATATATATATAACAGAAATGCTTAATACAGTTAATGGTGCCTTCGTGGAAATATGTTTACATGTCAATCTTGTACTCCTTTAGAAGGAAAGTGTGCCATTCGGTTTTGTCAGCCATTATCTAGCTGTCTGGGTCAGGGCCCATCTGACTCTGCCCTGCGCTTCACGTCTTCTCCAAGTTTGGCCAGCAGGTGTCGCTGGCTATCCTGTCCTCCTCCCTGTCTCTTGCCTTTTAGCCCCAGTGTGTAGCAATGTCAAGTAAGAGGTGCAATGTGTGAGGGGTTACCACCTGATACCCCAACCCTAACCCTACCATAACCCCTTCCTACCCCTTGCAATAAACCCCTCCTACTCGACATTGGCCCTCCCACTCAACACTTGGGTCCCGGCTGCAGCGATACATATTTGTCTGTTTTTCCTAGTGTTTATTAGTCCTTCGCTTCCCTGTTTTGGTTTATCCTACTTGTGTCTGGTTTCATTCTGTTTTGCTTGTTCTTGTTTGTGCCCTTGGTCTTTCCTGGTGTTAGCCCTCAGTGTTCTGGTGTTCTTTAGTTCCTGTGTTTGTGATTTATTCCACCTGTTGACCTGTGCCTTAATCCTCGTTGGCCGTTTTGTATAGCTACACCTGCCCCTTGTTAGTCATTGTGTTCGGTGTATTTAAGTGCCTGCCTTTGCCCTGCTCTTCGGTCAGTCCTTGAGTTATGTTACTGTGTGTTGGAAGTCCTGTTCCTTAGCATCATCCCTTTTGCTAATAAACCCCTCTGTTTCAGAACAGCAAGTGGTTGTTGCCTTTTTCCCCCGCTATGCTACAACGTAACACTAGTCGTTGTGTTCTCTCTCACAACTCAATCAGTAACGTGGTATAAAGAGTCCTTTTGCTTTACTGCTGCCATATCCCAGTTTATACACACACACAGCCACCATGGGCGGGCGCCCTCTCATTTACAGCTGACATTTGCTCCTTTTTGTCTGCATCCACCCAGGGAGGCAGCGGCCACCCACTAATAGGCTGAGGTTGGAGACACCAAACAAACAGCATTTCAGTAAATAATTTAAAATGGCTTTCAGAGGTGATTTATATTTTAAAAGGAAGGAGAAAAAACTATGGCCGTGCTGTTCGGTGATGGATATGCTTTGTGATTTGTTCAACAGGAAACCAGATTTAAAAATCCAAAAATGGCAATAAAAATATTTCTAGGAACGGAAAATGGAAACTTTGTTGGAACACAATACCACGCACTGCATTGCTTGGAAAAAATAATTTAAGCAAGACTTTGAAAATAATGCTATTTTTAACTATTCACTTTACCTCGTGCATTGATAACAGACTTTTAAGCTGAATTGCAAGCCAGTTTGAATAAATCTTAAGGGTACAAGCCTAGATAATTCATCCATCCTCCCATTTCTGTGGGGTTCGTCGTTGTCCTAAAATAAAAACTAAAATATCACTTCGCTAAAACACGCCCTCTTGCGGCAGCAACGGAACCAAACGTTAATTCTATTCTCCGTACTGTGTCTATAACTGTGTGAAACAGCTGCGTCATTAACTATTTAAAGAGAGGCTGCTTTAAAAGCCTAGTTTTTTCAGGATTTGCGACATTGAGTCTTCATTCTGAAACATTTCATCTGTTAAAATTAATCTAAAGGGAGCATAAATTAGACCTTTTAATAGTAGGCTTATATAGTTAAAATAAATTGTTAGAATATTAAAACAATTCGGCACGCTCCTAATAGAGCACTTATTCGTGCATTACATAAGACCTCCATCCGTTCATCTTTAATACCCAATTATGCAGTTAGGCTAATCGTCGTATACTTATTACATTGGCTAAGGCATGTTCCGCCCTAAAATATAACCGTGCCCAGTTCGGCGTAATTATGCATAATTTCGCATGCGCAGAGCTGCACCCAGCAGCCGCACGAATTGTGTCAAATACTTTTTTGTGGTCATGAAAAAGTGGCGAGACGCGCGCTGAAAGAGCATCGTATGCGTTTAGGGATACCATAGGAAAATGCATATTTACCGTGAAAAACCACATTCCCATCATTACTTCCTCGCAGCCTACTTCTTTTTTTTCCCCAAAAAAAAAAAAGATCACTAACGGTAAACGAAAGCTTTTTTAACGAGACTTGAATGTGGACGGCTGGAGGCTCCGCTTTCTGGAGACCACTGGCTCTGATAATCACACCGGGCAATTATCCATTCCTGTAACAATAGCTACATGGAGTTAACTCAAAGAAGAGTTAGAAACTCCACGATCTGGCCTAGTTCATCACTTTCCGCCGAACGCACTGAAAACAACAAACCCAACAGGAAGGGGAAACATTCCAGACATTTTTTGTTGTGTTAAAAACTGCTCTTTTGTTTTTCAGTTAGCTTTTTTATAATAGGATGTGCTGTTGATCGAGCACTGCGAGGGGTATAACTACTACCCAATTAAGATAAATGTTTGTTTAGGGGTAGAGAAACCGCCATAATAAGATTTCTCATGATGGATGTAGCTTTCACTTTCAGTAACAATTAAATAGCTCTCTCCTTGTTTAGGCTGCTCTCAGGCGGTGGCTGTAATGATTCTTCAATGCGAGGAAGGTGCAGCCAGCACACTGGGATGGGGGACCTCAGTCGGGCTCCGGCGCGTCTTGTGAAACCCTGATTACTGCGGCTAAATGTTGTTAAGGCTAAAAATGGGAAAGGTATTGCTCAATGGCCCGAAACGTGGAGGATCGCAGCTCCCGGCAAATCAATATGCCTCACTTTGTTTTTGGGGTGCAGTAAATGAAGACAGATGCTCAGATTAACGGGTGGTGCACACACCTGCCACTGCCACCGAGGACAGGGACATTGCTATTCTTTCCTGCCCAAAGCTAATATGATAGATAGATAGATAGATAGATAGATAGATAGATAGATAGTGTTGGAGTCTGGGCCTGAGCAAACTCCGCCGGGTCCGTTGATGAGAAGAGATTCACGCTTAGAGTCGCTGGAG
>JABFEA020000110.1:19332795-19347448 GCA_019775915.2 Cyphomyrus plagiostoma | reverse complement strand
ATGTGTTAGTTATATTCTTTTAAGTTCTATTCCCACAATAGATAGATAGATAGATAGATCAAATTAGTAGTAGGCTATGGTACAGTAACATTAAGAGAATTTGCATTAGTGAATTAAAGTTGCCCGGCCTCTTTAAATCACATCTCTGCCTATATGGCGCCAGTCGGGTATTTTTAAGTCAATGGGAACTGACCTTGTTTGCCCATATAAAATAGAAGCCTCATGAGAAATATGACACAAGGTGAATTGTTTAATAATCTTCAAAGTAGGAACACGTCTCCGGAACAAAAAAAGCTTTTCAAGTTTTGCCTTGGCGATAACTGGGCTGTTTGGATGAAGGACGCGGCTGTCAGCAGATGGACTCCGCAAGGTTAAAAGCCGAAATAAAGTAGAATCAGACACAAAAAGATGAACAGAGCAAGGATAAGCAAGGTTGCGAATATAATACACAAGCTCATATGGGCATTTATTCATTCATTTATTTATTTATTTATTGAGCGAGTCTTTAACGTGAGTACATTTTTTTTACAGAATTTACCCTTAACATCAGCTAACCACGCTTTGTCACCCCTGTTTTACACTGGATGCTTATCCGCTGCGGTGCGACTGCGCAGCATTCCCATTCCGTCCGATGCCGTCCGCCAATTCGCACTGGACACGTTTGTGGTCCGTACTGTAGCTGATTCGACGCGCTGCTGGTTTGCGAGATAAAATGATCACGGGAAAATAACATTTAGTATTACATTTATCTATGTTTCTATGGATAAAATAATGTGTCACTCCCATGTAGGTTAATTACTGAACACTTTATTAGGAGTTTACAAGTACAGTACGGAACAGAGACAGCGGAGACGCAACGCAGTGGATCTGGTGTAAACTGATGTATTTACTTTGTTGGCGACGATTACCTGCGGCTGCCGTGTCGGAAGGTGTAAAACAGGGGTCAGAGAACTTAAAATTGTTAGAAATTGTGGTTTGTTTTATTTACGCTTCATCTACTTTCACATACATAGGTACATTTTATTACTAACAGGGACGTAGGGGGGAGGGGGGTATCGAACCAGCCGATTTCGCTCGAAAATTGAAATGCCCCCCTTTAAGGTTCTAAGTTACCTTTTTGACATAAACTTTACCGAGGGAACCCTCCCTTCGGTCGAGCACCTGCCTTTCGAAATGTCTCTGCAAAGCCATGTTCACTACTGCTCATTTTCGCAAAACAAACACAATTACGTAATGCAGGCGACAGATTCGTTTTTATCTTTCCGAACCTCCAAGGATTTTGCCAATAATGGCACTGGCGCAAACTGATAGCGAGGGCGCGGGCACCCGCGGAGGTAACGGAAGTCACTCCCACTCCTTCCCAAATAAACAGCGCTTGTCCCCCGTTCAGCAGCGCCATCCCTCCGCTCCTCACCCGTTATTCACAGCGCACGTCTGACAAGCCGTTCCGTCTGCTCCGCCCTCAGACGGCATTGTGGAGGTGTAGACAGGAACTGCACTTAAATAAACACTGTTGATCATTAGTAATCGCAGCATGCTCGGATACTTCAATAAACTGCATAGTTGCTCACTTGTACATGGTCTGCCAATAGTACTTGAATCCTATATATCTATAATGAATGCTGTCCAGGTTATACCAGTGTGGTTTTACTGGTCCAAATTTTAACTACTTAAACTGGTTGGGGTCACCCCAGAGCCTATTGGCTGGCACAGAGCACACCGCTAGGGTCAGTGTAGGCACAATGGGGGGGGTGGTATCCCAAACCAGCTTATGTATAATGGACACTTTTGAGACTTCTTTGGGCTGCAGGAGGAACCCCAAATGATATGGGGGGAACACACCAACTCTGCATTCAGAATTCGAACCCCAGCCATGCAGCTACCCACTGAGCCACACTAGTAGCCATGTTAAAGCTAATTAAATTTGGCAGACGCCATGTCTGCATGCAAATAGAATTTGTTGAACGTCACATGCCATAAAAATAACGGGCAGGCCTGCAGAGCTACATCTCGCATAAATCGCTTCCCAACTTTATTAGAAGTATTTCCATTCAGGACATACAGCGTTTAATCAGAAAGGCTAGTAAATGAAACAGGTGGTTGTGAGCAGACGATTCCCGACACCCTCCGGTATTGACGGCGCTCTTCAATGGCATGCTTGAGTCCAGTAATTCGATCTCTGAATAAATTACATCACTGATGCAATGTCAATTCCTCCAGGGGATCGTCCTCATAAATATAAATTTATGGCCCTCTGCAATGGTGTTTAGATCCATGGCTCGCCTGGTCACCTGGCCAGACATAGGACATTCATAGCCTGAAAAAATTACTAATAAATAACACTAAAATGAAAGCGTGCTGACCCCTGACCTCTGCAGTATACCTGAAGCAATGTTCATGTCCCTCCACCCTGGCATCAAGGTAGGCCTCTCTGCCACTCAGTGAACGCGGTCTGAAGTGAATTATAACTGGAGAGTGACTGAGGGCTGGTTTCCAAAGCATCTATCATAAAACTGATTTTTTTTTCTTTAATATCAAAACTGCTTCCCAGGGTGTTTAAGTTTGTGGACTTTTAAAATGAAAGGTCAGGAATTATTTCCTAGCTTCCTATTACTTTTTTGTTGTTTTGCCCTTTTGATTCTTTTTGGAAAAATACTAATGTTTATTAGCATTGTATAGATTGTATATAACATGGATAATTGTCTTCGTTTTTACTACTGGGGACTGGGTGCTGTGCAAATCCTGTGTAATATGATATCACCATTGTCTTGACCAGCCCCACCCTGCTTGTCCTTATTTGATCCCTACATTTCCTTCAGCCGTGGCTCCGAATCAACCACGCCTGAAGCTTGTTAGTCTTACCTCTTGCTTCCACCCCCTTGTTGACTAATCACAGCTGCCTCGTGTTTACGTCTTTGTTAGACATATGTATTAGCCTCTCTTAGTCCTGTGCTCCCTGTTCGGTCATTGCTCTCTGTCTGCGTGTGCTACCCCGCCTATGTCCTGTTATAAACAGCGCTGTGAGGGATCTGCTTGCCAACAGCCTTCATTTGGGTCATCCTTCTCCCGCTGCTGTGTGACAGAATGACCGAACCTCAAAGATGAACCTGCGGCTGTTCTCAGGACCGCCTGAATGAATCGATATTCTGCAGGCCCTGACTGATCCCTGAGAATGCTTATGTGGGTGACCGGTAGTGGTACGGCCCAGCACCAGTGAAGAATTTGGGGCGTTCCTTTGCCAACCCCCTCCCCTGCTCCATATCAGAATGGAGTAGAGGAAACGTCATGCTTTCTCCGTAATGCTACTGGAGCTCTGCAGAGACCCCCGGCTTCATAGGGTCACCTGAGGTGGTGACCCTGTTACACCAGATAGGGTTGTAATTGGGTGGGGGCTCCAGTTCCTCTGCTCCATCTGAGCGAGGAGCCGTTTTCTGAGTCGCTCCCTTCCGCCGCTTTGCTCTCTTGCTAAGCTCATCCGGCCCGAATCCCCAGGTAAGCCCACACTGCTGACCCCTCGGTTAGTCCTCACCGGAGAAGGAAAGGGGCTATGAAATGGAAGGACCAGGAGAGGCTGCCTCTCCACAGCCCAGAGCAGGCGACCTTCCTGTCGCTCCTTGCAAATACCCGGCTCAGAGGCCTCTGCTGCCACCACTGCTGACGTCCAACCCCGAGAATGGCGCTGCCACTCCGCTGCCATGCCTGGCTTAAGAGATGCTGCCCTGCTAATGATCAGCCTTGATGAGCTCATCGCTGCGTCGTTAGTACCTAGGTCAGGGTTCCCTGCCATGTCCGAGGTCCCTGCCGCGCCTTGCTCGCCTTGACAGACAGACTGTTGCCCCCTGAGGGAATGCCAGGTTTCGCCTTGCAGACACCTGGAGGGGTCTCTCTGCTCTTGTCTGATCTGGGCATTTTCAGCCCCTCCAGAGGGGGTCATCAGGAAGGGATGCGACAGGGTCCTGCGAGGCGAGGTCTACTCGCCCGCTGGGCCCCTCACCGGCTTATGTCTCGCTTTGACTGGACTTGCGTGGCACCTGGTTGTCGTTGTTGAGTGCCTCACCTAACAGTTGTACCTAGGGGCTGCCAGAAGCCCTGTGCCTGACACGCAGGCCACCATCAACTCTGGCCCAGACTGTCTGATATTTCAGAAGTCACCAGCCTGGAGGAATCAAGCCTTGTTAGCCTTACATCTTATTCCTACTCCCTTGTTGGCTAATCACAGCTGCCTTGCATTTACTCCTTTGTTAGACATATACAGTATATTAGCCTTTCTTAGTCCTGTGCTCCCTGTTCAGTAATTATTCTCTATGTGCATGTGCTACCCTGCCTGTTGCCTGCATTTGGGTCGTTCTTCTCTCGCTGTTACCTGACAAACATTGTGCTCTTGAGCAAGGCCCTTATCCCCCAATTGCTTCAGCAACTGGCTGAACCTGCTTTTTCAGTTATATGCCACTTTGGATACAAATATCTGCAAAGTAAATAAATGTAAATTACTACTTACCAATGGGACTGTAAAATGAGCAGTGTATTCTTATAAGCAATTTTGAATAAAGCTACTGATTTTATGATTTCCTTATTTTTATTACTTTTTTTACAGTGCTGTCTAAAAATAAACTGGAATCTGGAGATCCAGGATTGGAAATAAAGGACACAGTTTGAGGTCTTGTGAAAGGTAGCTCAACCACAGGGGTTTGACGAAGTAATGAAAGTGATTTAAAATGGAGTGCTGCAAGCCCTAACATTGTACAGATGTGTCCATAGGTGCTGTGGCTGGGGCTGATTGAGCCCCCTCCCCCATGTAGGGATTCATGCTGACTGGGGATGAGAGGAAGAGGAAAGGAGCAAAATCCAAAACATAAAAGGAGGCAAGCATTATGAATGGTGACAGACTAACTGGCGCATAAACCCACGTTATGAGCCTGGAGAATGTAATCTAGAGAAGAGCTATCCTCCGTATTCTATATGGGCAGATCTGCATTTGTCTCTCAGGAAACATGGTCAGTCGTGTGACTCTGGCTATCTGATTGAAACAGCCCAGTGTCTGGGACAAAACATTCTGTCAGTTCAGTAAACCAGAGCTGGGAAATGTCTGGCATCTGGATATGAAATGGCATCTCTGGATCAAAACGTTGCTTGTAAATGTGGGTGTAACTCAACAGCCATATGTTTTGGTAAAAGTATGAAAGTCCGGACCTCACAACCATAAACAGGACAAATGGGTACAGAAGATAGATAGATATATGGATAGTTTTATTATGTTAAGACATTATGATGGACATTCACCACATCAACAGCATGAATGACACCTATATAAACAGGGACTGAAACAAATCATGGTTGTTTAGGGTAAGCGTGTGACTGTATATACGTTGTATTAAAACCATAGGATTTTTTACTATATTTAACATTTGATCGAAGATTTTTTTATCTATCTATCTATCTATCTATCTATCTATCGTCTGTGTCTATTTGCAAACCTAGCTATAATACAACACACGATAAAAAGCAGCAACAAAAATACAGGGAAACATGCATAAGTTAAACAAATTCAAATTTGTTGTAAGGGGGAAAAAAACACTTGTATCAGGCCCAAAATGCAGAAAAATGGCTTAGAAAATTATACATTAAAATACGTTGGCTGTAGTCATTATTTTAAAAAGTCTTTTAACTTAAAATGGTATAAAAAATATGAAGTTTTAGTTTATACACATTTGTCTGGTCATTTTGCTAAATCAATTAAAACCTGTTAGGTAAGACCTGCTGCGTAACAAATTTCTGATCATGTTTTACCTAGGTGACGTAATCATTACATTTTTCACCACCAGGTGTCAGTAGTGTTCTAAGGAAATGCAGACGCAGAGGCCAAGGCCACAACAGCGATCTGGAATTAGGTACGAGCAACACAGCTTTGAGTTGAGGTTCACAGCTGCTGATGTGTGCCTTTGGTAAATACAACTGTGCACCAAAAGCCAAATGAGAAGGCATTCCTCAGATTTCTGCCTTTCCCTCATTCTGCTTAAAGCCTCCCTAAGGATGACTGTAGGATACTTATTATGATGCAGCTTGGGGAAAAGATTAGTGTTCTCATCAAATTATCCTGCAGTAGTTTCTTAATGTTGACTTGTCATCAACTCTCCCGTAGGGCGATGTGTGTTAAGGAGGCATCTCAAACACAACAATTGGGGTCCTTAAGGAAAAAGTAACAACGTTCAGATGAGAAGTTTCCTAGGACCCCAGTTCCGTCTCACAGGAATGTAGAATTGGAGTATGTTATTCCACATGACTTGATAATGGAGTTTGGCAATAACATTAAATGTTTTAGGAAATGTCTATTTTAATCGAAAATTACCATCTTGAAATCATTTTAAGACATGTACTGATGCTGTTTTTGCCCTTTGCACATTGAAATGTCTCTTTTTACATAGTTACATACCCGGGTTCCGGTCTCCGCCTGGGTTTTATGTGTGTGGAGTTTGCATGTTCTCCCCGTGTCATCGTGGGGTTTCCTCCCGGTACTCCGGTTTCCCCCCACAGTCCAAAAACATGCTGAGGCTGATTGGAGTTGCCAAATTGCCCGTAGGTGTGCATGTGTGAGTCGTTGGTGTGTGAGTGAGTGTGCCCTGCATTGGGCTGACCCCCCATCCAGGGTTGTTCCCTGCCTCGTGCCCGTTGCTTCTTGCTTTTGCTCACAGGTTTGCTCTGCAGAGCCCCAAAAACACTGTAGAATTAATTTTGATGTATGAGATATGAAAAAAAAACACAAGCAGTACATCTTTCCAAGTTAGTACTAATAACACAAAAACAATTATCCCCATCTCAAGACTCAAGGCTCCCACTCTTCTGGGTGATTGACAGCCTCACATGTCTTGGCAGAGAGTCGCATAAGCGAGATGAAGACGTTGCCAGACGTGTCACAGTGATACATTCTGTCCCAACAGATATTTAGGCCTCCTGGTTTGATAAAATTCTATGACAAACTGGTCATACCAACCAAAAGTTTGGAACCAGTGCTGTTATATTTGTCCACAGCGCAATGTAGATAAAATTTCAAGTGCACTGTAAAAAACAGATCGGAAATCTACAGTGGCCCATCTGTTCTGTCTTAATCAGATAATACTACAACCCGAAATCTTCTGCTGTGATCTGGCTTCGGGAACCTATATTTTACTTGGCAGAGTGAGGATCACCACAGAAATCACCAAAACAATAATTAAAAATTTTGTATTTAAGGGTAATAAGATGGTAGCAGTGTTGCCTCACAGCCTCAGGCTTGTGGCTTTAAGTCCAGGCCCATAACTGTGTTTGCTTGGCTTTTATCCTTCATTAAAGTACCAATTCATTGCTCCTCTAGCACATAGCATGTTAGGTGGCAATGTGTTATGGGTCATTTATAAGACATGAAACTTGGATGTTTTTTTTTTTAATAGTCAGCGATAGTGCAAAGGTTGCATACTTGGGATTTAATTCTTAATTAGTAATCCAGCCATCCATCCATCTATCCATCCTACTACTTATCCTGGTCAGGGTCATGTGATGTAGTAAACACATACAGGAATGTGCACATGAACTGAAACCAAAGCTGCTGTGGAATAAAATGTTCTTAAAAGGATAAAACAGACAAGAAACCATCCAGAACCCACTCAAGTGTCCGTTCTACATAAACCTCTAAGTTAATTAAATGTTCAGCTTGAGCAAAGAAAATCAAGAGATATATATTTAACCTCTGCATTTACCTATAATAAAATAAAGGCACGCATTCTTCTTTGAGTTGAAACACAGTGTGTATACCGTAGTTCGTACTACTATCACAACATAAAAGCAGTTATGCACATCTTACAAGGTATTTAAAAGTATTCATGACTTTATATTTCCAAAAAGAAAAAAATAATTAACACCTTGGCTTTTTTTTTATCATAACTGTGATATTTTTTAAATTAATTAGTTTTTTTCATTCTCCTGAAGGTTTTCTCCCATTTAGACAGCAGGATATTTTACCGATTTCAGGTAAGGCACGGTACTGTAGGGTACAGTAATTGCATGTTTTGTTTTACAGGGAGCTGCCTGGGACCTGTGGTTACAGAAGTTCATAGACTACTGCAGGGGCTTATACAGGGGGCTTATATGAAAGCTGATTGGCCCCTGGAGTGCCCCCTCCCTGTCACTCAGCGATTCAAAACATATGATTCGATGCTGGCCCTTCTATTTGAACAATGGCTCATCTGATGCCTCAACCTTAAAAATCCCTAGAGTTGCCCCCGGACTAGTGTAATGTAAAAGCCATGGAGGTTCCAGCGGGACCCTATAAACTGTACATTTCAAGTGACGGTAGATAACGCACCCAGCTGACTGCTGTGGGAGTCCTATCTAAGGGTTTTCAAGATATAAGCTTTTAGCATCTGAATTGGGAGCCGCTAGAGAAATTCTGCCACCTTTCGGGATTTTGGGTTGTCTTAACCGATCAGTGAAAGAGTGATCTGCTCACAATGGAAAAAAGCAGAACAAATCGAGTAAATGAATACAAAATAGAGGGAAACGTGAATCACGTACAGTGTTTCTCATGAAGTACCTTTGAACTTCACAGCTGAAAAAAAAAAATAATTCAGCATGGTCTATAACTACATTATTTTGGGCCTAAAATATGAAATTTCCAAGAGTTGTTGACAAGAAATATTTATAATGGTAAATAAACCTGACATTTAAATGCTTATACATTCTGTCCAAAGTTAATTGACCATATTGACGAAAGTAATTTCTTCCCATTCATGGCAAAGGCTCCACTACATTAAAACACAATCATCTTAGAAATAAAGTCTGATGGTGGAAATCAAATCCATTCATTCAAAGACAACAAAAGGCTACTTTCAACTTTATTTTTAAATGTATTTTTTTAACAAGTTTCCCGTTGCGTTGGTGGAGTTTACACCAGTTTGCTGGTTAATAAATTACGACCCTTAAAGCCTTGATAAATATTACAAAGTCATTAATTCCAGCCATGGGAAAGAAATTTAATAGATTTTCCACATGATCAATTACCCCAAGTAATAGGTTATTGTTTTACGGCTCATTCCAAAGAGCTGGGGCATTAATCAGAATCAATAGCTCATCACTGCAGAGCAAGGGAGGAGTCTGCACTTTTGTTAGCGAATATGTTAATTTCCAACCCGCTTCACCACGACAATTTAGAACAGGCGACGGCATGGGCGCCCTGATTTATGAGCCATTATGTAACGGGCTGACTCAGCGAAACACTTGAAGTTTCATTCAGAAAGCCAGATAAATAAATAAACATGCGTCTGTCAACATGGAGCTGACTTTTAGATTGCAAATGACTTTCTGCTATCCTTGCAGCTAAAAAAAAAAAAGGCGAAGCAGCAATGAGCGGCCGGCCTCACTTTGGCAGCCAAACGGAGTGGCGGATTTCAAAGCGGGGGCTGGTCCTCCTCTTAGCGTCGACACGCTCGTGGCTCAGCTTGAGTGCAGCCGGACGGCTGCCCTTTCCGGGGCTCCAACGCGTTGGGATCCACCCTTTACCCTAAGTGCTTTCAGCTTGTTTTGCCACCTTTCTGCTACGGCCTGAGGTCGTCTGAACTTCACCCAGTACCCAGGTATCGCTTTTAGTGCCTGCATCTTGCCTGACTGCAATATCTGCCATAATCTCGCAGCAAACTATAGTGTGTGAGCAGTGTTTCAGCCTGTGGGTCTGCCTGACTGGAGAGGTGCAGGTTCAAATCCCTGGTTCAGCAGAGTGATGCCACAATCTGGCTCCTCAGTAAGGCTCTAAACCCCAAATCCCCCAGAGGTGCTGGATGACCCTGTGTTCTGACCCCAAAACTTGCTCTCATCTCCTGGAGATCAATAAAGCATTCCTACTCTGTTTTTCAGCTACAGTCTTTGCTCCCCCTCTTAGGAAATGTAAATTGTACATTACTGCCTTAAGTAGTATTAAATTCATTTCAGGTTTATTATAAGCAGTAGACAGTTTTTAATATGTCATTATAAATCTCACTGTTTATGCTTCCTTTTTGAGTAAGTCATAGCATATAAAATACAGTCCCGCTTGTCACCGCATTCATTATTCATTTCACCTAAAGCAAAAAGCAAAAAAAAAAATTCAGAGAGTGAAGCAAACTGGCGTTTCAGCAACCTGCAGATTAGCACTGGCGCTGTTGTAGGAGCCGCCCAAATTCTCTTCGATAAAACGTCGATAATTTTCTCACACCGGACACGAGCACGCAGAGAGGTCAGGGTATACACAGCGGATTCGCCACACTGTAGCTTTCGGGAAACGTTTGCATTTAGCGCTGCTTAATTTTCGCTACATTACGCCTCTCACTGCGGGAAGACTCTACAGAACCCAGGATGGAAAATCTATTTGCAATTCTAATTTAAATTAAGTGACTCCATGTATGTAGTAGTAGAAACAATAAAAGAAAAACAACAAACAGCAGCAACAACAATAACAATAATAATTTTTCTGTTTTCCCAGTCTCATGCATTTATGAAAAGCATAATGCGTGTAAATCCTAGAAATCCTGGGAAATGAGTAAGTATTAAAAATGACTAGTGCTTTACCCAGCAAGGAGGACACATTTTAGTTCATTAAATGCCCCTTAGTCATGGAGTACAGAGGGTTATATATTATGAGTGTCCATGTTCTGGATGGGATGGTTCTGAAGGAGAACATGTGACCTGGATACAGTTATGGTGTTTTCCGCTAGATCTGTACTCCCAGCAAGGCCTGGTCAAAGACTAGATCGAGATCGAAGCTAATTACCTAGGAGTTAACAAATGACAGAACAGAGGTTAACAGCATAAGCCTGTGGAGAAACACTGTCAGGCCTTAAGCCATGTAATGGACGCCGCCAAGGGAATCGTTGCGGTCAGAGAGGCTGCATGTGAACAGTTAAAGCATTAGACTGTGTAATCCTGCTTGGATAAAAGCATTCTGACAGCGAGAGAATCTGGGAGAATAAAGATGGCAGGACTACAAGTAACAAGTATCATACACGAGGAGTGTGGTGCCACTGGTGGTGTTGGAGGAGGAAGCTAGTTCCAGTTACAGTCCTGAAGGAGAAGGAGATTCTGGCCACAATCGCACCGTGTATGCGCAGAATCTCACACCAATTCCGCAGCCATCTCTAGCGACGTGTTAGATTAGCTTTAGCATGTCGCTAATGTTAAATGCCACGGAAGCCGAGGTGTTGGGGAGTGAGGCAGTCGTGCGAGTCACACGACACGCCGAGCTGCGCAGAAGGGGTGTCCAGTCAAACATTTTACACCCCTCAACAATCCAAAGAAATTACACAGGGCTATAAGCAAGGAGTTGCAGTGAAAGCCTGAAACAAATCGTATAAGAACCTTAGACTTTAGCAGAGATGTCCTAGTTAAGATGTTGATAGCACCATTAAGCAGAATGAATCATACCTTTAGCAAGACAATTCATAAATTATTCACGCTAATGATGTTATGATTAATAAAAGGCCCTTAAAGCAAAGCAGAGCCATAGGAGGATGCAGTTCTGAGCACATCACGCTGGACAGAGGCCCCGGGGAAGATCCAGGACACTCTGGATGGATTATATCTCCCAGCAGGAATGTCTGGGGATCCCCCAGAACGAGCTCCAATCTTTGGTCTTGGAAAGAGAGGTCTGGTCTGACCTGCTTGGCACGCTGCCACTGTAAGACTCACCGGGAAAAGTGGTTCAAAGGCCATCGGAGATGAATTGGAGGAGTCTCGGTTAAAAATGTGGCCCTGCTATCTTAAGGTTATTAGTTCAAGTCCCTGGAGCGACCCTGCAGTAAAACTCCAGGGCAGCATACTTAAACAGCCCGTCGACACCCAGCTGCATAATGACCAGGATATTCCCTGATGCTCAGGAGGCGAAGCGGCTGAATAGAAACTGGCCAAGAGGAGGCATGTAGCTGGGTGGTGATAATGTGATACATGTGTAGCTGAGAGGTTGTGTTACCTTGTAATTAACTGGGTGTATTTTCCCCAGAGACAGCATTGTCAGAGCTCGCTACATCATCGTGGTCTGTTGTTAATTGTAATTATGTGGTTCGATATCAGGAGACTGTGGGATAGCTGACATGGAGGCATCTTCAGAGGTCAATGAGGACGTGCTGTTCGTGAAACACGGGACGGACGGCGGCCTTTAGCATCGCTGGGCTAACTGCTGCACACGTGTTGTGCCACGGCAGCACGGCGCCTTCCGGTGGCGAGCAAAGGGAGTGGAGAAAGTGCACGATGAAGCAAGGTCCGGATGTCTAGCAGAAGCACGGTAAATCATTCGGCCGGTTTGGGAGGCGCAAGCAGACGCTCGTTACAGCTGCGTGGATGCAGAGATGGCGGGCTTACTGTCGGGAGTTTGTAAACAGTGGCAGAAGGTTGGACGCCATTAAATTAACATTTCAGCGGCACTATTGCACCCAGGAGTGACACAATGCAAGCATCCTTGGAAATTTTTGCAAGGTTTTGAGGGGGTAGAGGCAGGAGGCTTTTAGGTTAAAGAGTTGTTTCTATTATTTACAAGCCAATTATTGGAAAGAAATTGGGCACTAAGCACAAAACATGGGCCCTTATTCACAAAAACGAATAAAAATTAATTATGTATGTGGCGGGAGACAACCTTAAGTATATAAAGTATAGCTCCCTCCATAGTGAGCAGGCATTACGGGGAGCCAGCGTTCCTCTTCAGCTTTGTGGCCATGCATTTCAGCCCTAATTCACTCCCGGAGTGCCCGTCCTCGTGTTAAGGGACCGGCCAGGTGCCGTCTCTGGATCCCTGCCAGGACGGCTTTCATTCGGGCACATACCCAGCAGCTCCTGCTGGCTAACGAGTGGCTCAGTTTTGGCCGCTCCCACTGGCACGCACCGCCCCTTAAAGAATGACCGCCAGTAAGACCTTGTGCTCTGTGGTGCCGTCCACAGGCGGTTGGGTGTTGTAGCTAAAGATGCTGCTACACTTTATTTGTGGGGGAAATACATTCATTCATGCTAATGTCCCTTTAGCAACAAGCTATCTGTTAATCTCGTCCAGAACAGGGTCACAGTTGATACCCCAGATCTATAGACAGTTTAGAGACACTGATTAGACTTCGGACTTCAAGGGAGGAAACTTGCGCAACACATGGAGAATACGCCTACTTCAGGTGATATTTGGGTGTTTCACAATGCTACGTCTGTAATTGGAAGGTTGCAGGTTTAATTCCTACAGTCAGCAGAGTGATATTACCGTACACAGAGAGTAGAAGTAGGGTTCAAACCAGCAATGCTGGCGGTATGAAGCTACCATTCCGCCTGGCTGTCTATTCATACCTCCCCGCATTCCCATTACACTAGAAGGCAGACTCCTGTTCGCACAAAAGCACACGCACACACAAGCGTTCCCACACACAAGGTCCATTAATCCTCTTGACAGCTGAATCGCAATTAGGACATGTAATAAAGCTCTAATTTCACATTGTAGTTAGCCTTAGCCGGCGCTGGCATAATTAAAGTGTTGGAATAATTAAAGGCAAATTTCTTGTAGCTATTTTGCTTTTGAGAATATTGATGGAGATTCCTTTGATCGAGATAATTACCGTGATGGCAATTAACATGTCAGTTAACGGGACGGAGTTAAGACAGACAGATGCACAGACACAGGAGGGCGTCTCAAAATACTTTTTGTGCTCGGTTTATTCATAGGGATGATGTGATTAATGCTGCGGGCAGGTACAGCGGCTTTGTGGCGTCACTGCCCTCGTATGTCCGCCCCAGACTGGGCGTCCCGATGAGCTGTCTCGTCACCCCAGTGAAGCGAATATTTATGTCAGCTTCCTGCCCCCCCACGCAGCAGGAAGCCAGGGGTGCCACGTCACGCCGCGGGAATGCCTTTATGGTGTCATACCAGCGCATTAGAGGCCCGGTGAAGCCGCACGCAATCAGAAACAGCGACGCTGCATAATTCACAAGAAAAACTGAAAAGAAAAACAAAAAACTCCAACAACAAACGAGCCTTTTGCCGAGAACATGTAGGTGTCAGAAGACGACACGGTGACACGGAGCGTCTCAGTCTAGAGGCGTTAGCCGAGCTGTGGGGTGACGGAGGCCCGGGCGCTGAGGAGTCAAGCAGCCTCCGTGTTTGCCAGTCACTTCCTTTTCGGTGACATTTCAAAAGTGTCTCATTTAAAGCGGCAGCATCTCCCCCCAACTCCGAGGCACGAAGATCAATACGTGCATATCAGAGACGCCATGGCTGCGGTTTTTATAGTGCCCGTCCCCAGTTTGATCAAAGACTGAGGGGAAACCCTCTTTCCCGTACATAAAAAGAACCCCCAAAAAGCAGGTATTGATTTTGAGTAATTCATTTCCCCCGCGATCTGTCTTTGACGTGATGTATCCCTTTTTTCCCCGCTAACCACAAGAACTCACCACTTCAAATCAAGCCCTTCTAGCTCCAAGCGCCAGTGTACATGGAGATTATACTCTCCTGCCATCGCAACATGGGCTTGCGAGTGTCGATCCAAACCTAAGTCGCTGAGCTAAAGATCTCTGGTGCCGTTGGGCCAAATCTGTTGCCTCTCCACCATGTTCACATTTCACACTCTTTCTCACTCTGAAAGCTTGCTAAAAAAACACGATCCCTTGAATACGCAGTCTTTGGTCTTCGGGG
>JABFEA020000110.1:19291723-19317511 GCA_019775915.2 Cyphomyrus plagiostoma | reverse complement strand
GTTATCTGTGACCTGAAGCCATGCCACTTTTATGTGGAAATTTGTTTTTGTTAAACTTCCCCCCCGCCCTGTGTGAAAACTTTTTCCCTGGTCAATTTTGTCACCACCCCCCCCCCCCCCCGCCGACTAAATGTGACCTGCGGGTGAAACGTGCCCTAATTTTATACCCGTCTGCAAATTTGCCACCTGGTACCTTGCAGTGGAAATGCATGGCAGCTACGGCGAAGGCGTCCAGGCCCAAGGTGGCACTGGCCAGCTGTGCCCGTAGGCCCTGCAGTTGATGCGCCTGCTCCTGGCAGCGGGCTTGCAGTTGCAGCAGCTGCCGTTCATTGTCGGGGACGCCACGCCGTGGGGAGCCCGTGGGGGTGCGGGAGACGCCCCCTCGGCCGCCGGAAGCTGGCCTCTGCCGCATGTGCACTGGAAGGGCAGGAGCAGAGGAAGAGGAGGAGGCGAAGAGGAGGAGTGAAAGAGGAGAAAGAGGAGTAGGAAGACGAGGAAGAGAAGGAAGGAAGAGGAGGAGGAACGAGGGGAGGAGGAAGAGGAAAGAAGAGAAAAGGAAGAGAAGGAGGAAGAGAAGGAAGACAAGACAGAAGTTTACATTAGTTTACACTAAACTCTAAGGCAAGTTCTTATTTTGTGACAAGTTGCACAACTAAAAAAAATCTTTTGGTAACTGATACGTTAATAACAATCGCATAAAAATCCAAGCCATCTGAAAATGGAACAATCCCACGAATAACTAACATTTTTGAAATTGAGACGCTACCAGTAATATGAGCTGGGGAGGCGACTGCAGAGCTATGCAGCTGAGAGACAATATAAGGAGGCTCTCAAGGCGTCGACTGCTCTGGGACTGAATGTCCAAATTATTATTTTTTTAATTACTGACCAACACCTAACCTCTAACCTCTTGAGCTTTAACCCTGGACCTTCCCCGGAGACTTGATTAGATGCCACCTGTGTCCCCCTGGCTGTTCAGGTATGACAATGTTGTCGATTGCAGAAGACAAAGAATGTCCTAGCGGGGGCGCCCCCCCCCCCCCCCCCCACCACGAAAAAAAAAAAGAAAAGCTGAGGATATACTGGAATACGATTTCCAGAAGATCGTGGATCATCTGATGACTCAGGAAGAAGAAAACTGATTTCTGGGAGAGGTGGGATTTCTGGTTTCAGGTCACTGAGTAATGAGATCATCCGACGTGACCTTCAATCTCTCTGAAGATCAAGCGGCTCTTCCATCGGTACAGTGTCATGTGGTGCTATGCGGGATAACGTTAAGGAGGAACCTTCAGCCCCGGGAGACGGGGTTTCATTTTGGATTGTTAAAGATATCCGGAAATACCCCATGCTTGTGGGTAGGCTAATGTTCGTAGCCCAATTTAGCTCACTTGAGTGACGGGCAAGATCGGTTTATGGTGTGGCAGGAAAACTCTATACCACACTTTGATTTTTGAAGACAAACTCTGCCACATCCTGTGGGTGCACCAGATGTGCTCCTTTGGCAAGCGCCATGATAACATGGTACGAAAGAAAGGCGTTACAGATTATCTTGCTTAACGCAGCAGAATGTTGACACTCCTCAGATGCATGATGGGAAACCTATTGTTGCTTTCTCACTTCCTGCTAGCCATAGCCAGACAGCATCCCTACCCAGTTCTTCATTTGATAATGGCACCCAATGGAAGAATATCACACCCCGGGCCTATTAAAGACCATTTACTAATCTTTGATGTACCATGTGACTGGCACTCCATTCCTGCACATGGATTGGGTAGTGAAGGTTACAGCGAATCTGGCCGGCTCGGCTACCACTATAAGCCTCTGTCCAGTGGCTGGATTATTAATGACCTTGTTTTTTTTTCTTTGCTCTAGAAGCTAAATTGCTACCTGAAGGTGCCTTTTCGGCTCAAAATGATGGGTATAGCCGAACCAAGCCTTTTTTTTCTCATTCTGAATGTGTGCACAACACTGTCCAATAAAAAGCGCAAAATTGGAAAGTATCACCACAATCTGGGGAAGAAGAGCAATCTACTATTATTTGTGGTCTGAGAACTTAGGATGTTTTTTGTACAAAAACACACCAGAGGCATGTTAATTAACAATACATCTATCTTCCATGACTGCTTACCCCATACAAGGTCATGATGAACCTGAGGTTTACTGCCGAAATCGCAGGCATGAGTCAGGGGACAATATGGTGGGGGTGCCAGTTTCTTGTTTCACTGACTCTGACATTTAATTACACCGCTTCACCTCCTTGAATGTTTTTGGGCTGTGGAAATATCCTGAAATACCTGGAAGAAGAAATGGAGGAAGATCTCCATGTCAAAATCCATGCACACATACACACACCCAGGATGGACCATCAAGCCCCAAATCCTGAAGCTGTTAGACCACTGTGATGCCTGCTGATCCCACATGTCACCTTACAAATAAATTATATATTAATTTTTAACTGCATGAAAGTTTAAATAATAAACGACACATATGGGAATAAACCGAGGGAATATTCTAGTGCTGATCACGTAAGACTGAATTCGGAAGGAGAATATTAAGGTTCGATCTGACTGTTCTGCAGCGTTCAGCATGTTTAAATGATGCTGAAAATATTTCATGCTAAACATTTCCCAGTATCGGAAGATAACTGTCCCTTGCCACCTGGCAAATGTGATAAAGACTTGAGTGGTTGCCAATGGAGCAAGCAGAAAATGAACCTGTTATTCAATTACAAATGCGCAAGGAAGCTTCATTTGTCGAGTCACATCTGCCATCCTGGCCACAGTTACGCAACAGCCTCTGATAATTTTAAATAGAAAAAAAATAATTTAAAAAATCATATGAAAAACGCAATGCAGAACTCTCTAAATGAGGTCACTGGGATTACAATATAGTAATGAGTGCCGTACTCATCATAAGGCAAATATATAGCATATCATACTTTAAATTGGTGTCCCATTTCGACTAGAATGGTTGCCTCACATCTCAGGAAGGTTTGAGTCTCCGCTCTGCCGGTACATGGTGGACTGTACATGTTCTCGCAGTGTCATCATGAGATTTTCTCTGGGTTCTCTGATTTCCACCTACAATCCAAAAACAAAAGATAAACTGGAGTTGCCAAATAGTCTGTGTGCATGATATGCATGTGGTTTGAGTTGAGCCCATCCTGGGATACTCGCTTAGGGGTGATTCCTGTTTTGGGCCACATATTCATGTCCTCGTATTGAACTGGCCCTTATTCTTTTATAAAATTAGACAAATCTTTATAACAAACCTATGTTATCACGTGTTTAGGTGTTTTATATTGCTCTAACAAAGGTAAATTACTATTTATATCTTTTTACATCTCTTTAAAGCACCATTTCTCTGGAATATGCGCTCATTTTAGCATGTCCCAAATGCAATGTATTCAACTTCCTCAGCAAATATAAACTACAAAATTATAAAAATCAAAACTTATTCTTTATTATTTTGATAGACTAGGGTATACTACCTTTAGAGAACGAAACAAATCTGGTGAAACTTATTTTTTTTTCTGTAATTATATAGTATATTATATGCCCCCGCATTCGTTTTCTACCCTGTGAGCCTCTAGTTTCTTGGCTCCCTAAAAAGATTACAAATCCATACAGCCATTTCCAGGAAGTGACATAATTTGTTTTTGGGGGGAAATTCAACTGGAAGACTAAGGTAAGCTTTAACTGTCACTCTCTCCTGTATTTTTCTCAATTTTATATTACACACCGGTTTGAGGCACCCTTAAAGTTTCACCCTGTTAGTATATATTATGAGAAATATTTATTAGAAAAAAATATTTTTAAAAACATTTTAAAAATAGGTATTTAAATGCTGATCAGCTATAGAGTGTGTGCTAGCTAAATGTTGCTCATTCAAAGAGCTAGAGCTAAATTAGCTAGAAATATTCCACCCTGTTAGGTTCCACACTGTTAGGCTATATAGGGCAAGAATATTTATTATTTTCATTAAAATGAATTTTAGATTTATTATTTGAGTGTATTTCTTGTGTATGATAATGAATAATAATGGTATAATCCAAATTATAATTATTATTATTTTATGAGTGTATTTCTTAATGATTTAGGTTAATACAGTGGTATTATTATTATTATTATTATTATTATTATTATTATTATTATTATCAGTTGTAGCAGTAGTACTGTTGTTGTGAATCTGAATCTACTTGTTAAGAGGCCATCTCGGTTTCACCCTGTTATATTCTATTCCACCCTGTTAGGTAATGAATTAAAACAATATTCTAATCACAACAGTAAGTGTTTGGTATATTTGTATATTGTTTTGTTAAATGAGGTACATATAATGCATATACTACATAAAATTCCTCATACAAGACTCCATTATTCTGACATTGCACTCTTCATAAAATTAAAACTGCTAATGCTACAATAATGAAACTTTTATCATAGCAAAAGGGACACATTGTATCCCAGAAAAGTTCAGTATTGTTCGACTATTGTTCGTACATTATTTAGACTTTGTCATTACCATGTACATGTCCCTAATAGGGTGGAAAACCTCTGGAGAAATATATACAAAAAACATCCCATAATTATAATATTTTCAACCCCTGAGCTTGGCAAACATGCATTCCTCATAGATAAGTATGGTATAGTCCTGACAAAATGTTTAAGCTATAAAATACAATCATTCCAATTTTCAGAAAACAGACAGCCAAATATGTGGCCCAAAACAGGAATCACTTTTGACAAAAGCTTCCAGTATAAGCAGTATAGGACCAATGGGCATGGAAGATGGGTGGATGAAATTTTGCAAGCAGAATGCAATTTGAGATCTTTAGCTCACACTTAAAATAATACATTTTCGGTGAGTTGTTTTCTGCAGAAGGCACTGTTTTTGAGTCTTGTACGGCAGAATATCAAAGTATTGTAATTAAATCACTCTCTCAAAAGCCCATATGAATAGTTTGGCCCCAAAAAGAAAAATCTGGAAGCCATGTATGCAGGAAATATCTGTGCCCTGATTTGTCACTCTCAAACTTGTGATCCGAATGCAAACGGGCTAAATTTAAACATGCATTGACTTTTCTCATTCCCACTTTTTTGGTAAATGGACTGTATTTACTGTATATAGAGCTTTTCTACTCCTACGAGTACTCAAAGTGCTTTACAATACATGCCTTACAGTACATTATCTATCCACACACCAGAGGTGGAGGCTGCCATGCAAGGCACCAACCTGCACACCAGGAGCAATTTGGGGTTCAGTGTTTTGCTTAAGGTCACTTAATTGGGAACAGGAAGAATCAGGGCTTGAACCTGCAACTTTTCAGTTGCCAAACGATAGCACCACCTCCTGCACCACCATCTTTTTGTTTGTCACTCATTGTTATTGGTGTTATTGTTACTGCTTATGGAAAGTCATATTGGAAGAAAGCATATTCCTAAATTAAGAAACAGGTTTTCAAGATTCCAGCATTGAGTTCCGTTGCATCGCATGGGGAAATCGACCCATTCCCCAATGTCGGTTTGGGGCCTGGGGATCTTTTTTTATATAAGATTCCACAGCCCTAAAAAGCCATTTGTCAGCTGATGTAATTCAAAAAAACAGGTGTGGTGATGCTAGTCATTGATTTGAAAATTGCACAGTTCATTAATGAAAGTGAATGTGCATCTATTGATTCGAGTTCATTTATACCTCTGGAAAAGCATTGCTCATTGCAGACAATTAAACCTTTTTGAACCATACTGCAAGCATAGCTGTTTTGCCTCAAAAACAATGGTGCCAATTAAACCATGGATAAGTAGACAAGAACCCGTATCTTCCTACCAGTAGTTTATCTGTGAGAAAATGAAATAAAAGTTCAGGATATAAATTGCACCTCTCCCTATTATTTGATTTGCACAGGCGAGTTGTGCTGGGCTCATGTATTAGAAGAATGCTGACAAGTAAAACAAAATGCTGCACTGTAGAGATTTTTTTAGTTAGTTGAGTCAAAGAACAGCCTCATCCCAATTTTACATTGATACTTCACTTATTAATGTGAAATCTTCAAATTTTCATTTCTTTTTCCTCGTCATATTCTGCTTTTTCATTTTTACTCAATCTCTCTCTGCTTTATTTTTAATTAAAACAGAAACTGACAAGGTTATGTCCTCTTGTGTTGAGTAACTCTTCAAAGTAAACGGTTCACTTTCACAATATGTGGTCGCATAATTAAATATTCAGAAGGCCAAGTGTCTCCCATCCTGCCTCGTGACTCACGGAGAGACTGTTTGTCTGAAACTAACAGCATTCGTTTAGGTTATTCCGCCATACAACATCAAACGGAAACTACTGCAAAAACGCTTATGTCTGTGTAAACTATGCGCTGATCTAATGGTGTCTGTCATCTGCAGTTTCCATGCTGGCCTCCGAAAAGGGTATAGGATATATATAAAATTTTGCCCCTAAGACATTATATATACAGGGTAATGTATCTCAAATTGCTAGTAATCTCCATTCAGCATAATCTTTGCAGTTAACCAAAAAGTATATGCTGCAGTCAGTAAAAAACAACTGAGTTTCTATTCCGGAATGCATTTTGTTCTCTGGTTATTTTACTAAATATTTTATTCAATACCCATTTTGTTCTCTATTATTTTATGAATATTTTATTACGATAAATTAAAGATTGTTTTTTTTAATTAATTTCCAAAATGTTGAACTGCAGTTCACATGAGTTTCCTATATTAATGCAGATTGTGTTAAAATGTGGTGTACAGATGTCCCAGCACAGCTACAACTGACAGATCTAGAAAAAAATTAAACGACCACAGCAAGATTTTCAGTTTCAGTCATTTCTCAGTTTATGGTTGTGCATCTGTGAATTATCTAAACATTTATTTTTTCAAATTGCAGCCTGCTTCTTCTTTCTTTTCGCATTAATCAAGGGCTTCTTTCTAGCTTTATGGGCCTTCAGTCCTGCTTCTAGGAGCCGTCAGGGTCAGCCCCTGTTGTCCTACTCTGTGTCCCTTCCCCGTTTGGCCAGCAGGTGTCGCTGGTCATCCCGTTCTTCATGTTAGTCTTTGTTCTCCGCTGGTTTCCTGTCTGCCAGTGGAGGGTGAACATGAGCTCAATGTGTTGAGCATGTGGCTGTTTGTGATCTTTGTCCTGTGTTTGAATCCTGCCTCCTCTGTTTTTGTATGTTGCTCCCTAGTGTGTCGTTTGAGTGTTTCTAGTTATTGTATCTGGTGATTTTGTATGTGGTGTCTGGTTTTGTTCCTTGTACCCCTGCTTGAGTCTTTACCTGTCTGTAATTCTCCAGTGTTAGTTTCTGTTTCCTTGGTTAGTTCTTAGTTTCCATGTTTTTAGTTCCTTTTGAGTTTATTAGTTTCATCTGTTCCCTATTTTCCTGGTCGTTGTCAATTAATTTGTTAATTGTTTGCTTGACTATTATTCTCTGTGTTAGATGTTACCTGCCCAGTTTATGTTTATTTGTGATCTGTAGTCTTTATTCCTCCCCTTTAGTTTTTGACCCCTTGTGGTCCTTTTGGTTTTTTGTGTCTGCACCATGCCACGTTCCCGCACCAAACCCGCCCGGGTCCATGACAGGAGCCTGTTATAAAGTTGTACTAGCCGTGCTCTTAAACCACTTAATGTCTTCCGTTCCTTTTAAAAGTCACTTGAGGTCATCCTCTGACTCATGAGGCACTGTTGGATAAGTTGACAGTCATCTCTGGCATTAGAAAGTTGCTTCTGCCCTCTACCTGGTTGTTGGCAGTGTCTCCTGCTTCACCTTGTACTTGTGTACCGCTGTCTTCGAAGCTTTCAGCCTGGAAGCAGCCTGCCTCGCAGTGTAGCCTTCTGCCAGCAGAACCGGGATTAAACCAGGATATAGAAATGGAGATTGAGTGGTCTCTTAATTTTTTTCTGTATGTGTGAGGTATTTCATATATTGGTACAAGATTACACTTATCCGATAATGTCAGTAATCTGTGTGCGATCGTAATAATAGTCAGTGTGTAATGGCATTAAAGACTTCTTTAATAACCCAAAGAGTGCTGAAAGGGGTTCCACTGCACAGTCCAGACTTCTGCCACTGAGCAAAAGTGCATGAATTGCGGAAGTGTCCACACCTTCCACACCAAATAATTGTAAGAATAACTGTAAAATGCTTATTTTGTGGGTATGCCTTTGGTTGATGTAGATCCCAGAACTAATACTCATCTTCCGCCTTGGTACTCAATCATGCTTAAGAACCTCTAACAGCTAAATAACCAGCCAGCTCTCTTGGGCGCTGATCCGATTCGCGTAGCTCATTTGTGGAGGAAATGTGAGGAATCCGATGCTCGGTCCACTACACGGCAAGATAGATCTGAGGAGAAACAAATCTAAATGGATTAGGCACTTTTAGTATCTGCAGGACTAATTACGAAATGAAGGCTTATTCATTGCACATTCTGTTTGTAACTGCGTTTTTAAGTTCAGCTCCAATAAACTATTTAGAGTGATTGAGAGGTGATTAAAAACATCTCATTTTTTTTAACATGAATCTTAACAGAGGAAAGTCGTTCCTGAAACTACTATTTCAAGTACATTTTCAAACACGCTTTCCTGGTTTTACGTACCTTCCCCAGCCCCATAAAATTAGATCGGTTTTGCAATCACAGTCCTCTTGTTTTGCTAAGCTGAGCTCATTCCTGAGTTGCTCCCTGACACCCTTGTTGCCGAGACAAGGTGGCCTCACCATGGCGACCATGCCTACCCGGCTACCCATTGTCGTCCTGCGCCTGGAGTGATTTGGAAGCCCAACACTGTACTTCTTGCAGGCCCCTAGGCACCATTGTTGGAGGCGTATCTAGAACGGGCATCGCTGAGCCTTGAGCTGACGGCTATCGATGGATCCCACTCCGATAAAAATACCCGCTTGAGAGTAACAAATGCGTATTTGTCAAAGGGCTGGAAGCCAATGTGAGTGATGGTGGGATTTTAGGCTTTGTTGGGAGGTGGTGCATAGCAGGGGCATAATACATAAAGGGGGGCAGTCTTATCCTTAGCCAATGATATGTTTTGAATCTGTGATTGACAGGGGACAGGACACTCCAGCGGACAATCAGCTTTCAGTGTTCCTATAGCCCTGCCCCCTGTATATGCCCTTGTATTTTTGACATGGGAAATGATTGGCTTAAAGTAAATGGAGCAGAGATATTCAGATTAGCTTTAATGCTATGCTACAACTGGCTTTGCTCCCCCGGTTAGCACCTCACACTTTGACCTCCTGACCCAGTGAGTAACAAACACTGTGAGGGGTTTCTCAAGCCATTCCTGCTAGATCGGTGCCACACATCTGCGTACACTCCAAAGAAACAAGCTCCTTTTGGAAGATTAGAGAAAAATGTCGATTAGCTTAGTAGCCAGCTATTGACCGCTACCCTTGTGATTCAATAAACCTTTGATCACTATGTGTTACACTCTATCACACACAGCTTTCATTAATAACTTTATTGTCAGAGGAACAACATTGGAGTCAAAGGCATGGAGAAGCCTTTGAATTCTGACATGAGACTTGACATTGTAAAAAAGCAATATTAAACATGCATGGATTGCCATTTTTTCTGGTTAACTTTTGATGTGAAAATTGAGTTTTTTTTGTTAGCTTTTAGGACAGCTAAAGTCTGATTTACATTTTATATATTACCAAACACTCTTCACCAAAGTGACATGTTTTGAGAGAATGCATGGTCAGACAGTGCGTGGACCAATTAGGGCTTCAGGGTCTTGCTCAGGGACCCAACAGTAATGCCACTCTGCTGACCCAGGGACTTGAGCCAAAAACCTTCCGATTATGGGCACAGTGTCCTGACCCTTTGAGCCTCAAACCGCCCACACTGTAAAGCAATCACTTTTCTAATGATTCGGATCTGGACTTGAGTAAGGTTCTAGCTGAGGCAGAGACTCGCTCAAGCACTTTGGATTTTTCACCCGTGACATTTCTGAGAACTTGTGTGTCTCTGCACTCTGTCAGTCCGGCAGCTTAGAGGCCGAAGGACCCAGCGATGCCTTACGAAATGGCAAGGGGACAAATGGCCCCCGTGTCCGCTTGGTGGGGGGGGGGGGTGGGGGGACAAATGGGCCTCCTGTCCGCTCAAGGGGGCGGCACACATTAGCACACAAGAGGACTTTATGACTCCCCCATCTTTGTGAAACACGCGAGTGACCGCCGGTGACAGCTGCTGGCATTTGGGTCTGTGTGACAGGATGCTGTGTGGGGGTGGGGGGGTCACAGGGTCAGCGAACCCTAACTGTACCATTGGCATCACTCAGCAGCGGGAGCTGCCAGCAGGGCGGCGACACAAGGCCGACAAACTCTGACTGATCACGGGACCGATCGACGTGCAGACCCGGGAATCGGGCCACGTGCAGTGATGGCCGATAGACCCTGACATGTTCACCCTCCACTGCAAATTCCAGCCCCCTCTACTACTCCCCCCGAGCTCTTTGATTTGACACGCACCTACCCACGCCTGACAGGGCACACTTGTCGGAGAGAGTGAGGACGCATGAAAATGCACCTGATTTCTGCAGTCTTTATGGGATCCGTGCTAAAAGCTACCATGATTGTATAATACAGACAGCGTGGCGGGCAGTGGGAGACGGCGTCAGTGCGTCGTTTACGATGGGCACCCCCGCCCCCCCGACGCCGCATGAAAGCGAAGTTCTGTCTCGTTAAAAAACAGAAGAAAATTCTTCTGGCTTTGAAAACGACGAGCCATAACAAGGAGTGAGCTGTTTCCCCCAGCATTTTTTTTTTTTTCTTTGTGATTTCCCGGACAACAGCAGTGCCACAGATAAGCCTCGCCCGGGGAGTGTATGGGCCTATAATGAATCTGACAGTGTACCCCCCCCCAGATCCCCCAGACACCCCCCGCTAATTATGGCTTTCATGTCAAGAGGGGCTGACATGCCTGTGTGGGTGCGTGCTTCGTACAATGATTCTTTATCTTGGGGCCGTCGCTCTGCGATGCTCCATCCACCCACCTGGTACCCGCTTCCCATAAAGCCGACCACAGCGGCATCTGACTGCCTCACTGCCTCCATTATTGTCACTCGGAACACCGGTGAATAACAGCGATTCAGACTGATTGCAGATGTTTAAAATAAATGGGTCAAATCTCGCCCGTCTCCCTTAATTAACGCCATTGCACTGGATCTGTCGGGCGGATTATCAACAAATAATGTCACAGAGCGGCGCTGACACTCGGTGGAGAGCCACATAATTGGCAGCACTGTCGCTCCATCATCTTTTCATTCCCGAGCTGTCTGTACGTACTCTTCTGCAGAACCCGGACTTGCCGGGGTCCAAGGCGACCCCGTGGGTACCCTGGGTGACACATAGCGGGTCGGCGGCCGTTTTCCGCCAGAGGCCCCTTGCGGGGACTTCAGGCCAATTACATGCCAGCATATTTTAATAAACATGAGCACTTGTGTGCTGCGTGTGGAGTTATTCTGAGGGTCTTACCTCAGACCCTTTGTGGAAAATGTTCATGACTTAAAATTCCAGACAGAGAACACAATTTAAAATGAAGACATTCAATGTTTATTTAGAGACCAGGGGATAAATGGCTTGACTGCTATCACAGTGGATAATATGTTTTTACAGTGTTAATTACTGCGCTACTGACAAAATGTACAAAAAAGTAGCAGACGGTACTGCTCTGATAGACTGACATCTGATTTACTGGTGTCCTGCCTTGTACTTTCCGGTCCAGGCTTGCTGTGACCTTGTACTGGATGGATTGATAGATGGACAGATGGATGGATGGATGGATGGATGGATGGATAGATGGATGGATGGAATGCAGTTTATACAGAAGTCTCCAAGCAATCACTCCGTTTCAACCCAGTGCCCTAATTTGCAAACATGAATGAGAAGGAGCACTGGGTATAAACAATATTTTAATAATTCAATAATTCCCATGCAAAATCATTCCACAAATACCGGCAATTAAAGTAAAACTCAACAATTAACCCTAACATTCTACTAAATTTCACAGTCTGTTAATTATTCATCACATGCAGCCTGTTAAATAGACATTTAATTGATTGCTTTTATAATAAACAAAAAACATCTTCAGACTCCTCCCTGTAACAAATAGTCAAGTGCCAGGCTCCCTGCATTGGTGTAGACTACATTACCCAACAGCACTCTGTGTACTCAGCACCACTTCCTGCTGAGTCAATTGTCTGCTTGCTTCTTCAAAACATTAGTTTCACAATGTGGTTAATATCTGCACCAATTTCCTAATAATAACCTGCTTTCCCAATCAATTAATTCACACTACTTTTGCAGTGTTAGCTCTGATGTTTTCTTGTATTTATGTTTCACTTAAAATGTTTATTTTGCTGGATTGTCACACAAAGGTCCTTGTCACACATAGCTATTGAGATATTTCCCAAGATTTCTTTTGGCTTCTACATGTACATTTCTTCAATGAAACTGCAAGACTGAAAGACGCCGTGTTTTCAGGAAACCTTGGGAGACGCTACCTGGATTCATCCTGAAATTTTATGCGGAAACGCAGTCATTCTCACAGCAGCAGGCTGGACCTTGAGGAGGTCTGTCCATTTTCAGTAACTGTTTATGCTGTACAGGAGTTGCTTTGAACCGGGAGCCAATCCCAGGAAACACCAGGATCGGGCGGCGTCCCAAACGCGATACCAGTCCATCACAGGCCGCAAATATTACAGGTAATTCAGAGATACCAATTCACCTAAAAGGCATGATTTTCAGGCTGTGGGAGGAAGCAGAGAACCTGGAAGAACCCCAGGCGACATCAACGAAAATGTGACGCCCAGGCACAGACTGGAGTCTAAAGATAGGTGGTTAGAGAAAACTGGTGTCTCTAAATTGCCATGAGTGTGTGAGTGTATGTGTCTGTGTGTGTGAATATGCCCTGTGATGGACTGGCAATCTATTCAGGGTATTTCTATGAGGCCTGGCATACACCTCAGACCCCCTTTTCCTAAATAAACAGTTAATGGAAGGATGGACGGATGGATGGAAGGGTGATAAGAAGGTCCTAATGACATTCATCCTTTATTAAATTACTATTGACCAGGATGTAGAGTGATCCCTAAGACCCCAACTGGGATAAGTGGTAGGATGATGGATGGATGGATGGATGAATGTTGAGTGATTTACAAGCACTGATATCCTTTCTCTTAGAGGATTATTTAGTCGTTCAGCCGACAGACTAATCCAGTGAGTCACAGGTTGCTCATTAGTCTCCGCTTTGCCCTCCTGCCTTCCCTCATGGGTTGCGTGGTGCTTGAAAATACCGTCTAAATGCTACAACCTTTCCTCACTGCATTAGTCTCAGTTCAGTGACATGTAAGCTCTACATGATGCTTTGTTATTTTACAACAGGTGAACAACAAAAAAGAAAAAAAAACACCATAAAATTACATTTTTAAGCTCATGAAAGTGCAGACGGTCATTAATGAAAAATGTGTTTTTATCGTCCTGGGTGTGTATCACTCAGAGTTACCATCACTTTAAATGTTTTTAATTATTATTTATCATCTGATAAGAGCCTTTTCCTCTTTCTGTTCTCTAACGATATGAGTCATTAATGCTATTAAATAAGACCTTCTCAGTTGTGTTCATTGAAACTTCAGTTTGCGGCGGGCCCGCTTTGTTATGACTTATTATACTCTGCTCAAAGAATCGACTTTGAACCCAGCTGATCTTCAACATTTAAATGAGCTCATAATGGTGCTTCTGTGCAGCAAGACTGTACTGCAACTGGCAAAATAAGTAAATTAAAAACAAAAGAAAGCATGCAAAGCTACAAATCGCTGGTTACTGGTGATAAATTAACAAGGCTGTCGATTAAGCTTCCCCCTGTTTCACAAGGCTTGTGTAGCACCTAAGGTATCACATTGACGTTGAGTTAGTGAAGCCATAGCTATCAGCTGTGTACACTTCCAAAGCATTATTCCATCATCAGCGTCTGGCTGTTTAAAACAAATGAGCAATATGAAATACATTGATTCATGAAATGCTTGTCATTTCTAATAATTCTTGATAGGTGATGGTGCACTATGGGGGAATGACTCTGATTTTTAAAATGCTGTCTCTATTAAAACATGCAGTTGGCATGTATGGGGACCGTGGTGCCACAATGGGTAGGGAAGTGTGCTTGTGATCAAAAGGTTGCTGGTTCAAATTCTCAGCCAGCAAAGTACTGCTGAGGTTCCCTGAGCAGGGTAACACCCCCCCCAAGCATGACTTTCCAGGCCCTGAATTCCATGCCCCCTGCTGTGTCGCAATGTCATATATGGGTTAAATGTAAAGGGCACATTTTGTCATCGTTCGCTCTGATATATCAGCAATGACAATTTAGTGGGAATTAACCAACGATGGATTTGATCAGGGTGGTGGTGTGGTTTTACATCTCACCTTCAGGTTTGGGAGCCAAAATCCCTCCCCTCCACTCTGCAGCCTGAAAACATGCAGCCGGGCTAATTGGCATCTCTGAATTGCCCATTGTGTGCGTATGTGGGTGCCCTGTGATGGACGGGCATCATGGTTATGGTACATACCAGCTTTCTGCCTTATACTGCCTGCAACAGGTCCAGCCCCTGCCAAAACTCTCAAAAGGGTTAATCAGTTGGACAGGTTGATGTAACGGGGGCAGATGGTCACCGGTTCAGTTCCCATGGACGGCAGTATGGTTTCACTGTAAGGACCTTGAGCAAGGCCTTTAACCCCTATTGCTCCAGGGACTGTCTGACCTTGTTTTCTCAACTGTATGTTTGGATAAAAGAATTCTTTAGATAAATAAATGTAAATGTATTTCAATGAATGTATTTCAAAGAGAGTATATATGAGTTGGTCACTGCTTCCTCTGAACCCCCTTGATTATCATTCTTGCTGTAAGAAACAACAGTTACTGCATCCATTGCATGATTCCAGCCCATGATCAGTTCTGCTAATTGCAGCACACAGCAGTGTCCTCACCGCTCAGTAATACCGGCTGTAAGTACAACAGAGTTTTGTTTTGAGGAGGCCGGATCTGTACTAGATTTAACTTGAAAGGCTCTGTTCACAGCATGCAATCTTTAAGATGTACCTCACACCACCCGCTTTTCAAGCCCTGTCTTCAATGTGTTCTAGACAGCCTTTTGCTCTTTTAGGATTTACCAACAACAAAACGTCTGCATGCTACGATGCAGACATCACAGGCCTGCAGCAGGAAATGGAAGTTGCAAAATGCTCCTTCACCAGATTCCAAGAGCTCTTGGCACGTGCTGTGCATGCATGGTTTGTGCAGACTTACAAGTCCCGATGCAGCATGTTTGTGTTTTGGGCATGGGGAGTCTGCACAACGGATGGGGGGTGGTTGATATGACTTTGTGAGGGAGAAGAAGAAAAATCACATTCAGCAGTATTTCATCGAGCTGAAATATAAAACTGCAGCACACCTGTAGTTTGCACAGAGCTCAGGAAAAGGTTTTGAAGAAAAACGAGAAATAGGCATTTTGTATTAGAATATAACTGCTTCAATTAGCTGATAAAAATCTCCTAACTGAAATATTTCATATTATTTTCTATATTACTATATCTGTAATTCCTATCTCCATTTGATTCTTATAAAAGCAATTTAGGAGTTCAACTAATAGCCTTTTATTCTGGCTGTTAATAAATTATTTCTGAATCCTTGTTACAAGTATTGCATGATTACAATGCAAACATCATGCAGTATTTACAAGAAGTCCCCTAAATGACATAAACTCAGCACAATGAATTTCGCCTGCAATCTACAGTAATAACTTAGTGGACATGCACAAACTTATAATTGCTTTGTCAACTGCAAAATAAACCTTACTACAGAAATGTAAGAAAAATTATTTAAAAAGAGGAAGTGATTCACTTGTGTGTTCAGCTATGCCCGGCATTAGAGAAGTGGAATAGCCATTGGCGATCAAACGGAAAGAGTCCAGACCAACAGTTGAATAAGGGATTAAAAACATGGGCAGAAACCCAAGTGACCCATCATCCAACGGAAATGAACCTGGAAGTCACTCCGAGGAGCTGGGCGCTTTGGATAGCTCGACGTCTGCAGGACAGCACTGCAGTTGGTAGGGGGGCAGAGCAGAAATAGCATATTTGTCTGTGTTTATCATGCCGTACACATCATCTATGTCTTGAGGATCGAAAAGGTTGCTCAGGTGAATCAAGTTGTTTGATTGCCTACAAAAACTATCTTGACTGGAGAAAATACATTTAAAGTCACTCATTTCAAGTTTTGCACTTAATGTTCCCACAGCGCTCATCTTCTCTGTCTCTTCTCACAGAAGTTATGGAAAGCGGGAATATTAAAGGTTCATTAATTAAGACTATGCATATGCCCAAGTTTACTAAAAAGCTTCTCCTGGCTTGTAGAAGGATGCTTGATTAATTTACCGATTTGAGAAAAACATAATAGAGCATTTTTCCAGTCAATAATCACTAACGGTTTCTTTTCTGAGGATTGATCCAGAACTTATGTTTTTCTGTAGGGTAGATAATGAAAAAGTGTAACCTCTTTTGAGTTATTGATTGAACCTTTGATATACTCTTAAGGGAATACTGGTATTTCATTCTGTGTTCTCCAATATGCTTCTATGAGCTGTTTTTTGAGTTTAGAATGGCATCATCTTGGTGATTTCATTGCATTATTACTAATGCTTGGAGCAGGGTAGCAGGATTGTTACGGAGTGCCTTGTCTGCAGTCTGGGTCACCAGGGCTCCCCATGGATGCTCTTTGTTACCATCTCTGAGCACATCGCCTTGCTACTGCATGTCTTCTGCTTATATAATATAGTTATTCGATGCATTGACATGTGAAATAACTAGTGGTGGGCACAGCTAACCGAAAGTTAGCTCTGATAACCGCTAATCCGCTAAGTCAGAAGTTTAAATTGATAATGCTAAACTGATGAAATACAAAAAAAAAATAGCAGAAGCTAACAATGACCTCTAACCTTTATTATATGAATTTCACTTCATTATAGTTCATTTTGGTCTTTGGCTCTGAAACTGTTAAAAACCTAGAAAACTAAACTTTAACACTGAAGTCCCATGTGATTACTAGGGGATATTTAGGACTTATCCAAGTGGCTATCATTGGATTCTGTCCCTGGAATAAATCTGTGTTGAAATTTTATTTCTGATACTCCGTTTGCAAGATGGAAGTGCATTTTTCGGAGAAGCCATATTTCGCAACAGTGAGTTCCTCAGTGAAGTCACTTGGGGACTACAAACATGGTGTAGTTTACATGGAACTAGGAAGGAGGGTCTCAGCTCTTTGTTAGTCTATAGGTCTGTCAGTTAGAACCTGGAAAATCTGTATCATGAAACAGGATTTCTTGCTTAGCCAGATAACTTGTGAGATTTAAGGTGATCTAGGCTGTAAGTGAACAAAGCTAAAGTCTATTTAAATTAATCTTAATCTTAAATCTGACACGTTACCTGGCTAAGCAACTTTGTGATACAGGCCCCTGTTCTCCGCTCAGTTCGGGGTACCTGCATTCAAATGGATTTACACTAAGATTCATATTTAGCGCAGACTACCTTAAATCTGACAAGTTATCAACCTTGTGTTTAAACAGAGTCAGCCAACAGTGTGCCAGATAGACTGTTGCAGACACCCTCACGACAGACAATCATGCATGATTATAGGGTTTACAAACATTTTTGACCGCTAAACTTTATTCACTTTACCCGCAAAAAAAAAGATTTACAGTTAGTGGAGCTAAATTTAGCAGAAGCTAATTTGTCCACTAATGGTTTTCAAAGATAGCAGAAATGCTAATATACTAACAATAAAAATTAATCTTTGCTAATTAGCGGTTAGTGGATTAGCGGAACCCTGCCCACCACAGGAAATAACATCATCTTATCCGATTTCTCCCTGGCTTCACAGATGTGTGTTTTTTTTGCATTTGTATATTTTTTCCTTACTTTAAGAAAAAAATCAAAGGATTATGTAATTCGGAATGTAGCAGATCATGTTTGTGTAATGGATTTACCACTGGATTCTTTACACTTCAGTTAGTCAAAAAACTTTGCGTCTCCCATGCTTATTTAGGTCCAGTTCCGGAACTTCTGTGAGAAGCGCCTATTCACTGTTTCGTTCCTCAAAAATCAGACTCCTTTGTGTTATTTGGTGATTTGTTTATGACAGCTAGACCATGTTTTTTAAAACATAGATAGATAGATAGATAGATAGATAGATATGAATTTTGACTTATGATCCTCATATTGCTGTAGTGTACTCGTGACGTTTTACTCGTGAAGTACAAAGCATTCAAAAAACTTGAACAGATACATAAATGTTTACAATTTAAAACTTAAATAGAAACACAGTATATGACATAGAATAGTGTAAATTTTTGCACTGAAATATGATTGATGTTGTATTCAATTTGTTACAAAATAAGATTTTTCACATTTGCATTGTGCTGAGGAAACTTCTTTGGGGAGTTATAAAGGAAACAGAAACATGATAAGCGACAGCAGCCTAAAAATCTATTTAGAACATCCTTGTAGCATTTTCAGCGGCTCTGAAATCGCGGCCGCGCTCAGATCTATTTTGAGGCCCCGTTCGCGTCTTTGTGATTTTTCCCGCTGTCAGTCAGAGCCGTCAGTTTTAGTAGCCTATTAATCATCCTGGCGTCCCTTCAAATTTAAGCCAGCGCTCCTCTCGCTGATGAATTATAAATATATGTTCTTCTTGAAATGACATCCAGGTTTAATTTATGAATATACCCTACGCACTCAGGCCCTCGAGGAGACCGCCTGTGTTTACACGCTGCTGGGAAGGCTCATTTCCTTATCTGAGGTATGTTTCACAGTGGTTGAGTATCCTGAGTGTTTTTTTTTCCTGCTGTCTGGCTTACAGCCCCATCACAGTTACAGTAGAGCCATGATATGAAAGGTGGGACTAATGCGTGGTTTGGTCGACATATGACTCGACTTGCTCACCCGCTTGCTCCAGCTAGGCCTGAAACAGACGGATGCATATTTCTCACTGATAAGAAGCTCACAACCCAGAAAGTGAATGTCTTTATCTGTCAGGGGGCAAGATCCCTGCCACCGTAACCCTGCAGGGAGAATAACCCCAACCTTTGGAAAGGAAGATCTCAGCTTCTAGATAAAAATGAGGTCACCGTGACAAAGCTGAGACTCAGTGCTTTTCTTCACATTTAATCAGATTTTATCCCATTTTCCCATGACAGATTGCCTTTGAAAATCCCATAGACTTTTCAGCTGGATCTAAAAAATAGATCTCTACTGGATCTTCAAGAAATTAAATGTTATCCTTTCTCCAAGTGTCTCAGGACATCTGGAAATGAGATTATTGTATGATCCCAAGGCTTGTTGATTTTTTTTTAGCAATTCTTATTTTGAATTTCCCTTTTTAAACCGTGTTTTCTTTGGTGGCTTGTTTTTAGGAGAAATAACTCAGGCAACAATGGTCCTTTACTGTGTTTAAAATTAGATGCAATGTTCTGTGTTTTTTGTGTTTATCAGAATTAAAAGTAGTGCATTGAGTAATAATGTTAATTTCTCTGTAGGTTTTTAAAGAGTTGTAGCTGGCAGTTCCTGCCATTGGCAGGGCTGTGTATTTTTATGCATTTTAATGGAAATTATCATCAGCTGAACATCATAGTGAAATCATACAATTTTCTTAAGGACTGCATAACCTTCCCTGTTTGTAGCTCACTACCAGGACAATGCTCTGCCAAGGTGACAGACTGGTCACATTCCACACGCTCCGGGACCAGGGGCTGACTCACAGAACAGCCACAGCCCTGTAAAAGCTGTTCCCATAACAGAGTGTTCCAAAGCATATGAGCCATTCCAAATGTTCATTCATTCAGGGGCAGTTCGAAGTTTTTCTACGGTGAGGGACCATAATTCATAGAGGGGCCAACCTTATCATTAGCCAATGATATGTCTTGAGTCAGTGAGTGGCAGGTGAGGGGGTACTCCAGGGCCAATCAGCTTTCAGCTGTGGGCAGTTGCCTGTAACCCCTCCCCGTACACACCCCTGCATCAATACATCAGATTTTCATAGTAACATTCCCCATTGGGGACAGTCCTGGAGAACAAAGGGTGTAGGGCAGGGTACAATCTGGGCATCAAAGACAACTCCCACACTAACTATTACTCCCGTTGACCTGGTTCAGCTGAACCTTCTGAATGTAGCAGATGCATGGATAAGCTGCAAGAAGTGGTGGTTCATAAATGTCTGCATCACCCTAATATGAACAGGTCACATAGTGGATACACAAGTCAGCACAGTCAAAGAGATATAGATAGATGCATTTGTGTAATATAGTACAAGTGTAAAAATAAATAGATAGCTAGATAGATAGATAGATAGATAGAGAAACTGCAGCTTTACAGTAACACAATATACACAATAGATAATACATTAAGACAACAATAAACAGTAACTGTGTAACAGTAACAGTCAGGGAAGCCATTCCTTGGAATTCTGCAGTGATGGATTTAACATGAAAGTTGTGATTCGCAGCATACCCACATTTTGCGTTTTGTCTTTCATTGTTCCCCCATTTTTCAGTTTTCTGTAACCGGGTTCTATTGTTTGGTCAGTGGTCGTAGCACGAATGCCGGAGTGCAATGTGGGTGCCATGGCAGCAGAGAGGATGTACACATTACAGAGAAAACGTGCCGGCAGGGTCCAGCCGTCCAAAAAGGTAAAACTGACCGGTCGTCAGAAAGCAGGTCAGCATCTCCCCTTAGGAGTAAACATCCAGCAAGTGGGTTATCCCCCCTCCTCTGCGCTCAGAAGATTTGTGAACCCGTCTCAGTTACTCCGCTGCAGGGGCAGATGCCAAATCACACAGCAAATTATCTGGGGGGGGGTGGGGCGGCGGCAAGGCGAGGATGTGTCACACGGACCCAGCGTATGTACAGAAACCACTTACTGTTTGTTTATCGCTAATACTCTGTTTCCTTTTTAAGAGGGAGCAGAACCTACAATGTCAAGGACTGGGTCAGCTCTCGCTAGCGGGATAATAAATTGGAATAATAAACTGAATTTCACTTTGTATCCAAAGCATCAAAAATAACAGTAGATACACCAGGAGACAGCGGCAGCTTTCTGAGGTCCTAGATTAAGCAGTAGGCCAGCCTATTCTGTGGATGAATGACCTTGAATCCATTTTATAACACATATTGTCATTTTAGCTAAATATCTCACAGAACTGCACGCTCAGAATGGCGAGATTGAGGAACTGCAAGTTACTGTTCATGTTGTTTTTGTGCTGGAGAAACACACATTAGACTCATCAATGTACTTAAATATGATTTTGTGAATGACAATTATGGGGTGCTGTTTGTAAACTTACTACTTGCCACTTTTTCAACATTTAGTGCAATTTTCTATTATTTCAATTAGGTAGAAGTCAATGGTGTTGTGGATCATCAGATTTTTTTGCTGTGTAGATTATTTGCAAAATTGTTCATCATATGTAAATATAAATGGTATGTCTATACATAAATATTAAATGTCAAATATATATCCATCCATCCATTTTCCAAACTGCTTATCCTACTGGGTTACGGGGGGTCCGGAGCCTATCCTGGAAGCAACGGGCACGAGGCAGGGAACTACCAAGGATTGGGGGGCCAGCCCATCACAGGGCACACTCACACATGCACACCTATGGGCAATTTGGCAACTCCAATCAGCCTCAGCATGTTTTTGGACTGGGGGGGGGGAAACCGGAGTACCTGGAGGAAAACCCACAACGACACGGCGAGAACATGCAAACTACACACACATGAAACCCAGGTGGAGACCAGAACCCGGGTCCCAGGTCCCAGAGGTGTGAGGCAACAGTGCTAACCACCATGTCACCCCATCAAATGTATATGTTAAATGTAAATATAAATGTTAAATGTAAATGTAAATATAAATCTTAAATATAAATCTTAAATCTTAACTTATATCTAAATGTTAAATCTAAATGTTAAATGTAGACTCTAAATGTTGAGAACGTAAGCAAATTCGTCACCTCATCTGCATAGAAATGGGCGGTAACTACGAAAGCGCGCTAAATGGTTGCAGGTTAGGGGTGATTGGGGACAATATGGCGAGTTCAGCTCACTTAGATGCTATAGAACAGCGGTCACTAACAGGCGGACCGTGGTCCCGGTTTGGACCCAGAAGCTGTCTTATACGGACCCGGACCGACAGCCAAAACATTAAGTTATTACTTAAAACCTGACGGGGCACTTTTATTTTAAACCGGCGCAGCGTTTGTAGTCTTTTCGTTAGTGCAGGTTTAGCAGTAGAACCGGCGTTTCCCACGCCAATGAACGTCAAATGCCTTTGACCACTAAGCAAAACGTATAGCTCGGCGTATGCAGCCCTTTGTCTGCGCTAATGAACCATTCGTGTTAATAGCAGCAGCGAAGCTGGACCTGGTACACCCGTAACCAAAAGCGTAATGTTCCTAACGGAGTGGCTGCGCTCTCCTGAAATCGTAAAGCTGAAAAGTTTTCAAATGCAATATGTATTATATAACACGTTGGATAAATAGACGTAGTTTATTGTTGATTTTATGTTCATTGAAGTTTCTGCTTTTTAACATATGTATAAAGTAATGTTATCTGTTCTATAAATAAACTATGTACGTTTTCAGGGTTGCCAAATCTCAAGCATCTGCGGCATGACACGCTTTCAGACTCCTGCTGGAAATTTTACTGCAAATCTATATTATTCCATTATAAAACCTAAAATTAGCTACATCAAAAGTGTATTTACACGGTTCAATACAAAAGCAGACTGTTTAAAAGGTAAGAACTGTTACATGTGTGCAGACACCTCGCATTGAAAATCTCACTCCAACCAGCTGGCCGAAGTTCTATGTCACGTGACAATAAATATTGTCAAAACCTTTTTGAATTGTACTGAATTAATTTGATTTGACAGTCAGGTACTGATTACATACAATGTTGATGCAACTAATAGACTACTTAAATATGTATCACACTAAATAGTTAGACATTATGACCTTCTGGACCTTTGCTTGAAGAATATTTCTCTAACTGGACCTCTTTCAATTTTAGTTGAATACCCCTGCTATAGAACGTGTCGTTATGGCAGGTGTTTGCGCTGCATTACATGGCGTTGCTTCAAAGGAGGGAGCAACATCATCTGCACTTTCCATCAATTTACATCGGTAAATCATGAATGTATATTGGGGCGAGAGGGGGATCAGTAGTATCGTATAAATTGCCCTTAAATATTTCCCGCCATGCTTTAGTTGATGGCGGCAGTTTGATGCTGCTGCTGAACCTTTTGTTCAGAAACGGCAAGATATCACTTGCAAAATGACAGATCCAATCGCGAGGACCGTAATCCATTGAGATTATCGGTCACTGCTACGCGTCGCTCATTCGCATGTCGGTAAATACTGATGCGCGAAAGTGCGATATGTTTCATGTGATGTGCTTAGTGATGTTCATCTGGCAAACAGAAAACTGAAGTAAACAGCAAGGAAATGCACCACTATTACAGAACATCTACTGTACGGTTTCAGACTTTGTAGACGGATTAAGCAGTCGTCCATTTCCATTAATGGCATTTAGCTAACGCCCTAGCTGATCCACAGTGATTTAGGATGTACTTCAAATGAGCCACACCATTTCCGGTAAAATCAGGTAAATACCAGGAACAGGTGTGGCTCATCAGAAGCCAGGTAGGATAGAAATCCTTCTGGACAGCAGCTCTCCAGGACCGGACTTGGAGACCCCTGGTCTACAGAGTATTTTTGTAAAATGGAATGAATGGTCTCAATAGATTACGGTCCTCGCGATTGGACCTGCCGTTTTGCAAATTACACTCCTTGCTCATGAAGAACATTTAAATTGTTTATTAAACAGGTCAACATCTGTTCAGAAAAGAGCCCCATCTCCCCCATAAAACACTGAACCCAGTTGGTTGGAATGTCTCATGTTTTTTTCCCCCCACAATGTTTTACACTCCAGTGTTGCATAAGAGTGGAATATCACTGCTCGTCTCTGCTGGAACGCCAGACTAATTATGGAGACGGAGAAACCTCATAATGTGCTCCGATAATCCTATTGTAGGGACTGCGGCGAGATCCTGGAGAATATCATTAAAACAGTTGTCGAGGAAACAGGTTGAGAAAAAGTCAAGACCCTCATTATGTAATAAGGACGCATTCCCTGCTTTAATGTGCTTCCCCAGCCATTCAGTCCCAACTTCTTTAAACCATTTGAGGCCATTTTTAATGGCATAGTTATTGATTTATTTATCTCAGTAAAATAGGATTTCAGTCAGGATTTAGGATTTCAATTAAATCCAACTGTGAGGCTTCAGTCTCTCCTTACTAACGATCAGAGGGTATTCATTAAGAATTTATTTCAGCCTTTGTTAATATATTACCTGCAGCACTAAAAGCGAAATATTGTTTTGGGCTGGAAAAACCAGATGTATGCTCTGAGCATAGCTATTTTTTATGCATTCTGATTAACCTGAAGTGGGATTTTGTCCAGTTTATTCCTGTTACATTTGGCAAGGCCTTATTTTGCTGGCTTGTCTATGACTTACGTGACAGTGGCCTGCAGGAGATCAGGACGATATGTTATTACACGGAATTCCACCCGGCTGGCGAATAGAAGAGGTCAAGGGGTCCACAGGGCTGTTATGTCTGCGGTTGTTCCTCTTCTGTTGGTCAAAGGGGTCATTTTTCTTTGTGAGAGATGAGCAGATAATGGGACGGGAACCCGTGCCGTGAAGGCGCACCGTTAACCCTTCAGACAGACCTGCAAGCACAGTCCTTGGCAAGAATCCCGGGGGGTCTGTAAACCTGAATCTCCCCAGACATACATCAACCGTCACTTTCTGCTGCTCACACTCCTGTGACAGATGACGCTTCCTGCTTCGCCCTTTGCATACAGCACTTACATGCAGGATTTGATATTCCCTGCAGTGCGTTTAGGAATCGACGTGTCGGTTTAAAGCCGAGCCTTGGGGTAACAGTAAGCTTCTCTCTGCCATGCCTGTTTTGAAGTTAAACTTAAGAGGAACCCGAATCAGCTCGGGTCAGAGAATCAATGTAAAGGGCAGCATATGTAAATTCCTTAATCTCGTCTTCGTTTATTTGGTCTCCAGCACATTTTTTTTTGTTGACGCTCTTGGCGGATTCTTGCTCGGTTTTTAAAGCGAAAAAAGTCTTTAAAGTCTATGTCTTTGTTTTTCACTTATGATGCAGTTCGCTCTCTCAAACTGGACATGTTTTTGTTCATCGTCCTATTCTTTGTAAAAGGTAAATGCAGTAGTGCATGAAAATCCCATTAGGATGGTTGGTTCTAACACGATGGAGCCATGATATTTAGCACCAACAATCATACCATTGTTAAAATCACTTTCATCACATCTTAGCTTTTTAATGCAAACTGTAACTGACTAATTTACCCCGTCTGCATGCCGCCTGCAGCAATTTGAGGGGCTGTTCAGAGGAGCATCCTGTGATCCTAACTGCATGCTTCCTGCATGTCTTTGGCTGCAGTAATGTGAGAGGCTGTTCAGAGGAGCATCCTGTGATCCTAACTGCATGCTGCCTGCATGTCTTCGGCTGCAGAAATGCGAGGGGCTGTTCAGAGGAGCAGCCTGTGACCCTAACTGATTGTGAAATACTCAGACCGGCCCGTCTGGCACCAACAACCATGCCACGCTCAAAATTGCTTAAATCACCTTTCTT
>JABFEA020000110.1:19255617-19281839 GCA_019775915.2 Cyphomyrus plagiostoma | reverse complement strand
TATCCTATCAATATGGGCCAACATTTCTAAAGAATGCTTTCAGCACCTTGTTGAATCAATGCCACGTAGAATTAAGGAAGTTCTGAAGGCGAAAGGGGGTCAAACACCGTATTAGTATGGTGTTCCTAATAATCCTTTAGGTGAGTGTATATAACACTTTTGTCCATTGCTGTAAGACATGTAAATACCACTATTGTGGAGGATGCATATAGATTTATGCCATTGCTGGGCAACATAATGAATTTGTCCTCAGTATATCTGTGAATCTCTTCAGTCGGTGTGAATGAAATTGCGTTCTGGTTATAACTACACTTTGCTGTGCAAACCCATGGACACCTCGGCCTGGAGATATTTTAGAATAAATAAATTAATAAGGCAGCCCGCTGGAGTAATTAAGGTACAATTTATAGCACAAAGATGTAATTTGGGCTGGTCCCGCTGTTCCTCACACGTACGGTGAACATTAATTTGATGGTGGGCGTCAGAACTGACTCATTTGATAAACGGTTCGATAACCACTGGTGCCCCACATTAGAACCCCAAGCTTCCAGCTTACCCACAATGCACCGCTCCTGGTCACTCCGGAGGACCAGTGCCCGAAATGAAAACAGGCCCATGGTGATTGCGCTCCTTCCGCTTGGCAACACCCGAATCAGTATTACTGGCAAGGCCCTGTGGACAATTTGCATAATTCTAATCATTGTTATCTTGGACGACGCATTCAAGTTTTGCCGGTTAGATAATGTCCGCTGGCGTGGGCCTGCTTTTGGCAGTGGTGGCTCTCTCCTTTCGTTAGTTTAAACACATGGGAGGGTTTACCGAATGCAGAGAAAGCAGGTAGCGGCTACACAAGTTAATTACTTGCTGCTTGTGTTGACGCAGCTGTTGAGCCATTCCACATGACCTTCTGTGATCGCGGACTCAACTCCTCCCCCCAAGAAAACTCAGGAAAGATAAGCCACGCTTTCTTTTTCGTTCTTTTTTTTACTGCCAGTGTTTGTTCTTTTTAATGTCACCCCGCTGCTGTGTCGCGGTTTATCGTGTTCTTGTAATCACACAACCCTTTCTGGAAGGAAGGCTAGCTTCCGTGGTCACGTGGCACTTTATGGTTTCAGCAGGCAGATGGAGAAGTGGATGGAAGACAGTGGCGGATAATGGCCCCTCAGTGCGCGCGTAAGCTGCAGGTGAGATGCCTCGTGGGTGTGCAGGGCAGAGGTGGGGGTGCATCGTACAGAGCGTTATGTGGATTCTTCCTTGTCGTTGCTGACATTTCAAGTTTACCCCGTGAGCCAGGAAGCCAATAAGGAATCGGCACGGGTTTGTGTGTCCTGCAGCAAGCGAACGGTACGTGGAATAGTCAGAATAAATCTGCTTGCCCTTTAGCACGTGTCCAGCTGAGTTTTTGATAACTGGTTTCTCTACGCTGCAGAATATAATGGGGGGAAAGGGGGGGGGGTCCCCCTTATTTTTTTTCTCCGTCTGACCGAAAAATGGACACTCAGGGAGCCCGGAAGCAGCTGGAATGAGAACAAATAGGAGAGGAGTACACAAGAAGAAGGAATGGCCGGTGACCTGGAAAGAGAGGTGTAAATCCAGAAGCGGCCAGTTTCGTACCTTTGAAGGGTGAGGTGACCTCATCGGCATGCCGCTGTATAACATGAATATGAAGCTACAGAAGCCTCTGACTGCGTTGGTATTTTAAGGGCGGACAGACGGGACTCCTTCTACGGCTGGTGGGGAGGAGGCAACGTTGCAGAATTCAAAGGCGAAATTACAGCCAGGAATGCTGGCAGGGAGTGATGTAGAGTTTCTGTATTCCGCACCAGAGGCATTGTGTGCCCAGTCGCTGAAAATGAAAACAAATGTTTGGAAAACTGTAAATTATACATGAGCGATAAGACTCACATCCCGGCAGGCCTGTAGTCAGAGTCAAATTTTGAAAAGCTGACCAGTAAAAAAAAACGTAACCAATCTAGGGCCCCCCCCATCTGGAGCTACGGTCATGACTATCGAACATTAGGGAGGGGGGGCCCATCAGATGGCTTCCTCGATAAACCCCACTTCAACGCTTAGGCATAGGAAAGAAGTCAGGTATCTTGATTATGGGACTGAAACTAAGTAGACTTGAAGCTACGGCAGGAATGGACAAGAAAGACCTCGACACACAATTGCAAGGCCACTGCAAATTTGTGGTGGAGTTTGGGCATTTAAGCCGGGAGAAACACCTCTTTCTGGTGGCAGTTATGTGCACTTTCCAACATGGAATTAGCAGCCATGAGTGCTAGGGGCTCTGGTTCAAGGGACAAAACGGCAGAATGGAGGAACATATGTCACGAGCACGTCTCCGACTTCAGAAAACTGGACAAAGGTCTCAGCATTGTTTTTCTCAGCCGGTGAAGACTGAACTATCTATCCAACTGCTTTTAATAGTTCTTATCAGTGTAAGGGGACCAAACACATTTTCTTCAGAGGTTGTTTCACTGCTGGGGTTGACATATCCTTGAAGATGTGTTCTCGACTGAGGCCAAAATCAACTTTCTATCATCTATCTATCTATCTATCTATCTATCTATCTATCTATCTATCTATCTATCTGTCTATCTATCTATCTATCTATTTTTACACGTGTACTATATTACACAAATGCTCAAAACTGAATAGTGTTTTACAGTACTCAGATTTACTGTATTGTATTGTGTTGTGGATGTTATACAATTGTGGATGTGATAAATTTATTTATTAAGGGTCCAAAACACATAGTGCTATGGAACCTTATTGTTTTTGTATTTGTATTTATGTGTAATGCTGTGGGGACCCCAAGGAAATGGTGTTTCAATGCATTGTGTCCTTCTATATGGGAGATTTGACAACAACTTGAGTCTTTTGATGATGATGTTGAATTATTTTTATTGTACATATTTGTAGGATGAACAGCTACTGGCTTAGACATGACACTGTAACTGAACAACAAGGAAAGATTAAAATTTTACTGGGTGTATTTTGGGTTCCAATAAGATTTGGGATTTGATGTCTGTACACTTAGTGGTCCACTGCCGGGGGACCACACCCCATTGTGAATTAACAGCCAATCACAAGACCGTCAGTGGCTTCTTTCTACCCAATCATTTTTCCTCTCGTGGTCCACCGATTTTTTGCTCCATAGCAACGCTGACTCTGCATCCAGTAATAACTCCCGTCCTGGGGTGCGGACTCGAGAAGATGGTTAGCGTTGTTTGAAGAGGCCTGAGGTGGGGAACTTCAATGTCAGGACATTGAAGAGGTCAGATCCGAATTAATTGGTCAGTGCCCCTGACCATAGGTGTGTCACCCCTGCAGTTTCCGATGGTCAGCTCAGCGTGGGGAGCTGTCCAGATTGGACATAACGGCAGGGAATAATCACTCTTCAGGGAAGAAGAAAAAGAATTTCAGCCATAATAGCAGGCAGCAACGAAACAAAAGTCCCATTTTTTTTTTTAGCTCCATCATGGAAAACAGCAACAGGTTAAGTGTAATTAGGACAAATATTATGCTATATTAATTTTTGGGTGTGGAGCAATTAAACACAGATTTTTTTCTTGTGCTACAGCAACAAATTGAAAAGAACCTCTATCTCATGGCTGTTAATAGGTGTGATTTCTATATAAGGGAATTATTTTACAGTCCAATGAAACCTAATTAAAATAACAAAGTTGGCTGAAATTAAACCTAGAATTCCCAAAGGGGTCTTAGGAGTCTTGGAACTCTGTGCTTGTTTTAAATCCAGCCGGTTTAATTCTCGATTCACTTTGACAGGAGAGACTGCATTCCATCTTTGTAACCAAGCACAGCTTTGGATAGAGAACAAATGGAAATATTTTTGTTCTGCAAATGGTAACGAATTACGTTTTGGGCAGCTGATGAGTTTTCACATTTTCCAGTTTTGACATACTATAAATTTGTTCAGCTCAGTATGGAGCTGCTGCCAGATGTTTGTCATAAATAATTCACAAGGTATTCCATTTATTTGTCCTTAATTAGTGAATATTTCTGAAAATAGTATTTACTTCATTTATCAAAAGGTTATCAAGCAGCATTTTTAACACATTTATTGAACTAAATTATTCACGTTTTAAAAATTATTTTTATGTTTGCCAGGGCAGTGCTGCATTCATTACAGCAGAGAAATGTGGCGTCTGTTAATACTGCTACAGGAGACTTTCTAACTTAAATGACTGTAACTTAAATGCAAGTAATTTTAAACCAGGTGTTTTTGAAATAGCAATAGTATCAATTTCACAAATTACCAGCAAAATTGACTGTTTGGGTTTGTATAAATGTCCTTTATCATTCAATCAATAAACAAAGTTTTTGTTTGATAAGAAAATTTATATGCCTAAGCAAAGTGCGTGCACCACTAAACATAATTGATTCCCATTTCTCCCTGCACTTGTTTCTTGAATGTTATCCAGCCTTTTTATGTATGATGTTGTTTAATGCTGTTGTACAGTGTTCTGCAAAAGTCATAGGCAGTCAAAGAAAATGATATTTAAATGATCTTTCTGTTGCTGTAAAACTATGATATCCGCCGAAGTGTGTTAGTGTAGCCAGTTCAGAACCTCTCCTAAAATTACCATTTGCAGTAAACATCCAATACACCCATGTATTTCTTGGCTTGAGAATTAGCATATTCTTTGTCTAATCAATGCCTCATCAGGATATTTAACTAATTCGGTTAATTAATTAAGTGAGCTGGTGGTGAAATTTAACAGCGTGGACTGGCTGGGGTGTCCCTGAGTGGAGGGGTGTAAGCTGAAGCAGTATTCATCTAGCCACCCAGCTAGATACCAATAACTATTTAAAGAAAATAACAATCTATTGTTCATTTTATTGGTCCTCTTCATTTGCACGTATTCAAATTATAAGTTGTGCTTTTTTTCTACTCAGTTAAACAGATTTAAACTTTTCAGTGGCACAATACAGTATATACCTCACACCATGGAAGATTGTTAGGTTTGTGAATTAAAAGCTATAGTTAAAATACATTGTTATTGTAAGCCTAGAAGGTAATTAGTATCATTAGTATTGAAAACTGCATCTAAACATAATGTACAATAATTAACAAATCACTTTATACCGTGTAATACCACATAATTAAGGAGGCATAATTAAATGGCATTGTGTCCAATGTTATTTTCTTTTTAATATAAAGATAAGTACACATGCTGGAAAGTAATTTTTCCTTAATGTTCTACATCATATATTTTCCTCTTAATAATTGCAAATAAAAAACATTACGATGGACAAACACACACACACACATAAAAACAAACATGAAGTACCACAGGGGTGTTGGAAAATGAAATTGTCTTTAAATCTTGGGTTGTGAAAATCAGCCACCATTTGTCTTGCTAACTGGCCCACAAACACAAGGTGTTTGGTTATCGAGGTGCAGCAGAAGACAACCCGACACGCCCGGCCAGCTCTTTCGCAGTAAATCCCAGAGATGTTACGAGCTTGCGCACTGCTCTACTTTGACTCCAGTTTGTCCCATAAAAAATTGAGATTTGGAGAGTGGACAGCCAGCGTTAGCTTGAAACACCCTTCAAATTCCTTCTTCACCAGACAGCTTGATTAATTTTTAAATGTGTTTTGAGTTGTTAACTGGTTGAAGAATGAAGGTCTGATTTATGAGCCATAATACTCATGCAATGAGAGTTTCGGGGGTTTGGTAAAGACCACCACCTCTGTCACCAGGTAAGCATGACGAGACCAGATACTGCCTCCTTGCTCAACAATAGAAATCCCTCTAACATTTATATGTTTGGTTTCTGTTTATTTTGTACCTAAAATAACAACTTTTAGATATGGGAGGAGTGTGTGTCTTAGTACTTTAGGCCTCTGTGCCTATTATCAGATTTTAGCAAGGTCCTTAACCCCCCACCCCAAAAAAAAAAGAAAAATTCCAGGGGTGCTGGACAATTAACCTGACCCTGCATTTGGATCCTAAGCTTCACACTCAGCTGTATATATCCCAAAGAAGAGCATGATAGGGTATATGCAAAGAAGCAGTCCAGTATACTCATGCACACGGCAAATCATTTTAAGTACTAATGAGACGGTGGTGGTGCCCACAGAAGCCCATCCTGACATCGTGATGACTCACAGATGTACGGTTGCTAGATGGATGAACCGTGCTGCCGGATTAATTCTCAGCGAGAGACGAGGGACTGTGTTGTTTTCAACTTCATGGAAACTTGGCTGAACCCAAACATCCCTGATTCGGCTCTGTAGAGCCCCAGATTCAAAATGCACCAGTTAGGACCCCATGTCTGAAAAACAAAGTCAATGCAAGGCGTTTGTGGAATTGCCTGCAGGACATCACCCGCTACAAAGGACAGAAGTGACAGACTGTGACTTCCGATGTCACGCTGCCTGATGAGCTAAATAACTTTTATTTGAGGTTTAAGGCTCAAAATATGGACCAGGCACATATAGTTCCCAAAAAACTCATAACAATTTGTGCTGAAACTGTGTGAACAGGATGAGGGGGGGACTTTCAGCAGTGTAAAAGCCTGCAGAGCTGCCAGCCATGAAGATATCTGTTCCTGTGCTGTAAAGACATGCAGATTACTGTTGGCCGCTGTTCTCACTCACATGTTCAACATCTTTCCATTCCTGTCCACTGTGCTACTAGAGGACTACAGTTGTGCCACTGCCGGCAACATCAAAGGCGCCATGTGTGAAGGACAACTGGCTGGTGGCATTAACCAAAGTGCTCATGAAGTGCATGGAGAGACTAGTCATGGCATTGGTCACCATGGCGCCAGTCCAGCTGCTGGGTAACCCTAGGGGGCTGGGCCTAAGTGACTCCATCTCCAAGTGTGTTCTGGATATTCTGACAGGCAGACTCCAGGTGATAAAGGTCAGAAATAATATCCCTGCTGATTCTCAATACAAACACTATCCTGATCTGCTGCCTGATCCCAACGTTCCCTCAGCATCCATGAGGCCAGATTCTGAATGACCAAGTCATAAAGTCATCAAGATACCACAGTAATTGGTCTTATCACCAATAATGATGAATCCTCAGAGAGGAGCGAGGCGGTGGAGCTTCTACAGTGGAGTCACAACCACGAATTGCACCTTGAATATCAATAAAACGATAGAGGTCATTGTGGGCTTCAGGAGGCCAAGCCGGAATCACACACTAATCACCACTGATGGATCCTCTGTGGAAACTGCCAGAAACTTCAGGTTTCTCCGCCTCTATGACCAGGAGGACTGAGCTGGACATGGAACACCCTCGCAAAAGTCCGGCAACACTTTCCTTCCCTGGGATGGATCACAACTGGTGCTGAGATCAGGGGCGTAAACAGACCCCCTTTACTGGGGCACGTGCCCCAGTATGTACATGCTGTGCCCCAGTAAAATGTCGCATTCGGCTTTCAAAAATCATATGGGTGATGGGGGCGCTGTGCCCCAGTAGACCATTATGCCTAGCACCACCCTTGGCTGAGATATCATTGAGAGTGTCCTCAGAGATCATATTGCCGTGTAATAACTGGCTATTCAAAAAACGAGGAAAATAAGATGCATAATATTTGAAACAGTGTATCTTATTAAGAATTTACTTTTCAGAAACAATATTCTAGTAAAAAAATAGAGACTGTGCACATTTTATTTCAAAACTTGACTTCCCATTCTATTTAGTCAGCTCTGTTTGCGAACTGTAATACTGTAATTCCTTAAAAAAAATTGAATGAAGGTGAAACACAACACGATGCTGAGTGTGGAGATATAATGATGTTTAGGTCTGACAGGTTGGAACTGAGCCACATTTAGGGAAAGGGATATTTGCTGGAAAATTAATATTTATATTGCTTTTGACATGACAATGAGCTCTCATATTATGGGTTGCACAAAATATTCGTATTATTGATAATGAAGATGATAACATTGTAAGCCATCATCTGTAGTTCAAACAAAGCCGAAATCTTGGCAAACTGCCACCGTATATGACATTTGCTGTTAAACAAGAGTAAAAAACAAGTCTGATGGTTTAAATTGTTAAAATGTACTGCGCATTAATTAAAGTACGCTTATATGTTTGGGAGGTAAAAATATTTTCTTAAAGCGTTATTGTTCTGCAAGGTTAAACTGGCGGTAAAATAAATTATTTATCAGTCAGCGAATACATGTTGTCGGCGAAAAGAATTTTATTTTTTTCACAAAGGACTGCTGTATAGGGGGAAGGACTTGGGGACACAATGAGGAATTTCAGTTCCAGTCGTCCGCCCAGATCAATTGAGACGACTGAACCGTAAAATGTGAACACAGGGCTTTGTGGGTAGGGGGCATTGATTTCTTTGGCTGGACACCCGCCTGGTCACAGGTGCAGGATGAAGGGCGGGCTAAGCCTCTGCCGTTCCTGTAACAGAGAAATGTTGGCTTCCGGAACATTCCACTCACGCACATCATTCTTCTCAGCTTACGGACCCCAAGGTCCCAGTTTTCATATTTTTCTTGAGAAGTTTAATTTAGAGATTAGCATAACAAACTATGGGTGGCAAACTGACCCAGCGGGTTCAAATCCCTTGCCTGCTCTGTGTGCATGGAATTTGCTCGTACTTCCCATGTTGAAAGATTGTCCTCTGGGTTCTTCAGTTACTTCCCACTCGATATATGCAGTTATGTTACTTCATGTCTCTAAATTACCCATCTGGTGCAAGTGTGCGTGCCTTATTCCTTGTGCTGGCTGGATCAGGCACTACCTGCCTCCCGTAACCCTGGAAGATGAGCAGGTAACAAACTAAGCTTCAGAATGAGAAGGAAAATAAATAATTTTATGTACCTTTTAATGTCTGGTATTTTTACATGCAAATCATGCTTGCCAATAAAAAAAAGCAGTGTAGTAAGTTTCTCAATCACTTATTGCCTTTCGATCGGCAATACTGCCTTCCAGACCATACTTACCGTTACAGCTAAAAGGTCTTAATTTTTCACCTCTTTGAGGTGAGTGGTCATATTTATAGCCATTTCAGATGTATAAATTACATTCTTATTTGCTGAATTTCATAATACAAAAAATAAACAATTGCTGGGCGAAAGGTCAGGCTTGACAAAACTATTGATTGCTATTAAATATATAATATTTTTGTTTTTTGCTGATGCATCTACTCTTCGCTATCTCTGAGCGTGTATGTTGTGAAAAGGACTGATAATTAATAAAGGTTTAGAACAACTGCAAATTATCTCTTTTAATGAGAGTGCATGAATCTTTTTTTTTTTTTTTTAATTTTCGGAGCGCAAACAGAACATTTAAACCAAAATTACCATAACGACCTACTTCTAATAATGAAACGCTAACACTCTTGCTGCGCAGTGGTTTTCGGTTTGTGTAGTGATATGGGTTGTACCATTCTTAATGACCTCATCTACATTTGACTACCCTAACAGCATATACCTTGAGGAATCCCTTAGTAGCGCTTTAGCCTTCTCCCTCTTGTGGGGGACCCTGATGCATATGCACTGATGGAGTCTAGCTTGTAACTAACCCAAAACCAAACACCAAACAAACCCCCCTATCCCAGCTGCTTTGGGAAGTCATTGGGGTCGACAGAATTGCAGTTAGCTTTCAAGCCACTATCTCTGGTCACAACAGACTTGGCGAGTCCCATCAAGGCAATTCCCAAAATGCTGTGCAGTTGTAAAAGGCCGCAGCCACATGAAGCCTTGGTGAGGACCATACCGGCCTTTCATGGCTGTCCAAGGGATTTGGGGCGACAGTGGAATTAATGTAATGTTCCTGGAATCCAGGGAACAGCCGGCAGCACTCCAGGAGAGACACCTCTGGGATGGAGATGAGAGACTGCGTCTGACCCAGCCAGATGCCAGCCGTCGGGGCCCATCAGGGAGGACCACAGGACCAACAGGGAGCTGCTGGAAGCATCAAAACGGCAGGATGACCCTACTCCCGCTTCCTGCCAGATGCTAGCGACGCATGCCTGAAACAGGACAGGCACCAGAGGCTATGCCCCTGGCAGCCGAAAGCGGCACGCTGGAAGACACCGCTGAGTGGAACGGGAATGGAGTCCGTGTCAGATTCAATGAGTCACAACATGACGGAAGCGCTCAGGACCTGCCCAGGCAGGCTATCCTCGAGAGAGCATGGGCGCTAGTTAGCCGCTGTCTGTTCTGGCGGGGGAATGGAAAATCTAGGCAGGTTTGACTTCATAAGTAGCAGCTAAGTAGCCCCTTCAGAAATAATAATAAAAAACTGTGGCATGTTTAAAAAGTGCCACAAAAATTGGTGAATGGACTGTATATGTTGTCAAGTGGATAAAAATAGGGCCCCAAACAGAAATGCTACTGGCTGAAGGTGGACACACTACATCCGCACATCAAAGCGGGAGTTTCCATTAATGCTGGAATTCTGAGAGGCAAAATTTTATAAGGAGGCTGGACACTGAAGGATCTTGCACATGTCTAAAGTATCCTGCACTAGTGGAAGACTGTGGCCTGTCGGTTGATATCTGGTGCTCATGGCAGTCTATTTAACACAGCCAGAACACCCAGGACCAAAGATAGCTGCCAGTCCATTGTCAGGGCTGGATTTTTAAAAGCCTGAGGGCCAGCATCCTATTCAGTTTGTGTTCAAGGACGTCATGAAAACCAGTGGATCTTTCTAATACAAGCAGTTCCCGGGTTAAGAATGTCGAACTCGTTCTTACGAATGGACTGCCATAAAACCTGTTATATTAAAAATTCAAGTTAAAGACACGAAAACATTAAGCAGCTTCGGTGGTTGGTTGGCCACAGAATCATTTGTAATTATTTTTATTATTATTGCATTATTATTAATTTACTTGCAAATTCAACTTAAAAACAGACTAAGGGAATGGGTCTCATTCGTAGCCTGGGGACTGCCTGTATGAAACAAAGCAGACAAAGGAAATAAATGGGTCTGATGCAGATGCATGGTGCAGTAACTATATCTTAAAAACCATCATCAAACCCATTTATTGTGTTAAGTCAGATAAAAATACTGCTTTCCTTCTCTGACAATCTAAATCACCATGGGAACCCCGGAGATTCAGAATGACTCCAACTGACATGTTAAAAGTTTTTCTTAAATAAAGATTATGTCATACAAATCCAGAGGTAATGGTTAGCAGTGCAGCTCGGTGGTCATCACAGTACATAACTTAACACTGCAAGGGTTCTGGGTTCAATGCCCTCTTGTGTCTTTGTGCATGTGAATTTCGCATTTGCCTCCCCCCCCCCCCAAAAAAAAAAATAAAATAAAAAATGAAATTGAAAATCTGCTTTCCTATCACAGAATAAAGAACATGCTGTCAGAGTGCCCAGCATTGTGTCTAAGGCAGTGTTCAAATCGAGGGGGGTCTTGACCACGCCCCCAACCTTTAACCCACCCACAGTCAACAACTTTTACCTTCGCCACCCATGGTCAGCCGGTCCAACAGGAGACCCCCCCATGACCTCTGACACAATTCGAAGACTGCCCTGGGATGTCCCCTAGCTGTGACTAAGTTCCAGACTCAATGTGACCCTATAGTGGGATGGGATGGTGGATAAATGACATGAACAATTTCTGTGGTCATCCAACACATGCAAACTTTTGGTTACAAAAGGACTTAGGACCGTTGTTACAACAAATACTTCAGATGTTTCAGATCAACATTTATCCAGTTAGCCATAGTGAGGCTTTTCACAGCTTAAAGTAGAATTAGTGCCATCCATCCATTCATTTTCTGTAACCGTTTGTTCTATCCTGAAGGCTACGGGCACATGGCAGGGAAGAACCCAGGATGGGATGCCAACCCATCGCAGGGCATAATCACACACCAGTCACTCACATATGCACACCTACAGGCAATTTGGCAACTGATTAGTGCCAATAAGCAGAAATTATATCTCTGCCCATCACATACACTACTGCGTGATTGAGCTTAGAGCAAAATTCTAGCATTTGTCGCGTTTTATTTCAACTCAGCGGTTTTGAAACTGTAGAACTAAAAAGAGACCTGTGTTTGCTGTTTACCTCCATCTTCATGGGAGCACAGTTTAAATACCTACTGTTTAAATGTCATAAGTGACAAGGTGCTCGTGTATTATGTTTACATAATATTTCAGATTGAAACAAAAAATAGGCTACGCATGACATCCACTTGGAATAGTACTGTGATGTAGAATTCAATAACAACACCACTGCTTTTAACGTGCACTGAACTGAAGGACACAAATTAATTTTAGTCACCTTCACGCGGTTTTGCTGCAAACAAATCGAGAGGTCACTTAGAGGCTACCTTTTCATTATTATGTATTTATTTATTCTTATTTCTTTGCAGGCTCTAGTGTCATACAGAGGTTCCACGGGGCGGCCGCCGCGAACAGCGGAGCGCCTGTTTGCGGCCGCCGCCGGCTCAGCCAATCAGTGCGTGGCGTGGGCGGGGCTATCCCCTCTCCTCGAGACTGCGGAGTGTTTCTAGTGTCAGTGTGAGAATAATCAATGAGAAGTCAGTCCTCCGTTCGCGTCAACTTGCGCTGGATTTAAATAACCTTCACAGAGAACGTCAGAGGCGAGAAGAAGGGGGAAATTATTGCAAATTAATTGCAAATTAATTTCCCAAGGAGTGGAGGGGAAAAGCAGCTCGGTAAACACATCACTGCTGTGGAAAAGAAGCGTAGACTGGAAAAAAGGAGGAAAAAACAACAACAAGGAAAACAGGACCAGATCACGCAGGAAAGATGCACAATTCTGTCTGCTTCCTCATCTTATCGTGGGTGTTTGCGCTGCTCGTGTTTCCAGGTGAGGAAACTGCCTTTGCTTCTGTTCAAGGGTAGGGGAGCTGTGGTGGGGTGGGAGGGGGAGGAATTACTACGGAAAAGCATGCCTTGTACGCCGCAAGAAGTGCTGGCAGGATTTAGAGTCGTACATATTACAATACAGCCTTGTCACAGTACCATCAGTTAGCAGTATAGGGAGTTGGAAAAAATACATTGTTATTTGAAGAAAAGTAGAACAATGCTTTTCTTTCTACCCCTCTTCACTGACATCACTTACGCCAGTAATAAGTGAGGAGATCTATCTCGAAACCAATTTTGTGTGCGTGTTTCTCAGCTCAGATAACGAAAAAAGTTGCTGTTGATCATTTAAAACGGGCAAAGAGATCATAAGTGACTACCAAAACGGCAGAAAAAAATAATTTAATGGAAATGTGTCTAGCTTGGGGGTGAGGTGTTATTATGCATTATATATACTGGACAGTAGTGGCAGTGATTTCTGAGTCTGCTGTGATAATTGCACTTATTGTTTTGACGATCATCAGGTGAGAGCAGAGGTGGAGGATGAGGGGGTTGTCATGAAAACGGGCAAATTAAGTCATTTTCATACCACAGATCTCTTGCCAGACGCCTAGTGCCTTGTGAATATTGATTGTTAAGCTTTTACCTATTAAGCTCAGGAAGCGCATCATAATCTAGTATTTTATAGTGAGGTTGATTTTATCATTGATTCTGCCTCAAAGCAAGATATTGTGATTTAGCATGCCTTTCAGATTTTCAGGTAAGCATGAAAAGTGGCAAAATCATATTTTTAAAGATTTTTATGTCAAACATACAGAGTGTTATGAACAAATAGGAAGCCAGTTTAACTGCATTTGAAATTTGATTACTGATGCTGAGACATTGTAAGGGAGCATTTTTTTTTGGAAAACACGGCTTCGTATTGAAATACCGCGCCATAAACATGTAATCCTTTAACATTTAGACGAGAAATTTGCTGTGTTATGTGGGAGTACCAAAGCTTTGCATAAAACCTGTTGTCTGGGCTAATTATATCAGTGGGAGTTATTCGTAATTGCAGTTGCACAAAACCTATAATATCTTGCTCCCAGTAGTTTAATTTCTCCTTGCTTTAGCACGGGAGCCAGTCAAAATATCGTGCCCTTGTGTGTACCTGCACACACCCACACAAACACACACTCTAATATGTTTAATAGAAAACGAAGATCTAGTGGGAAACTGGCGTGTTTCACCCACCAGACCAAACAACTGGAAATAAATAAATAAAGTGCTGACAGGTTCTGGAGTTTTAATATCCATTTTTGTTTAGTTGTTATTTTTCAGACCAATTATGGTTTCAGTTTTGGCTTGGGATTAAATAACACAACTGCCTTAATATTTTATACAAGCTGGATATTTTTCTCATTATGCTACATGGATATATTCAAGTGATATTCTCTGCTGTCTTAAAATTACTCCAAGACTATCAGGTATTATCAGAGATGTTTCTTGATTTAATTGCTAACAAATAGCAGTAATTTTGTCTACTTGTCATTTAGTTGCACTGCACCAATGTCAGCGATCAGTGAAATGACTGACGTGCGGACAGGCATTCGAAGTTTACCTGCGTCTCTTGGCCTCACATTTGCTTGCTGCTTTCTCTTGATTTCACTCACCTGCTTACTTGACTTTCACAAATAATTTGTCATTGTTAATGGGGAGGTCTAGCCCCTACACTGCCTGCCAGGCAAATAAGCAGGACAAACATGTACTATGCGTGGCTTGAGGTGGTCCTATTGGCACCTTGTACTTCGCAATAGGCCAATCTCCTTTGCTAGCCTCGGACAGCTTAGGGAATTCTCATAGTGCATTTCCCACAATATGTGCAAAGTTGTAATAAAGATGGGATGTTTAGGCTTAGCTGTGCCAATGGTTGGAAATGACTTTACCTCATATATTGTTACACCATGACAACTAAATGTCAGGCTATTTCATCACAAGTGTGTATTATATGGTTTGAGGATGGGTGTGGGGTGGCCTATGGGATTGGACGATGGGTTGTTGTTGTCTACACTTTAGAACACCCTTAATGTCTTTGTTTATTTCTGCAAAAACCACTTCAGTGGTTATGATCTGTGTGGAATTTTCTGCAAGGCGAAATAACAAACAAATGCTTTGTGTATCCATTTTACCAATCCCAAAATCCCATTTACTTATCGCACCACCCATCTGGAGCTAAGAAAGTTGTCCCAAATAAAAAACATTTCCAAAGCTTGGTACTTTGATTTGATTACAGTGGTTTGTCCTGTGATTTAATATCTGCATCTCTTGAAAGCTAACCATCCCAGTCTCAAGCTGTGGAAGTTTAGCTCACCATTAATGCCACTGCAATCCTGTTGTCTGCATGAGATCAGCAACTCTCCCGATCTGCCTTTCTCCGAACAGAGGGGTTTCGTGCATCGAATTGATGTGACAATAAAATAAGTAATGCATTACAGATCTTAGAATATGTTTCTGCATCCATCTGTAGCTCACAAATTGTTTAGGAAATAGACAAACTAGCATGCACTTTAGCTTTTCTGTTAAGTCTCTCCTAGATAATTGTAATTCTCTGCCTTCTCTCACAATGATCAACATTATATTTGGAGATTGTCACAGATGGTTTTATTGGGTATAAAAAATTGAGCCCTGTAGGGTCTCTGCAAGGCCAAACACCACGTCTTTATTCCAAGTATCTGGGGATTAAGATGGTCATAGTACTTTCTGCATGTGACCTTCACCCGCCCCTATTCCGCCTTCTCCGTAAGTGTGGCCTGGCCCGCAGCCCGGAGCTGATCCCAGGAAGCGCAGAGGCTCCATGCAGGAGGCCCCAGGATGCTTTCACAGCTCCTTGTTGGACACAGACTCACACACTGTGGACAATTTAGAGATTCACATCAACTACGCCGTTTCTGGGCTGCAAGAGAGCATTGCAACACACTGACAACTCTGTTACTTATTTAATGTATAATGTTTACGTTTTAATGACGTGGAGTTAACAACAGTGTATCCTTAAATTCAGCATGATCACTACTCGCACTTATTTTGTACAATAATGGCTGTAATCTCAACAAATCTGAGTGATTTGGCCATGCAGCATAAATAAATCAGAAATCTATCTACTTTATTAACTGACTGGAAAAACAGGCCACAATCAACATCATGAATAAAAAATGTATGGTAGTAACTGAAAATGCATGTTATCAATAAGGAGGGAGGTGACAGTAAACAACATTACCGCAAATTGTTACAAGATCTGAAACCTGGAAAATTCTTTTCCTCTCTGTGGTTGCTTACAGCACGTGGTACAGATGAACTTTAACTTTGAGATTGGAGATAAACTGTATTTGCTTCCACATCAAAGATCTCCCGGATCAACTCTGGCATTTTTGGTTGTGCTGATAGAATTACGTCATCTGCTTTGTCTAAGGTAAAAGGGAGACCTTTTAATAATATAAAATGGCTCTGAAACTTCCCAAGATGCATCACAGTCTGACATACGGAAGGTCCGTGGAGCAGAATGAACAATTCCAAGCTCGCCCTTTTCATCTCTTTGTTTCTTCACCATGAAAGCGAAGAGAGAGGGATTTTCGTGAAGCGATCGTAATGTCCAATACATCGCGTCAGCCCTAAGCTTGCTGTCGTGTGGGCAAACTTTCTTACTTATGGTCTGCTTCTCGGGGCCTCATCTAACTGCTACAGACGCCTGATGGGCAGGTATGTCATCGCTTGTGACACTGATTGTGACTTTGAAATTTGTACTGACACAGACACGCAAACACACACAGACACAGATCCTTTGAAAAAATAAGACCCCCCCGACTTTGGTGACATTCTCTGGAGCTTTAATCTACAAATAAAATAATACAGCCCCCCCCCCCAAAACCCACTCCTCATAAAGCCCTTGAATGAATGGTAATGGTTTGCATAGCGCTGATGGGAGTTTCTGACCCTAGCTGAGTGCAGACACTTGATTTAGATAAAATGCATTTGGTTTTGGTGCAAAATATCGGAATGACTCTGCTAAGTGAGTCTTAAAGCAAGGGATTCCTTTTGTGCCCCTGTTTGTAAGGCTTTTGCTGATAAAGTATGGTCATTACCATTAATAATACTCAAAAATACATCACAAGTATGATTATCTAACTAATAGCTAAAAATCTTCATGGTCTGGCATTTATACAGTCTATCTCACGGTGAAGCGTATCCTATTGCACATCATCATGTACACTTTGCCAAGTGACGTGTACTTGAGTAAAACCACTCTTTATCTATCTATCTATCTATCTATCTATCTATCTATCTATCTATCTATCTATCTATGCGTTTATTGAAATAGACTTCCATCCATCCATCCATACTTTATAGAATCCTGTAATTTATTTTTATCTGTTTTTGCTCATATGTATCATACTGTACATGCTACTCTGTTATGTCCCACTGTTCCGTAAAGAGGACACTTAGGGCTTTAAGGTGACATCATATCCTTGGCGATGTGACCTTGCCAACTTCCTCTTCCTGTCTAATCAAATTTTAATCTATACTAAAACACTTTTTTTTCCCCCTGGATCTCAAGAGGATATTATAATATTTGCATAACATCATAATTGTGTGAATGTTATGTATTTTAATGTAACTATAAACTGTCTATGGCATAAATGAAAAGAGACATGCATTCAGATATTTCCAGTGCTTGTTTTACACCTTAATGGGGGGTAACTGCTCTTGCGCACTATTCATTTATGACGCCGTATATTTTCTGAGCTGCTACGGGTTAAGTGCCAAGCAGGCCGGCTACGACAGCACTTGCCCTTGTGGGATTTAAACCGGCAACCTTTTGGCCATGGGCCCGGTACGCTCACCGTCCTACTCCCATCTGTCCCGTGTGCCTCTTAGGCTGGCCAGCCCGGGTGCACGCCCAGCGAAAATGATCAATAATGGCTGCAGGATTAAAGAATCGCCCCCTATTTAATGCCAAGCCGGATATGAATGCTTTCTTTTACGGCAGCTCTCTCACCTTGGGGCCATAGAGAAATATATTCGCGCTCCGCTCCCTTGAAAGGAAACACTCCACGCAGAGGATTATGCTTTTCTCACTCTGATTCTGCCGTAACTAATGAAAAAAAAGCCAGACTATAATTAATGGAAAGTCTTGTTATAAGGTCAGCTAAACATTCTCCTGTGACAGCTCCCAGTGTGTTACGTAGGACTGTAATGTGCTAATAGCAGTAAAATATATTTATTTCATACATGAAAGGGTAAAACGGAATGGATGCACTGTTGTTTTGTGGTTCTCTGCAAATATGCTATATCATAAAGAACTGGAAAGAAATGGATTCACGGGAAAAAGTTCTTGGTCTGCAGAAAGTCCTATTTGCAGAAGATAACAGAGCTGTGTCTGGGAGCTGACATGCCAGGGTTCTGTGATGGAAGTTGCAGGGCACATCACGCCATGACAATGCCCCGCGAAGCTCCCTGAGGGCCAGCAGGTCTCCGTGGGGCCCCTCGCGTCCTGTTGGCGCTCGTGCACTTTTTCTGGTCCCATTTTCGCCCCCCTCGCGGGGGCTCTTCACTTCTCATCTCGCTGTACAGCGATTATCAGGAGTTTACGCTCTTGGTTCTGTCAATCTGGTTTTTTATTAACAGAAGCATCCGTCCGTCCATCCATCCATCCATCCATCCATGCATCCATTCCTCTATCTATCTATCTATCTATCTATCTATCTATCTATCTATCTATCTATCTATCTATCTATCTGTCTATCTGTCTGTCTGTCTGTCTGTCTGTCTGTCTGTCCATCATCACAGGGATTAAATTATACCTGCGTATTTAAAATCAGCTACCATACAGCAATATGGTTTGGTATTAACATTTCCTGCAACTTGTCCATAAAATTCATCAAATGAAATGCATCCATCCACTTTCAGTCATGTTTACAGTGTTGTATATTTTTCTATGGGCCGCCTGTTAAATTCCCAATCTATACAGCATATTAGTTTCTTCCTCTGCTCCAAATATAAGCATGCATTTCTTGTGGGACTCTTGGCAGAAGAACCCACCTGTATCAGCTGTAAATTTAAGGTTGCTACCATTGTGGTGTACATAGGCTCAGCCTAGATGTCCATTTCTGAAAAGATTTTATTTAGCTTTTCATTATAATTTATAAACATGGCTCTCTGTTACACTAAAATGTAAATTGAGCATAATTCGAAGATTATTTGGTCAGTGCTGTATATAGAGTTTGATTAGTTTCCCGTTGGCAAGGGGCTTGCCCTTAGCTGTGGCTCGTCAAATCAAAAGTTGCTGCATTCACAGCACTGACAAATCACAACAGTTTAACTCTTATGAGCCAAACACCCAACCAAGGATACATATCTAGGCAAGATCAAGGAAAAGCAAGAAATATATCTAGCGGCAACACTTTGTTTCCTTATTATTCATTTATTTGTTGTAGGAAAAACAGACACTTTGATAAAAGCAAGGTCAAGATGACATTATAATCCTCAAACGATTGTGCTAATTACAGAAATCCCAACGGTACTTGTAGGGAAGCCATTTATTGGCACCACTCTTTAGCCATCGTTAACCTGCATGTCTACTTTACATGCTGTATCCATTTGTTCTACTCTTCATGCAGCGTAAATCATTCATTCCTCAAAGGTAACATCACGCTGCATTTATCTACATAATGTATTTCCTGTTAAGTTAGGATGTTGCCTCTTTCTTTCTGGGCTTAGTGACCCAGAGGCCATGGACATAGCTAAAAAAGGCACCCTGATATTTTAGTGGGTGTAGCAACAGCAGATGTCTCAGTAAGGACTGTCGCCCATGCTTGTGGGTGGGGGGGGGGGTGGTTTTGGGTGCCTTTCAGAGCATCATTAAGAATGCAGTGATGAACAATCATGTAAAAAATTACCTAAAAATAATTTTATGTACACCAATAAAACTTTATTAAATCCGGTTTATGTCCTTATTTTATAGACGCATGGACATGACTTTATGCCCCCCCTGCCCCCCCCCCATTCAGATGTGCTCTGCAGACCTTCAGTCTCAGCAATGCAAATGGCAGCCTGAGCCCTTAAACCATAAGACCACATCGTTCTTTATGCTTCAGAAATATATTTTGTTTTCTTGTTACTTTACTTAAACGCGAATTGAAAAGACGCACGTTGAATACACATCCGGTATCCTACAGTGAAGGCACCTACAGGTATCCACTGTATTTAGAGTTACATATTGCCTCTTACTGAGAGCGAAAAATGTGGAACAAATATTAACATGGCTGCATTGTCATAACATTTATTGCATGGAAAAGGTCATTGCTCCTATTAGTGATGTGATTAAACACTCCAAAGATCAGTTTGGAAACACGGGTAAAGTCTGATGTGAGAGGCATTTGTGTAAAGGAAATTTTGTACCTCTTCCTGAGACTTGAAATGTCCTTGAAATGGTGTACAGAGATGTATCACACACTTTGCAGTTACGCCTAATTTAATGGAAATGTTTAATTTTAAAATAGGAAATACTCGCCCTTGGTCAGCCGAAGATCAAGCCTGGAGTGCTTCTTTATGCGCCACATTCTTGAGTACAAACACTAACGGAATTCAGCCAGTATTAGCATAATAAACGGCAGATGCTTCTGGTTCGGCTGGGATCGGGCGGCTTATTTTATTACGTGACAGTTACAATGCTTTGAAAGTGCTCGAGTACAATGACAATAAAGAGTTGAATGTTGAATTTCTCGCATGCAGCCCTGTGCCGTCAGGTGCTTCTGGCTGTACGACGTTGCATCTCGATGTTCATCCGGACAAACGGGCGTGAGCGATAAACCTTGGCTATACAGAAAGGCACACGCTCAATTGCATCTCATGCGCTTCCCGTCTCTGCTATCCAATCGGCTGTCGGTCGATACGCCATTTCAGCTATATGCTGGCCACTGCATGACCGTGTCGCGTTCTCTCCTGACCTCGGTGTGTTTTTTATTTGTTAGCTTAATTCCCACCTTAAGTGCGGGAAAGGCGGCCTGACGTGCTGTCCCACCACCCGGGTGGGTTTCTTGTTTCTAGGGCCCCGGTAAAAAGGTCACTTCCCTTGCCTCTCTCCCTGGTATCACAAACTGAATAGATAGCTGATGAGTAGAAGGCCATTGCTTGCTAGTTGATTAGCTGCCTCAGAATCTCTGAAATAAAGAATGCATATATTTAATATTTAGAGAAGTGATTGTTTGTGGATAACAGCCCCCCCCCCCGACCATAGGGGCCACACACAAATGTATGATTGGGGGGCTGAATTGCACCTGCATGGTGTTATGCACCCCAAGGCCCCCCATCATTAAATCAGCAAGTCAGTGCTGACTCAGCTATTCCTTTTGAACCGTGAAATTTCAATCAGTACATCAATACTACTACTTTGTGGTTTAATGATATTACTAAACTGTTAATTACATTTATGAAGCGGACACTTTTATCCAAAGCGAGGTACCAATGCAGATCAGAGAACAGGGTCAGCTGGTATCCCTGCAGCATTTGAAGTTGAGCTCAACTCTGCCAGCCATGGGGTTTGAACCAGCAACCTTCTGATCACAGAGCCCTAACCCACAAAGCCACACACACCAACACAGTACTCCAGCAGTGTGAATGGAGGACTGGAGTGATATCATAAGACCTAGAGTCAAAAAATAAGGGCGGTCCAAACAAGAAATTATTTATTTCTCATTAATCATTTATAATTATTACAAAAATTAAAGCGAAACCATATTACAAGTCATTGAGGCACAAACCACCATATGAAAATGTATCCTGTGTAGCCATTTGTGCTATTGCCTGGCTTTCGAGAAGAACCTACCGTCTCTGCCTGTTTGTTTAGTTATGTGGTGTTCTGGGGCCGTGGGTGCAGCGGAAGGCTTTTCCCCGGACCTCTCTGCTCAGCCGCAAGCTAAGCAGGAAGTGCCTCGTTCCGGGCTCTGCGTGAGCACTTCGTTATGGATCTGCATGATGCTTTTGCAGTGCAGCCCGAGAGACGCTGGCTTTCTGAAGTGAATCTGTGTGAATTCATCAGCAAATGGCAGAGGCTCTTCTCCGTCATCACAGCGGAAAGGCGAGGTGGATGAGCTCTGAGGTGCTGGGAGAAAAGAACGGCGCGGGTCGCAGACCTGGCCGAAACGCAAACTGCTCTTTGTGGGGGCGGAAGAGGGAGGTGGAGATGTGCAGCTGGCTGGCTGACAGCAGGCTTATGTTTCCGGGGGCAAGCGGAGGAAGCGAGCGCTGGGATCTCACTGCACGCTGGCTTCCGAAGGGGCACCGACTTAGCAAACCGGTTTCACTTGGATTCACACGGGGCAGGCTGGAGATGTAGCTCGCCCATGGTGCCATAAGGGCTTTGACTGGTTCTGTGACGAGGACTAGACCACTCCAGTCTAATCTGAGCCTGTCACCCTGTCTGGATCCCGTTTAGGTTCTTGAATGATATGTGGTTTTGGTCCATTTTGCAAAGAGATGGAAGTGGGTTATAGAATAAAATGCAATCTTTGTATTACATTTTAATTATCGTTTTTTATTATAATTATTGCATTTGTTTGTATTCATTTACACAGAAGACTTTAAAAACCAATAAGGACAAATGATTTTCCCATTTCCTATAAAAAAATCATTCCAGGAATAATTTCTACAAATTTCTACGACAATGCTTGTATTAATGTAAAATGTAATTTGCAGGTGGTACAGTGGTCAGTTCTGTTGTCTCACACCTCCATGTCTCAATGTTGGCTGTAACATACCTAAAAGTTTTGGAGTTTGTGTGTGTGTGTGTGTGTGTGTGCGTGCGTTTCTTCTGATTCAGAAGCACATTGGGTGCAGTAATACATAAAAAAGAAGGCAAAACACCTTTAAAAATGAAAGTCTGAGTAAAGACTAAAGTATCACAGCCCTTTGAGGTTATGTAGTGAGCAGTTCATTACTTCAACATCAGCAAGACATTGACATTTGATGTACAGTCTGATGCAGAGGCAATTCTAGGATTGTTTAAGGTGGGAGGCATAAACCTTATTATGTGTTTTGATTTGCAGAGTGACAGGCTAGGGGGCCAATCAGCTTTCAGCTGGGGCTAGCGTGGCTGTTGTCCCACCCCTGGATTGATATATGATAATATTCCATAACTCACAACCAGCCCTAACTGGTGTTTCCTACTTGATGGGTTATGTGCTTCCGGCAGCTCTATGTCTCACTATCCAAAAGCCACTGGCCGTGACAGAAAAATGGTAAACTTTCTGAAGAGATGCTGAAAAAACAGAATCAAATCATTAACAGCACCTAACATTCAAACTATGCGGTGTTCTTGGCTGGAAAGCAATCACTGCCTCTCGGAATCCTACAGTTCAGTCATGGTTGGCTATTTCACAGGTATCATCTGTAGTCTTCTACGTTCATGACTCTGAGGGAGACATAAATGTATTATGTGGTGCTTCTTTAACAGAAAACATTAAGTTGCCTCTCAGATGCAGTCTTAATCGTCCAGAATCCCCCGGGGCTCTGATCCCTGTCTGTGCAAAGGCTCCCGGCCTCCATGTCACGCCGTGCTTTCCACTCTGTGGTGCAGGAGCCGTGGAGACGCCGTCCTGGAAGGCTCCCAAAATGCCGTGCGGCAGATGGTCCTGGGAAAACTCGAACGGCGAGGCCGGTTTTCCGGAAAACCGTACGGTACGGCCCCTGCAAGGCCATCTCAACCAAGCGATGTCATCCTGCTTTCTCAGCTTGAATTAATAGAACCATTAGTCAATATGACAAGCGCGCAGGCTAAGTCATACTTACAGGTTGTTGTGTTTTTTTTCTTTTCTTTTTTGTTAATTTCCTGGAGGGATTACTGGGACTGCAAGCACTAATAATCAGATCTAATCACCACTGGCTCTTTCGTTATTTTCATGTCTGTCTTGTAACAAACTTCGCTTGTGAATTCAAGTGCTGAAAAAACATACAGTAGGCAATGGCTTTTTAACGGAGAAAATAAAATCTCTTTCAGAGTTCAAGCAAAGCTGTTTTCTGTCTAATACAATGAACTATGCAGTTAGCCTTCAATTCATGTTTTCTTGTATCCGCCAGCATAATAATAAACAGCATAATATTTTGGTAGAGGACTTTTTTTTTTTTTTTTTAGCCAAAATGAGCACAAGAAGGCCATAGTGTTGCGCCACACTGAGACTGGACCCGAAACCGACCGCCTTGCATGAACAGAAAGTTTCGTATCAGCCAGCAGGCAGCTATGGGCAGGGGGCATCTATGGAAACAAACCATCGTTTATGAGGATCTGGATGGGAGGCTTGAGCACAGGCCTGTGTGCCCATGGAGCTCCCCTGTACTGTAACTTTGCCGAAAAAGCACAGTGTTTTATCCGTTAAATACATCTGTGCCCATTAGCCCCGCGTGGGCACCTCTGTTGGTTCTGCCTGTTTGACGTTAGTACAGATCTGCTGAAGTGGCTCTTAACTGGGGAGGGGGCTTTTCCAATGCAGTTGTTTGTTTATTTGTTTTTAATTTTTTTTTTTAACCATACACTCTGCAATCCACTGCAGTCCACTGACCTACTGCATCACAGTTATGCAACAAGTTTTGTCTTACTTTTATTACTTTTATTAAGCTATTTGTTAATTTAGCTTTAATTTATTCTTAACTTGACTTACTACGTTACTGCAGGAAGCTCAGAGAAACTCATTTCATGCCAGTATCTCCTACTGTATGCTGTGCTGTTGTGCATTTGATGGATACATTTTGATTCGATTTGAAGGTTTCATTCGATCTGATTCACGTCGTGTGTGACCGAAAGGCCTGCCCGCTCTGTGTCCTCCTCGACGTCACAGGAGATCAGCCGGTCTGTGTTCCATGGCTGTGGCATGACGAGAGGCTGTTCCGCATCCAGAAGCTATTACAGAAAGCTCTAGAACTCATGTTCCATAAGCAGCCACCGGTGCCATGCCGAGAAAGCCGTGGGGCGCGGGACGCGTCCAGGGTCAGGCGCGGGACGCGTCCAGGGTCAGGCGCGGGACGCGTCCAGGGGAAGGCGAGGGACGCGTCCAGGGTCAGGCGCGGGACGCGTCCAGGGTAATCCTTCTGTGTGTGACTGAAACCCCGTTTTATACAGCGAAAGCTTCCCTTTCAGGAGATGAGTTGGCTGTAGTGTCCCTGTGTGGTGGATCCCAAGTACATGAATGTGTCCATCTAGGTTGTGGTTTCTGATCTTATGGGTTTGTTTTCCACGAGACAGGAAAGCAGCCACACTCCTGCATGGGTGATATTAACAAGGATCAGTGACTGAGCTGGCAGTTAGACGGCAGAGTTGGACACAGCTTGGAGATGAAACCAGCGGTCTCATGGTTACAGTCACAGTAGGAGAAACCAATCAGCGGGCCAGCAGGCACATGGCAAACACACACGCGCACGCTACGACGTCACTGAGGCATTATCGACCCCGCGGCACAGGCGGCGAGGTGACACAGCTGGTTCTCAGGAAGCCGCCCAACGGGGTGCGAGTCGGAAGCTCTGGCGGACGCCGCGGGATATCAGCGCGGCTATTAGGCAGTGACGGACACGCCGGAAGCTGGCTATGCGTGGCGGGCGTCTGGAAGTTTATGCGAAGATCTGCATCAGCCCAGTCGATGCTTCCGTGAGGTCGCGGTGAAAGCCGGAGGTAGCCAGCGCGTGTCGCTTTACAGGGCGTCTGCATAAGCCTCATCAGGCACAGGAGAAACGGGAGGGCGCCAGCCAATGAGCCGCCTCTGCTGGAGGCTGCCATGGCGACACCTTTACGGACGACGTGGCGTAGCTATACAGCTGCTCGATTAGCCCGTCAGTCAAATACTGTGCCATTTATGAAAGTTGCTGTTAGTCGCATAGCTTCTCAGCTTCAAGCCTCCCCAAAATATTGACTCCCCCCGTCCCCCCCAGAGGCACACTGTACTGACAGACAGAGCTAAATTCAAAATGAGACTTTGCAAGGAGGTTACTCTCAGTGACACGGCTAAAAAACACTGTCTTCTCTGAAAGTAGCTTCGCCCACTATGTTCCAAAGTCGGTCACAACGCCTGTTAGAGTAGGGGAGCTGAAATATATATGTCCTGACACTTTGATAAAAGCCAGTTGGTTGATGTTAGCCTCTGGGTTTAATGGATGCATGAAGTTTCCTCTTAATGTTTAAGCTATTAATTATAGCTATATACCGTTGTAGCAGAAAATTGAAGCTAGGTCAAAATAATTTTCTACTTTTCACCTGAAACACAAAGCTCAGTTCGAATTTCACATTAACTTGTTAGCTGTGCCTCTTTTAAAGTCTTTGCCGCCGCCCCGCCCCCACTCACACAGACAAACAGGCACAGACACACACACAGACAGTATTTCCTGTCTGCTTCTGGAGATGG
>JABFEA020000110.1:19241343-19254042 GCA_019775915.2 Cyphomyrus plagiostoma | reverse complement strand
ATACATATATAAAATATATTTTTTGGGACAAACATGAATTGACTCAGCAGTGAGGATGCTGTGAAACTTCTAAAAATATGTTACCTGAGAGAAGCGTGTCAACAGAGCATTGGAGGAAATCGCTGCTGAATACACAGTGTTTCATATCTTCCTTCGGATAGACGCAGCTCTGTAGGACGAGATGCTTTCACTGGCACTTGAATAATATGACACAGCTGTGAACCTCTGCTCTCTCTGACCTCAGCACAGCTCCCACACACATCCTCGTGACAAGAAGCGAGAGGCTGAGACAGTGATGTTTCACCTGGCCTCTGAGATATTTCTTCATGTGCACCGTGTTGGAGATACACATTGCTAAGTGTGGAGAATGCTAGAGAGAGGCTAGCACAGTGGCCTCACACCTTGAGGGGTTGGGGTCCCAATCCCATCCGGTGTGTTTCTGCCAGATACAATGGTTTCTTCACCATGGTCCAGAAACTGGTGTCTCGATGTTGAAGTGTGAATACGTGCCCCATGGATGAACTGGCATCCCATTCAGGATGTTCTCTGCATTGAGCTGCTGCTTCCCAGGAAAGGGTCTGGGCTGACTGCCAGCTCTCGCTCTGATTGTGGAAGAGCGGTGATGGAACACGAAGAGATGAAGGTCAAGAGAAGATGATCATGTTGATCTTATTCTTGAGATTCTTCGAATGGAGATAATCTAAGTCCTCTTGAAGTTTCCACAGTGATGTCTTTTTTTAAAACCCGATAAAACTCTCCCGGAGAATTTTCCAGCAGACTGCGGGATTGGCATTGCAGCCATAATGTCCACTGCCTCATGCACTGTGCTTCCTGGGATGAGCTCCAGGCTCACTGTGACCCCTGTACTGGATATGGTTGGATGGACTCCACAAGAAGACGCTACCTAATCTGACATCCGTCTCATTTCGCTGACGCACAGGGGGAAATGTGTTCAGACTCTGTTAGCGCATGTTTCCCTGCGACTAAATCACCGCAGGCCTTTCTTCTGGATGCGGTGGGTTACACACGACATGTCCAAGATGGGTCGGGGGGAGGCGGCCTGTGCTAAAGCACAGAAGGCCTGCTCAGTAGCCACGGATTTTATCGAGGTCCTGCTTGTGAAGGAGGAATCTGTGGATGCTGTGACAGCTAATGGTTAAACCGAAGAGCGGCGAGTGTTTCAGTGTCCCACTGAAAAATGAACAGAGAAAGGTAAGTAGCTGGAGACCTGCTCTTCAAGTCCTGACTGACATGCACTCTGTGGCCATTTTATTAGGTGCATCTCGTATTGAGAGGGTGGTACAGTGGTTAGCACTGTTGCCTCACACCTTTGGGACTGGAGTTTGAGTCTCGGCCGTGGCGCCATGGGTGTGGAGCTTCCTCCAGGTACTCTGGTGAATGTGTTTGTGTTCCCTGATCTGTAGGTGCCCCCACTACCCTGCAAAGGACACGCTGGTACCGGAAATGGATAGATGGATGGACAGATGTCATATTGATCAAGACAGGCAATTGCGTGGCCACAAATGAACACATACAGGATCAAGAGATTCAATTGCAATCTAAATAAGCATCGGAACACCCAAGACACGTGGTGGTTACAGCATCTAAGTATCATCCTGGGATTTCCACGTGATGCAGGGTGTCGACTTTACTGAAAAAGGTGCAATAAACAAGCAAAAAAAAAAAACGTTCCCTCAGAGTGATGTTGCTGGAGACACCTTTTTGTCAGAGGGTGAATTGTCTGACTAGTTAAAGCTAGTTAAGCATTTCAGTCTTTGGATTGGTTCTAGACTTGAGATACTGGTCCTTCCTGGTACTATGTCAGAGTACCTAATAAAGTGGCCACTGAGTGTATATTCAATAATGTTTCCTTGAAATATACTTTTGGTTTCCCAGCTATCCCATAAGGATACATCATATTACTTCTACATGGATTTGAAATTGAATTATTCTAAAACTACAACAACTCAATTAAATTACCACTGGTATTGAGCATAATGTAGTCAAACCAGCAAAACACAAATTGAGCAGGCTAAGGTAGGGCCACAGCCTGTTTACAGTCCAACCCCATTAAAAGTAATTGCAAATCAAACTGTTTTAAGAGCGATTTTTAGATGAGACAAAGGAGTCCAGTCGAGAAAGGTTTGTTAGAGGATTGCGACATAAGAAGGTGCTTGAGCTTTACCTTTGGTCACCTTATGTGCCAGGCTTGGAGAAAGATGGATTAAGATCGATCATCAATCAGGACAGGGCTGGAAAGAGACGCAGAGTAACGAGGGAAAGGAATAACAAAAGCACGGCTTGAAGGATGAAGGCGCGGTGCGCGGATCGCCGCGGGCATCGCGTCTCGACAGCTGCTCATATTGTCACCGCCGTCCAAGCTACTGCATTACACCTCGATTTACCTAATTACTGTGAGGCTAGCAATTAACTTGATTTACTTTCCGAGCACCATAACGAAGCATTAATGACCATTTTTTTGGCTGTTGTGTAGCAACAATAAAGTGTGTTCAAATACATAGCGCATATTTACTAAAACTCAGTAGGTTTAGTTAAACTGCGATGAATAAATAGTGTAAACACAGTGTGTAATGCCGTCTGTATATTCCGCATGACATCTAGTTTATATTATGTATGTAGGGGAATGACATCACTGCCTGTTTGACAAACAAAATGTAATTTTATGCACGTAAACTGATCGAAAGCATTGCTGCTAGAAATTCTGTATCCAAACACCTACATTAATACTGAACAATAGGAAATTCACCCATTATATAACTTATAGAATTTAAATGAGTGAATATCAGATCCTATGTCTGCATTCACTTCTATTCGCTAAGGCATAAAAGTTAGAAAATTAATGAAGCCATCAGAGCTGACTGTTAATTTTCACTAAAGTCATGGTTTTTGCATCCTTTTTGTTATTCATTTACGGTTGCTGCTGTCACTAACTTTATGACAAATTTAATTCCAAGTGTTAAAATCCACACCAATATAACTAGATTAGTTAGCTAATAAAATTTTTGCTCTGCGATGTCCTGTATTTGTGTCTGTTTATACGGCACAGTGTGTAGCATATTGTCTAGTAACTGTAAATTTAGTATGTGAAGTATATTGTCTAATCAATGTGTTAATGTTAGTATGTCGTAGTATATTGTTTAATAAAGGTGATATTTTATCCTAGATGTATACATTTATATTGACGGGCTGACAATAAAGATCTCTCAAGCCTTAAATCTCTTGAATCTTGAATAAAAATAAAACCAGGGGCTCTATTATCCAGTGGAAGATCTAAAATTGGGAATTATGAACAAAAGCTGCCCACACAGGATTGGATCACAGGATCCTGGAAGCAGGGAGCAGGAGACGCCCTTGGACGGGATGCCGGTCCTTGGCAGAACACAAACAGATACGATAGGGAAAGTGTCTGAAGACCAGTCCACCTACACTGCGTGCCTCAGGGCTGTGGGAGGGAACCAGTGTGAAATGCAGAAACACAAGTCTGAGGGCAGGAGCCTAACCCAGGCACCTGGAAGCTGCTCTTCCCCCTAAAGCAACCTCACCAGAACAGTGCCTCCCCAAACACATGAAATTAGTGTTTCTTCACTTAATTGGTTCACACTTATCACTTTTCTCAAGGCTACAGCAGGAAAACGTTTTGCTGTTTAAGGTTGCGCTCTTAATTTCTATAGGATAGCCACAGTCCAAAAGCATACCACGGTAATCTGGAGTTCCCAAAATGTCCATATTTATGAATGTGTGTGTGTAAATAGTGCGTGTGCTCTGGGCGTGCCTCCCACGACCCTGACAAGGACAAGCGGGCACAGAAAGTGGATGGATGGATGGATGGATCTCTATTTATACCACCAATAAATAAATACGCCTGCAAACATAAGCTGCACAAGAGTAAAACATTGTTTAATGGAGCTTCTGTGCATTTATTCTAAATTTTATCTTTATTGGATTTGTTTTATAGCTAAGCCATAAAACGAAAAATAAAACGCAATGGAATCCAAGGTTAATTAGATCTCGCCGACTGCTTTTGTTTGAAGCTGCTGGGAAAGTAAGAGCTGCCTGATGCCTTTTAATGGCTTTTTCCGGCACTATTGTATCACGACAATGTGGGGCTGCCGCTGGGGCCCGGACAGAGCCCTCGGAGTAAGAGTGGTTGAACTGCCACGCTTAGGCGCAGTATCTGCCCAAGCTGCCAGAAATGATCTGGGAGGATTTTTCTTCCCGCTCATTGTGTGATCGGTAATCGCATATACGTCGGTAGTGATTTACATCGGCTGTCCCTGAAAGAAATGAGAAAGATTTCCTCAGTAATACAGTGAAGTCTTGAAAGCATAATGTGGGTGTTTAAATGGAGATACTTCCGTGGTATTTCCTTGGCGTTTAACGCGTCAGCTCAAGTAGCCTCCAGAATTACAGCAACACAATTTTTATTTAGTCTTGTACACAACAAATAGATATATCCATATTTTACACATAATTATTGTTTCCATAGCTGTTCAGAATTATTATTGCAACTCCTGCAGTTTCAAGAGGGTTTAAACAAGGTCTTGTTTATTGATAAGTTCTGTATGAAACATTGTAACAAAGCAAATAACCTTATAACTAGATGTGATGGTTTAACGAGGTCTCCTTAACACTTTTCTGTGCCACGTTTGTAATTTGTGAAGTTTAACATTGTGATTCTTGTTTACAGTAAAACCTTCCAGCAAAAAAATATTTCTTTGAGCCTGTACCAAGTTAGATGTTCTGTTAATTGTGTATACATCTGTAGTTCCTTTTTCAGACACACAATGAGGTTCAGTGGCCGTGTAGACACACACCTACAGGAATACTTACATAGGAGGCAACAAGAGATTTTACATTTTATGCAGCATGTGCTTTTATCCAAAGTAAAGTTCAAGGATGTAAAAGTTGGGTCAGGCAGTCACTGGAGCCATTGGGGGTTAAAGGCCTTGCTCAAGGGCCACACTGTGAAACCACTCCGCCAAACCTGGGATTTGAACTGGCGACTTTCGAGGCACAGGCTTCGCATCCCAACATACTGCCCCTTGAACTAAGACGCGTGCGTTTTTAGCTATAGGTGAACAGGCAGTTCCTGGGTTAAGAATGTTCAACTTCCGGACAACTCGCACTTATGAACTGACTGCCATGAAAGCCTATCATATTAAAAAGTTGTGTTAAATACGGTGGTTTGTAATAACGAAGGCACACATTACTTTGTCACGGTCATGAAAACATTGCTCGTTTTCTGGCATTAATTGACTTGAAGTAGAGTACCTTGCCATTTGTAGTTACTTGTATTATTGCTGTATTATTATTATTAATATTATTGTTGTTGTTGTGGTTATGTGCTGCATTACTATTGTTCCTACTTACTGTCAAATTCAACTTAAAGACAGACTTAGGGAACAGATCTTGTTCGTAACCTGAGGACTGCTTATACTATGTATATTTAGGCATGACACTATATTGTAAGATAGAATGATGACTCAGTGGATAGCAGTATTACCTTACATCTCCAGTGTCTTGTACTATCTTCACATTCCCGCGCTATGTGTGTGTGTGTGTGTGTGTGTGTGTGTGTGTGAGTTTGCATGTTCTCCCTGGTTTTCCTCTGGGTTCTCCGGTTTCCTCCCATAGCCCAAAAACACACGATTAGGTGAATCGGTGCCCAGTGATTCCTGAGATAAGCTCCATGCTCAATGTTACCCTGCACTGGTTAAGCAAAATGAAACAATGGGTGCATGAACCAAACTTATTGTGTTATGTTGCAGTATATTTATTTCACTTAGCTCTTATACAATTATAGGCTGTATATTATATATGTGTCCTGTAATCACAGCCTAAAGGATTTTCCCAGAATCCTCTAGGAGAATCCGTAAAATAAATAAAGATCCTAGCCGAGTGGCCATTTTTGAACATACTTGCCTTGGTAGAAAGATGATTCCCAGCGCCTGGGAATAATTCGCTTTAAAGCGTAACTGAGAAGGTGAAGCGCGGCGAGAAAGCGGCTGTTTTTCCGCCAGCATATCACCGTGAATGCTTCCGCCATGGAAATGCGTCATCTGAAATGCTGCTACAGACTCTGACCTTGCTGTGGGCTCCCCTTGTCCCCGCGGTAGAATATAGCAGTGTTTATTTACGCCTTGTGACGCGGCCCCGTGCTTCGTCATTGCCGGGCCCTTGAAGTGCTTTTCCGGGTCGGTGGCAGCAATGCGGTGGTGAGTTCCCCGTCGGGCAGCCTGCTGGACTCCTTGTCCCGGGGAAAACGCGGGCGTGAGGCTTAGCTGACATCGCTCCTCCTCTGAGATCGGCACTTACTGACTCATCCGTACCCATGCTAAGGTGGGGGCTCTGTGGCAGTGAAGCAGGGGCCTGCCACCCCGTACTTTAACCTCGGTCTCTAAGCAAGCTCCACCTTCATCATCTTCTCGACCCTCTCGGGTTGCCTGGGCGTGTAGTGGCCCTCCACGGGGCCCCGTGAGGCCGCTGTGAGGGTGATGTCATTCCTTGGACTCCCAACAAGCCTCTGATTAAATCCCTTGACAGGGAGGATGTACAGGCTGTTTTTAAGCAGGATATGGGCTGTGTACCCATCTAGGACAAATGCTTTATACTAGATATTTAATGCAGATATGACAAGAAACATGATAGGATATGGGTTCAGAATCCATCTAGGACAAATGCTCTATATTGGATCTTTGTTGCAGGTTTGACAGAATAGAGATGACAGAATGTGCTCTCAGCATCCATCTAACCCCAATGCTTTATACTGGATATTTACTGCAGACATGACAGGACAGATATGATAGGATATGGGTTCTGTACCCATTTAGACCAAACATCTTCTGGTAGATATAGATAAATTGATTCTTCTAGCGGATATTTAAGTGGATCTCTTTGATAAAAACGTGAACCTTTTTCAGTAAAGGTTATGGGTTTTAGACCCAGTTGCATAGGGCTTATTCACCACAGGGTGCCAGGGTGTCTTGATTAGCAGACGAGAAAAAAAACAGAAAAAAGCAGCATTATGGACAGAAAGGAAGACGACTGTTTCGCCCTTATGAATAATCTCCATACGTCGTTGCGAGTCTGAACCTACGTCGCAGTGATAATTCATTATAAAGCTAAGAGAAGTGGGAAAAAAACAAAAAACGGAAGATGTTCTTCAGGAGTAGCCTTCATTAGTCTTATGTTAAAGCAGGATGGTATGACCTCTGAGAGAAATGTGAGTAGACTGCAGTTAAATGCGGTAATGGAGAAACGGCAGGGTGTTTGGTCTGAAAAGGAAAGACTTTCAAAAGCCTCTCTCAGAAATCAACACGGCTGGGGCCCCCATGGAGAGCTCCGCCATACCCCCCCCCCCCCTTTTCTCCAAGAGCTTAACACTTCCGTCGCTCGTGAGTCTTTTCTGGCCCTCCGCTTGTCGACAGACACTGGGCAGGCCATCTTGCAGTGTATGGGCCTCCGGTCTGCGTTTCCGTTCGCCAAACTATCAGAGCAGCCCATGTGCGGTGATTGAGAGAGATGCCTGTTTTCGGCATGTGCGTAGGGAAAAAAAGTGATTATGGCACATGTGAATGCGTGTGTGGCTACAGAACACCCTTGGGCTTGTCTTCATCTTACTGAAGAAGCGGGGAGCATTTTAACGGCAATCAGAAAATGGCCACTCGACAGCTCGGGCTTTCATTATTTTTCAGGCTGCGACGAGCTGTTGAATTCTCAATTGATCGGCGGCAATTTACTCTCTATCTTTGCGTTCAAATGAACTCATAGCCTGAGCTAATTTAACTTGACGAGTTTCCCTGTGTGACATTGGCACAGTTTAAATGCAGGACCAGTAACTGTATCTGGTGTTGGGATCCGTGTTTGTAAGGAAGCAAAATCTCACGCGCCTTAATTTGCTGAAGAAAGTTTTTGAATGATGTGAAATAGATGAGATACAGTGGGATGTTTAATTTAACACTACTGCACTCAGTGCATTCAGTACTTTAAAGTACTTTGTGGTCAGTTTGTACATTGTTACCACCATTGCATCTATACAGTAATCCCTTCACATTCGCAAGGGTTACGTTTCGAAGATTCCTGTGAATGTAAAAATTAATGAATAAAACTTGGCCATCCCTATCCTCAACCCATAACAGTCTGATAGCCCGAATGAATCCCCCTGAATGAGTGAAAAGAAACTGTTACCGATTTCTAAACAATCTAAACAAACAAAAATACTGTGCTGTACACTTTGCATTTTAAATAGACTTGTCATTTATCATCTAGACCTATTTATATAATATGCAAGTCATCTAAGTTAGACCCTTGAACATACAAGGTCACCACTCTGCATGCTGGGAGCACCACATTATTGGGTGCATTATTACAACTGCAAAGTTACCGGCCTTGAAATGTTTAAAAGTTACTGTGAGAAATGCAAGATTCCATGGTGACAAAGACAGCTAACATGTGAGTGAGGTTAGTTACCAAGACAAAGATGCATTTACACGTATGAATAGTATTTATATATTGTATGCTTTTATGTGATCCAGGTGATTTTCAGTATTGCTTTTTGCTTAAATATTGTCTGTAAGTCTCTGCGATCTTTCTGCAAGCTCCGGAAATATTCACGTTTAATTGGTCACAGCCACCTCGCGAATGACTGAAAGTACACCAAGGGGTTACTGTATATTGCTCATGTGTTGTTCACTCATTCTTATATTGACTTTTTCTTGTTTTGCATCATCCTGTATTGCACTGCTGTTTGCCCTGTTGCCCCCCCCATAACCCTGCCCCTCCCCTGCCATTGTGGCTCAAAGAGAGGACGGTGTCTGGCTCGGTGGGCTAGGACTCCGCGCCTGTAGTCAGATGGTTGCCGGCTTGAATCCTGGGCCTGGCAGAGTGATGCCGCCATCGGGCCCTTAACCCCCAATTGCTCCAGGGCCGCTGCTTGCTGACTGACCCTGTCCTGTGGCCCCCAAGCTTGCTGTCACCTGTATGTTTGTCTCACAGACAGCAATTTGGGAGTTGGTGACATGAGAATTTCCCCACGCGAACGAAGTATTGCTATTGTATCGTACAAGCATTGCATAAGAATTTCACAGTGTTCCCCCAAACACACGTGAAAATAAAGCTTCAGAATATGCAGATAATTAATTAGCATCTTAGCTTCTTTGGTCCACTATATGGAGTGCTTTTTTTTTCGTCTTTACATACATTGAAGGTAATGGTGACAGGAAATAATCTGTTGCCAGGAGTAATTTGGCCAGTCGGTTTCCATGGCAAGTCGTAACGAAACGGCCATGCGTGAACGAGAGATGGACAGATCTCTGACTCAGGCTGTCAGGGCCAAATGAAGCTTCAGTTCTAATTGAAGCTCATCTGCATGCTCTGAGAGGCTCACAGCTTCTGATCGCCTGAGCCTTTGCGTCGCCTAGCAGCCGATTCCAAACAATCATCCTGTGAAAAATAGTTGCTATTCTACAATCTGCTGTTATGGCTGAAAATCTGATCTACGTTTTGAGTATGGTTTCAATTCATTCTTGATTAGAACCAGGGCACATACAGGGGTGGGGCTACAGGTCCACTGGCCCCACCTGAAATGTGATTGGCCCCTGGGGTGCCCGGTCACCTGTCCTCAGCGATTCAAAACATATCATTGGCTAATGATAAGGTTGGCCTAACTTATACTATAAAACACTCTAGAATTGCTCCTGATCAAAGCATATTTGACTGTTTTAGTTTAGTTTATGGTAAAATCCCCATATAGCCATACTTATTCACCACACTGGAAGAAGGTTGATGTTTGGAGAACTTTTCCTTCTGTTAATATGTGTTAAAATTGGAAACAGATTAAATTTAACATTTAGTTACACTTAACATTTAACATTTCCGCAATGTGAAACAATGTGAACCGAATGCCCTCCTCCCATCTCCTGCACTTCCTGCACATAAATATCGTCATTATAGCTCATGCTTATACACAGGACTGACGATTTAAAAATGTCATTTGCACAGACATTATCGAGTGTGACCTTCAACCCCATGATGAAAAACGGCCCCTTGTAAATGCGAGAATCAGACACCTGCAAGTTTCTTTGCGGTAACTGTGACACTTACATGTGAGTGAAATTCGCGCCATGCCACAGGTCTTCTGCCTCCGTCGTTGATATCATACCCTTGACTGCAAATCAGCGACTTCTGCATGGCCGTATTGATAACCTGCATCCGAGGATGAATGCTTTAACAGAATTACAACAAATAAACTTCCAGAGCTCAATTATGTTCATCCATTCAAAAGTTCCTTAACCCTTTAGGTTCCAGGATTGAATAATATGTGATCATTCGTTCATCCACCCATCCATCTTCTCACCTGTTATCCAGGTTAGGTTAATGGAGGGTGAGGCCTGTTCTAGGTAACATAGGGCACAAGGCTCGGCTACATCTAGGAATTCAAAACCGGCCTGACAGTGGGTCCCCCATGCTAACTTTGCTGAGCAATATATCTTGCTAACCCGAGGGTTCCCCATGATGTGTCTTGCTGGCCTACATACCCACTGCCCAGTATTCCACATGGCCAGTCCAGGATGCCAGTCCATCACAGGGCACACATACTTGCAGACAGTCATATGCTGATCCTCATACTCACAATCATAGGTTCTCCACATACTCACACACAATCATAGGTACTCCATTTACTCACAAACAATCATAGGTACTCCACATACTCGCAATCATATGTACTTCACATACTCGCAATCATAGGTACTCCACATACTCGCAATCACAGATACTCCACATACTCGCAATCATAGGTACTCCACATACTCACCATCATAGGCACTGCACATACTCACCACATACGTCACAGGCTACTCAAAGAGCAATTTAGAGACACTTTCTCAACGTGATAATATGAAAATAAAAAGCTTTTTGCACAAAGGGTAAGAGTGACATTGCTACAAGTACAGTGCAGTGGAGGCACAGATATTCAATTCATTCTGTTCAGTACTAGATGAAATATTACAAACCCTTAAGATCCAGATGAGCTTTGCGGTTTGCTCTTCATTTATCATATTGCTTGTGTCCCTACATGTTAAAACAATGGCACTGTCTTGATCTTGTTAGGGACGTACGTAAAACCGTCGAAACAACAATATCTTTATTCGCTCCAGCAACAGTTTTTCATTGTTGTTAATCACAATGTGTCTGTTCAACTCCAATTTGTTTTGAGTGCAGTGCATTCAGAGTGACAGAGTATTTAGTCTGCAGTAGCCTATACAATGTACAGGAATGTTGTGTGTGAACTTGAGTTTGATTTATGTATATATGCACCATTTAACATAGGCTATAACATAGATTTATAGTGAATGATCAGGCATTTGCAACAGAATGACCATAGGATATTCTTCATGAAGCCTGGATCTTAAAAATTACGTTTTGTCCTGTAAACATTAGAGCATATTTTAAATACAAGTCGGTCAAAAACCTAATGCCCTAGTACACAATTGTTTCACGTGAGACTGAATGAATTTAGCCCTCAATAACATGTTGTACTTGTGTGATATGTTATGATTTTCAGATGGGGGAATAAGCATTTTATCACTGTATCTTGACATGTACTGGTCTGGCACCATTCAGAAGCCATAAAGCTTTCTGTTGTGCCCAGTGACCAGGGAAGAGCCAGATCCCTGAATGCAGAGCGAATGCTGTTTATTGCACAGATCGGGTACACCAATAGCCAATGGGGAAATCCAAATGAAACGTCGAGTCCGGGTCCGTGGGTCGTAAGCCAGATGGGTCAGTCCTACGTGGAAGGACGAGACAAGGCGACGAGAGAATGGGAAGGACGAGAAGGGTCGATCGGGGAGCTCGGCCGATGAGGGCAAGCAGGGCAGGCGGGGAAGTCGAGGGAGGCAGGGTCGGCGAAACAGCCAGGGCAAGCGAGACGGCAGGGCAAGCGGGAGAGACAATAGGCAAGAAAACGCTCAGTAGTGCACATGAACATGGCAATAGTACGTCGCAAGGTACTCTGGTTTATCTCTGTTTAAATACTGGAGTGATTGGATGGCGTTGGGCGTGACAGTTTCTTCCGATTATAAATAGCCCAACACATACCTGTCAAGTATCCTGTTTTCGCCGGGAAAGTCCCGTAATTTTCTTTCCCGCCGTCCTCCCGTATTAGTATTTTCCCGTAAATCTCCCGTATTTTAACCTGCGTTATTATAAAAAAAAAAAGTCCCCCCCCCTCGCGATAACTGCCACCTGCAGTAGCCTACTACAGGTACTGTAGGTGGCAGTTGTCGTGAGGTTAGTGTGTGAGGTCAGATGATGAGCTGATGACTGACGACGCGGGGAAAAAAAGAAGAAAAAATAGACGGATGATGGACGCCAAAACAGAGAAGGAAGGCGCTCCTGCCAAAAAACCAAAACCCTCGTGTAAATACCGCGATCAATGGGACAACGAATTTATTTTTCTGAAGAAGAACAGGGTGGAGGACAGTCACGCGTTTTGTAAGATTTGTAAGGAAGGAATGATGTATGCCAGCACGACAAATCCGCCAAGCACAAGCGCGGACTAGAGGCACAAAAACATGCCTAGGCGATGTCAGCATTCGTAACGAGAAATGCCACTGAGGCAGACCAGGTCACAAGTGCAGAGGTAAAAATGGCAATGCTGTGTGCCAAAAACAACAT
>JABFEA020000110.1:19226345-19236397 GCA_019775915.2 Cyphomyrus plagiostoma | reverse complement strand
GTATCCCAGATATTTTACTGACTTGATGCTATACTCTGACTAAAAAGTGTTCCTTTAATTTTTTTGAGCAGTGTAATATCAAGAGGTTAAGGGTTTCTGCTGAATTATCACGTAACAGTCCTTCCTGCGTGCAGTAATCATGGCAGCATAAAGGTCAGTGATCCTGGATGATGCATCGCCTTCATCTACAGCATCGCTGATAAGATTATTTCATTTCACAAATTGTAATCCTATTTTATCTAATTTTTCAGAGAGTGGGAGCAGAAAAAGGTAAAAAAAAAAGAAATTGAAGAAGGGGCTAATCTAAATACAGCTTATGGATGGATAGGCAGCGTTAAAGAAACTGACCAGGAAAAGGTCAAGTGAGACAACTAGAAGATGTTGGGTAGGAGAACATCGCAAGGAGATTCTGTATATCGTCAAGGAGAGTGACTTCTTGGATAGAGGTATGTAGTACAACATGGAAGTAGCTATGTTGTCAATTCGATTGGAAGCAGAATTTATTTGCATAGAAGGTGATGGTAGGGTCAGGACACAGGAGCTGACACATCTAACCCAGAGTTAGAGCTCATCCCAGGGTGGAGGTAGAGTATGTGGACTCCTGCTCTTTATCGTAAGCACTCTGGCATCCGCTCAGGATCATGAACTGTGTTACAGGGGAGCGCATGCACTCCTCTGCCTGCGGGGGGCCCGCATCTCAGAAGGAGCCTTTTAACCTCAATTTGGACTACACAGGCCCAGGGCAGACACGCCCAGTATAATGAGGGAACTTAATGCTTAAGATGTCAAGCTCAAAAAAGGGTACCCCCCCCCCCTACCGTTCTGTCCATGGCATCATGTTCCCTTCGGAATCTCCTACTTAAGGACCAGAGAAAGCCATTAGCGCACCATTTTGTGATCTGACAGACTCGGCTCAACCGTATTATGGCCGTTCCGAGGATTTACGGTCCCCTTGGAACAGTGGGGAGAATCTAGAAAATGCAAAAATCCGAGGCTGGCATTGTGAACCTGCAGCGTGACCATTTTGGGAATCTAACTTTGAAGAAGCATTCCATTAAGTGATAATGCAAAAACACTCCCTCGGATGCTCCTACCCACGCTGACTTGCATGTGATACAAATTACGAAGTCGTCTTCTGTAATTAGCCGTAAGGGGGATTTTCTGCAGGCTCCTGTGATCTGCTGAGTTGCGCCTGCTCCCATGACTGGATGTGCTCCCTCGTCCCTGAGCTCCGGAGTCTCACACGCCACAGTACCGTCAGCAGCGTCTGATTACCCCACTCCTTATCACCACTTCATATCATTTGCTTCCCCCCTTAAGCAGAATTGATTGCATGCAAACTGTATTTTAATTGGCTGTCATCGCTCTCCAGGATGATACATTGTTTTTTTTTCCTTCCTTCCAGAAGGTATCAAGGTCTCTTGGTTATTCCTTCAGAAGGCATTATGTATTGCTAGTATATTCATCCATCCATCCATCCATCCATCCATCCATCCCACTTCCACCTACTTAGCCTGGAGTGTCTCAGGCACATGGTGAGGTACTGTACACCCTGGATGGGATGCTAGTTATGTTCCTTCCCACCTTTAACTTAAGAGAAACAAGCATTATGAAGAGCTTTTTATGGGTCTAAGATTAATATCAAAATTACCCTGTATGTTGCAGTGATATTAATAGCAATTTATTGAAAATAGGAATTATTTAGTTAGAGTTGGAGTCTGTTGTTTAAGACACAGGGAGGGCACAGAATTATGATGTATAGCACATTTACTCACGTATCTGACACTCTGATCCAGTGCCACTTATGGTAGAAGGAAGGGTTGCCATTTATGTGTTTTTCCTGGGATTTGGGCCCCTGACCTTCGTACTGTTAGTGCAATGCTCTATTTACTGAGCTATAGGAGCGCCATGAACTTCATGTAACTTGACACCCACTAAATCAGCTCGTTGAATTATTAATTGCACATAATATCACCAGTTGAGTTTAATTAAACAGTCATCGGGCAGTGCTGCAGGATAGCTGTGCATCATAACGTTGCAAAATGATTTATGTTTATTTTACTGATATTTCAAATTTTATGAAAAACAGTGACTCCAGTCAGGGAAATATTTGCATTTGGCTGTGATCCACTGTTGGTAGTATTGGAAATAATTTTCCTCAGCAAACTGGTTGTTATTATATATGGTGTTTAGCTACATGAAAATTCCATTTTTCTTCAGACAAAATAACTACAAAAACATTAGCTGAGATGTTAATTAGCCCATCTTTAGTTTAACTACTGGTTGATTTCTTGTATGAGGATTGAAAGTGCAGCACCCCATAGTAATGAGCGAAGTCTATTATGGGATTTGAAACCATGACCGTGTCAAAACCTTTGGCTTTAATCAACACTATACATGCTGCTCTAATACATGCTAGTGGCTAAATTCTTTCGCATCAGCCATCCACAGAGAACCTATCAGTGATATCAAATGTACTCTAAGTTATCGTGTCTTTTTGTCCATGAAACCTTAAAAAAGCAAGGGGAAGTTAAACACAATGTTTTTTACTTAAAAATCTGAGTGATCATAAACTCATAAACTTAGCTTGATGCAAAAATTCTGATAATATCTTATGGATCTTTCCCAACATTCCTATTGAGATCTCAAGGTACTGATCCATACTTAGTGACTATTGGAAATCAGCCATTCAGCACAGTATTGCACAGAAATTCTTAATTGAAAAACAAAACGAATCCTCATGAACAAAGATAAGGCACTCATCCCAAGTTTCCAAAGATTGCTTAAATTGAAAATATATACAGTATATATCCTCCTGTGACTCAAGGAAAAAAAGTGTCCTTCAGTTTTAGGTTATTTGTCTTTGGGGGAAATGAGAAACAATAATAATAATAATAAGAAGAAGAAGAAGAAGAAGAAGAAGAAGAATGAAATGGCCTTTTCCACTGTGATAACTGATGAAACAGTCCTGTGCAATGGATTCACAATGTCCAGAGCGATGACTCAGGACGTTCTCCATATGTGTCTGCAACCTGTTCATTCTGCACAGTTCAGCTGGGGCAAGGTTGTACAAGGACTCTAGCCCAGAGTCATGTGCTGTTCTGGTAATAAAGGGTCTAATAAAGAACATGAGAATTATGGATACCTAATGCCGTAAATTTGCAATCGTTTGAACAAACTCCTTACATTACCCAGCACCACATGCTGACTCAAGTTAATTTTGCCGCACTTTTAGCTTGCAGTGCTACCAATCAGATTCTAGCTTGTGCTTTTGACTTTCAGCATCTGCGTGATGAACGTCAGTGGAGCCTTTCTCCCCTTGACTATTCAGTGCAACCCAATTATAAAAAGGAGAGGAAGGTCATTTATTTCTACAGCTGTCAGTGTTCGTTTTGTATTATGTAGCTCCAGGGGGCGCCGTTGAGGGATTGAGTGCAGAGGCGGTGTGAGGTTCCCAAATATATGGGTTGTCTATGGGCAATGTCACAGACAAGGAGATCCTACTGGGTCATTGCCGTATTATGCACTTAGTCTCAAAGCAGACCTCACTCACGTAAAAACAGCCAAAAAATCCCACAACATTTGGCTAATTAATTTCAGTAGCTTCCAACGCAAATTAGTCATTTAAAAATGTATTTTACTTAATTTGAACTCGGCTGTTTCCCACACACATGCAGACATGGCGCCTATAATTACACCTTTAATTGGCTGGCATACTGTAAGAAGCACATTAAGTGTAAACCAGAATCTTTACTGTGATGTTATCATGCATCAGATGTTAAAAAAATCCCTTTGAGGAGTGATTTAAAGGTTAAAAGCGTAGCGCTTTTGGTTATAATCTGTAAAATCAGATCCATAATATCCATCCATCTTCTATACCATTTATCCGGTTATACGTCGGAGTGCTCCTGACACTTATCCCCTGATGTGCTGGGTGCACCCAGGATGGGGAAGCCAGTTGATTATAGGAAATTTTGAGATTCTGGTTCACCTCACTGTGTGTTTTTGAACTGTGGGCAGAACCCTGCATGGAAACTCCACTCCCCCTGAGCTGGGGGCAGGGATCGGATCTCTGACCCTGAGAGTGATCAGGCCACAGTGTTGCCCCCTTGAGCCAGTATGCTGCCCAGTACAAGAGTAAACTTATTAAAATGCAGTGATTTAGCTACAGCACCAGTTAGAGCCTTTCCACCATGAAAGAAAGAAAGAAAAAAACAAACACGCGAAAATAAACCTGTCACCTCTATGAAAGATTCCTCAATTTCTACCTCACCTATTTAATGTGTCCCAGTGAAATGATTCACGTAATTACAGAGCAGCCTCGAGATGGTTACTTAATGACCTCATCCCTAAAGGAGAGCAACTCTTTAGAGTTTCCTTATGAAACCTAAACATACTCACAACAAAATGTCATGCTTCAGATGCTGTATGTTTAGGGGACATATATAAATTGACATGTAATTTCATTTTATAAAGAATAATTCCTAAATCTTGTTTTTTTCTCTGCCACTGTGAGACGATTTATTACACGCTTCTTTTGTCAGAAGATGAATAAATGCGACCTACTTATGAGCAGAAGGAGCCTTCCCATCACACAACGGTTAATTATTTATGTTGTAATCTATGCAGTTGCTTTGTTCCCAGATCTCACTTGGGGTTTGGTAAACAGCGACAGTTCCTCAGCTTCCTGGCTGTAAGGTCACATTGAGACATACAGCGTTTGAGGTCTGCGGGATGGACTGTGAGGCGGAGGGCCGCCATTCGCTCCATGCTGTGCGCGGTGGCCTCTCTGAGCTGGTAACCCGGGTTGGCATCATGGCAACCCCAGATTGGCGACTTTTGAACGAATGCTCAGGTGTGGCATCAATAACGTCACCCGAATAAACGAAAAAATGGATAAATAATAGAGAGGTTGGTAAACAGAGGGGGTTGAATTTTTTTATGAAAAGTCGGTGTTACCTTTGGAGACTGTAGGGATGACAAGAAATGGACGACTTATTGAACCGAAGGAATCGTACACTTTTTGCGCTAGCATATCGTGAATGACAGGCAGACAGTCAGCTGGATGGGGCGGGTCGTAATTTACCTCATCGCTTATTTACAGTAGCTTTCCTTGCTTTCTGTGAGCCAGCAGACCTCTCATATCTCATCTACTCACTGGACAACAAAAATATCCATGCTTAACGAGAAATGATGAGCTTGTAGGCTATCCCAAGAAGCACAGAACAGAGGGACAGATGCCAGTCCTTTACAGGAGTCACAAACATGTATATGAATGAATGAATGAATGTTACATTTATATGGCGCTTTACAAGAGACCCAAAGTGCTTTAAAGAACGAAAGGGGAGCCACTTCAGCCACCACCACTGTGCAGCCCCCACCTGGATGATGCACCAGCAGCTGTTCTGCACCAGTACACTGACCACACAGTGGCTAAGGTGGTGAGGGGGCAGGAGAGGATTCACCAGTTAGATATAGGGGATGATTAGGAGGCCAGATTTGATAGGACCATAGTGGGTAGTTTTAGCCTGGACATGGGGGAAACACTCCTACTCTAATAGTGTCACACATTATGATGATAATAGTTATTTGCTTAGCTCCTGTTTGTTCTCACTGATACAAATCTGATGGATACCTACTGGCCTGAAAGGGCCTTTGCTGGTACTTCCTGACAACTTTTGACCACGGACCCAGGCCCACATTCCCCGTGGTGGGCATCAGGACGCCCCATGGCAGTGTGCAAAGCTGGTTCAGACCTTCCCAAACAGCGTTTCTGGCAACGCTGCTGCATAATTGTGTGAGCCCTGGGCAGCGTGGGCAGGTAACGATACGAGCCTTTCAGATTAACGACGTAACCGCCGAAGAGCAGAGCAGAGCGGCTCTCGCGTAGCCATGATTATGACTGAATGCTGTGTAGTGGGTGTCGTGGACGGTCGCCATCGCTGGGCCTGGCGTACGGCCCTAACTGGGAACAATTCCTATCATGCTGCCCATTGGTACTGCATTAGCAGGAGAAGTGCCGCTGTGTGCTCATGTCCTACAGCTACACTTGTTTTTAGTGCCACAAAAATAGTCTCTGTTACCTGGTCTTCTGATTGAAACGGTTGTCTGAACGTTATGAATATTATAAATATGCAACCCTTAAAATTTAGGAGAACACGGTACCAGGAACACCATGTGGTCGGAGTTTTAATCCACTGTACCTCAAAGTTTCGCAATTTAAACCGAATATTTAATTGATGAAGGATTTTGAAGCAAAAAGACAAAATTTGAAGCCTCTGTACAGATGTCTCTCTTTGGTGTAGAAGGTTCAAATTTGTGGAAAATGAATTGTATCACAGTATAACGGTACCTGTTAACTAATTAAGTAAGGCAAATATGAAAAGTTAAAAAATAAACTTATCATTTATTTCCACAGTAGATTTTCCTCACCAGTTTTCAGTATATCCACATTCATGTCTAGCTACTCGAATTCACACTCAGTATAGTTACACATATATAACAGTTAAAGATTAAAGATTGTATTCGTAAAATATATCAGTCCCTAACTGATTCTTTTGCATCACCCATTTTCTGCTGTCAGTCATGGAAGCTAAGCTGATCTCTTGGAGTTTTGTGGCATCACAAAAATAAATTAAGTGATTAAGACACTGCGACAGAGCTTAGCTCCAAGAACTGATTGACTTCTAGCTGGGGGGAAAAAATCATTTTCTTCAGTTTCTTCTTTAGCAGAACTTGGAAGGTCAAAGGTACAGTCGTAAAAAGGGCCCACTAAGCGACGTTTGTCCACCCAGCCTTGCGGTAATCTGGAGCCTTATCTTGGGCAGCTTGAGGCTTGAGGTTCAGTATGTCTAGATGGGATGCCAGTTCAAATCTTTATGTTGTGTCCCTCTCATACCCAAACAAGGCAGTTGAAGCACTGAATCATCTAGACCTCAGAATGTGCTTCCTGGGATCGGCTCCAGGAGCACTGTGACCCCGTACTGGATAAGCAGCTGAAAGTTGGAGGGATGGATAGATGGATGGATGTAATATGTAAAATTAGGGACTAGCCAGAGATTAGCTCCCTGCCTGAAGGGAATAATTACTTTCCCTTCTCCTCTAGGCCAAAACAAAATACGCTTCTTTATTCCCATTTTCCGTTGGCTAATTTTTCCTAATATATAAGTCGCACATTTTTTTTGACAGCAAAATGACTAGCAGCCTCCCAAATGGTGCAGTTACTGTTATGCTAATTGCCACATGGCTTATTGACTCTCCATCTGGAATGATGGAGGACGCAGTTTAAACCGACCTCCTTTCTGCACCATAATCTGCTTTCGCCTAATCAGGAGTCTCTGTCCGCTAATCTAAACACAGCTCTCCATCTGTATGTACGCATCCTTGCTTTAGTTTATTTAAAAATAAAAGAATGCAAGTCCCTGCTTTGGTTTATCGAATTATCATTGCCTTGTTGTCACACCGGTACAGAAACTCATACAAAGTAGCTAGTCGAGAGTGAATGACATTGGCTAAAAGTACCATAAATATGTATTTGCGAGAAAAAAAAGTTTCTTTGTGGTATTAAGTTGACTTTGAGAAAGTCTGTGTCATCATTTCCGTCATTGCGACAAGCTGAGCAGAAAGGGGACTCTTCCCCTTTAATATCACGCTTGCTGAAAACACCCAAATCCAGCTCTGCCCACAGGGCAGTGTGACTTAGGCGACGTTGCAACAGCAGCAAGCTAATTTAATTTCACTAATTAGTAGCTGCTGCTTCCACGGCACACGCATCTCCAAATCATAGGTGAATGGGCTCTGAGGTTACATCCGAGGTTATATTTACGGGAAGTCTAGGACCGGCGGCCTGGTAGAGAATGGAAGTACATTCCTTTGTTTTTATTTGTTTTTGTTCTGGGTAAACCATTTAGCAGCCCTAGAGCTTGATAAGAAACGTCCCAGTGTCTTGAGCAAAACGGCTGAATTCAATTTCACTCATTGTCTGTTGAGGCATTTGCCAGCCTCTCCTGTCCCTTTCCTCCTGCGGGGGATGAACTGACATCGTAGTCTTGCACGTCTTCCTTTTAAAATTAACTCCTGTAACTCAGTTTCACTTTCTTATCCTTATTTGATTGTGCTGTAATCCGAATTTAACATACTTAACTCTCATCTACAAAAAGCAGAACAACATTAGGATAAGCCCCTCATTTTGTCATTCACTTTGCAGTTACTACTATTAATCTACCCTGAAATATTCATGGAAATGATACCTAAAATGTCAAAGTCGTAACTCTCACCGGAGTCACACAATATCCTCCCCTTACCCACTTTACACCTATTACTCACCACACTGAAGTAACATTAAATGTTTTGATTGATAAATCAGTGAGGAAAAAATGACCAAAAATGTCATGAATCAAATATTTCAGTCAAGCCAATGAGTCTGACATGATTTATTTTACCCTTTTTGTAACTTGTTGGATTTATTTTCTTATTTCGTGGTTTCAGCACTCATTTTCTCGATGTTAAACAATGTTGTGTTGTAAGGATAAGATAAATAAATACTTTCCAATGTATAGTTTGTATGGAGAGATGTTTTCAGTGCGAGTACAGGCTAACAGTTTGCAAAAAGGTCTATGGTCGGCCAAAGTTTTAGCTACTGCTTGAATGTTTATTATGTGTCTCAACAATCGATACAGTACATTAAGTTAAAGAATAACTCTGTGTGTGTCTGTCTGTGTGTGTGTGTGAGAGAGAGAGAGAGAGAGCAATGTTTTTTATTTTCTGCTCACCCAATTCTTATTGGGGTTTGATTCTCCTCATCCTCCCTGATCCTTATGATCGACCATGAGAGGCCGAATGCTCCTCTAAACCACGCTCAGCTGAAATAACCTGACAGCACCAGCGAAATACTGAGAAATAACTTAGCAGGACACACCTGGAACTATTCCTTGCTGTTCTTGAATAATGGAGAAGATGGTGTTGTGCGTCAGAATGGTATAATGCCCCTTTCTGTACTGTCTATGTGTATTAGGTACACCACGTTCACAGAAATATTAAAATGGCTTTCAGTAGAATGAACAACACAAAATGCATTATCAGGTTTTTCACTTGGCTTGTATAACAATTCGCACCACAAGATGGCTGTCGACATGCTTTTTGCATCTAGAAATAGGCCTGCTGTAGGTGTAACTGCAGAATAACTGGGGGATGAATGCAATTCAAAAGGTATATTTATGGCTCAATTGACTTTGCTGATTCGTGTGGAGCCCTGCAATGGACTGGCATCCTGTGCTCTCTGGGATCGACTGATGGACCCAACATTATCAATGTTTGAGATCGGGGGGGGGGTTTCCAGGATTAAAATATATGCCTTTGGGGGGGTGCTTAAAATGTCATACAACATTCAGGGCTAAGAGCTCCCTCCTCCCTGACTTAACAACTTTTACTGTCGCCACCTCGGTACCCTTTGTCTACCCAGGGCCACTTCTTGAGAACCAGGTGAGACGAAGGGTAACTCATCTCAGTCTGGGTCATCATGAAATGTTACCCATGCCAGTCTAGGTTTTTCAAATAGAAACGTGTTGCCCAATACCAATGGGAAAGAGCCAGAGAAACAATGCCCAACAATATTGATAAAAAAGTAACATGGATGGATGGCTTGTATATTTGTCACTCCATCCATACATCCATCCATCCATTTTCCATCCATTGAGCACCAGCCCATCGCAAGGCACACACACACACCCTTCACACACACACCATGCACACCTATGAGCAATTTTGTATCTCCAATCAAGCTCAACATATTTTTGGACTATGGGGGGGAACCGAAGTTCCAGATCTGGGGAGAACATGCAAACTCTACACACGGAGCTATGGCGGAGACTTGAACCCACACACACACAGGTTTGTAATCATATCTTTGTGGGGACTCTCCATTTCTACGTAATTTCCCATCAACTCTAACCACAACATGACAACCTTATGCTTAAAGCTTCCATGTCCCATTCTCGCCAGTGTGGGGAAGCAGTAAAAAAGGCCAATAGGATGTTGGGGTATATCTCCAGGTG
>JABFEA020000110.1:19194903-19206783 GCA_019775915.2 Cyphomyrus plagiostoma | reverse complement strand
ATGCAAAATGCCATTTGAATTTTTTAGTTATTTTGTTTTTTTTTGGAAAAAAAAAAAAAAAATATTAAAAAAATTTCCCCCCCCCCCCCCCCACACCAGCCCTCAATTTTATAATCATTTTTCTGGACGTGCTGCCAGTGGATTCAAAAAAATGAAAGAGAAATCTAGAAGTGTACTATTTTTGTTCTGCTGGTTACCCAGGAGCTGCAGCCTCCTACTGCCGTTATAACAGCAGGAAAACCTCGACTTATCTCACTAACATGGGGATTCAATTAAACCGAAACTGACAAAAACAATCCGAGCCTCTTCCAAAAGAACACCACCACCCCCTCCCTGCACCTTTTTAAGCCCAGCAGCCAAAAAGTCTGGAGATGTTAGCCGATGCAAATAGAGTCATGTTCTCTTAGGGGCTCTGGTGATGATGTTTTCAGCTCGGCTGTTAAAGAAACTCCTGGAAATTAGATGCATCGCTGTCACCTGCATGGAACAGGAATGTAGAACTTTTGCACCGCAGAAAGCTTGTGGTACTGTGCAGTTGATACTTCGAGAGTACAATCAAAAGTACAATAATCCAACGAGCAACTTCACCTCATTGAAAGAAATTTGAAACGCAGTGAGAGATTAAGTTCGAATTTGTCTGTTGCAAAGCCCCAAAGCCAGTTTTTTGTAATTTTAAGTAACGTTAAGTAAAATTAGTTGCAATTAAAGATTATACTATAATATCACATTGATTTAGTACTGTGATCCATCTAGCTAGCATTACGTTTGCGGTTATGGGAAATGAATCAACACTTTACTGATCAATCAGGTTCAAGAATTCAACAATGCCATGGTATGAAGCTTTTTTAAGCTAATTTACTGGTGTTAACAGTACTTAGCTTTGTGGTCAGATCTCGTGCATTAGCTTCCTGGTGCAAAAGCACCGTCTACAGATCTCTGGGAGGCCTGGAGGTCGTAAATTGCCAGTATTAAGGCATATGTCATAATCATCCAATCAGCACAGGTGTTTCTGAGCTGGACTCTGTGACTATTGTTAGGAAAAAGAAAACAAAAACAGGCTGGTGGGGGTGTGAATTGGGAGTAGTGAGAGACTGACCTGTTCACTCACATGTATGCTGGGGATCTTGGAAACAACTAAAACTGGGGTGAAAAACATCCAAGTAAATACATACAGCAATTCAGAACCAGAGAGTAAAAGTCCGAACTGGGATTTTGTTTCAAGCAACCAGCTGAGTACTCTGTGACTGTGACTCTTAATGCTCAACTAGTTGGTTGAAACATAATTCCTGTCTGGACTTTTACTCTCTGGATCTGAATTACCCAACTCTGAATATATAAGGAAAATAGCATATGCCACTAACCTTATACAATATTGTCAGAAGCGGGTCCTGATCTTTACAACTGAACAATTTAGGTCTTGTTTACAATAATTTTAGGTCTGATTTTAAACAAGCCGACCTTCCTAGGAATATTGATGTAAACAAAACAGAAGCATACAACCAATTATTCAAAAATATAATGGTAGTAATCTATATTATTATCTATATTAAAATTAAAACTTATTACTCTCTTAAAGTGTTTATGCGATTATATATTTAGCCATATTTGCAAACACAGTATTTACTAAAGCACTTATCTGAGTAAATGTTGCCTTTGTGCTGTATTTATATATGAATGTAGCTGTGTTCCCTAGGCGATGTGGCTACAGATGCCATCGCATCTTTACTTTTATGGTGGCGGTCGAAAGTGGCAGAATAACCATAAGAATGAATTACGTGTAGAAATTCCTCCGTCAGAGCTGAGGACCTGTGCCAGGGTTGATGAATTGAGTCAGGGCCAGTGTCTCAATTTCAACACCTTCTCACAGCAAGCCTTGAGTTAGGGGGATGAGCAGAGGAATCAGGGCTCCCTCTTCAGTTTTCACATTACAGCCTTCCTGCTGTCTGCAGGCTGTTGAGAGAACAACAATGTTCCCCCATTGCAAAGCTATCACAACATGACCATCTGTTCTGTCATCTGAGATACCAAAAAGAAAAGGAAAAACTGCTTCTTGACAGTTTTTACTACTGCTTTAATAATATCTCACAACAGATTCCACCTTTGAGTTCATTTTGGTGCCTGTGCGCTTTGTATCTTATTAAGTTTAAAAGCATAAACAGGCTTTATTACAATCCAATAACATACAAATTAAGCTGACAACTGCAAATAAAATTGAGGAATTCATCAGAACTTTTTTCTCCAACTGGAATAGGTTAGCAGATCCTATGCTTCTGTTCCATACCAACCCACAGGACTAAAGGAAAAAAAGCTACTGAAACTAATAATGTTAGAAAGAATGGATAAGTAACTAGCATAACTATGGTACAATTGATTAAAAGTGACATTGGTTGTTTGGTAAGCTGTTTGCAGGAGATACTATTCTCAAAGTAAAATCTGGTCAGATTGTTATTTAAGTTATATTTAAAAATGGGCAGTGTTGGACACTTCAGGTCTAGAAGTTACAAATCCAGACCACAATTTTATTTCTACCCACTAGGTAAGTACTCTGTGTCTGTGAATTTTTATCTTCTACTGGTTGGTAGGAAAAAAAACCTAGCCTGGATTTGTAGCTTCTGGACCTGAAATGCCCAACACAGAAAAAAGGATATCAAAGCTTCTACTTCCTTAGTATTTACAGTCTGGAATGCAGAATTTGACCAGATGTTAAAAATAAATAGAGGGATATTTGATAAATAACCAAATTCATATTGTGACCCAATCTGCTAAGGACGATGCTGCAAACAGTACAGGCTATCCATTAAGGCTAGTAACTTTACATAGTTACCGAGGCCATGTGTCACGGAATCATCACTTATGATGCAAATAATCCTTTTTTAAGATAAATCGGAAATCTCGGCACTCCAGAGCAGGGTGACAGGAAGGTTAGATCCAGATATGCCTCCCAAATACGACACACATGGTCTTGGTGCTTTTTATTACGCATACATTGAGTTTAAATGGCTGTAAACGTTTCTCAGAAACACTTTCTTTGTTTATTTTATTTCCTGAGATGCTAAGTGCTCAGCTGTGTTTAGGCTCTTCTCAAAAGTACGCCTATACAGTTATAAATACTTGTTTCTTTGGACCTGGATAGAACTCTATATACCTAATATCCGATGCCTAATAATTGGTATGTATAAATGAGAACAGACGTCACGGAATTTCTTGGGCTGAATGAGCAGGATTATGGCTCTCTATAAACAAAACCAAACAACCGGTTTTATTTTGCTTGGAAACTTTCTACAAGGACATGCCTAATTCCGTAGGTGTGTTATCAAAATGCTGTCTTGTGCGTACAGGTACAGAATGCTGTTGGACGGAAATGCTGAGTTGCACATGTGTTTGGGAAAGCAGGAGCCTACATAAGCACATGAATTGATACCAAAAGGCGTTTTTGGGGGGCATTAGTCAGTGTGTGTTGTCAGCAATACAGCCACCAAAAAAAATAAAATTAGAAAATAATTTTCTGCACAGGTCGGACCTGGACTGCACCAAATACTGTTTTCGGAAGTCTGTTTATTACCCAGATATTGTCATTTTGTTTGACTGCACATAAGCCACATTTATACCTAATTTGCTTTCTTCATTTAGTGTAATCCAAAGCAGCAATGCCTGAATAATCCCTCTTTATTTTTTCTAATGTAGTGAAGCTCATGACAAAACAGTTCATCCCGTATCGGAGTCAAACCCTCTGTTATTCTAACTGCAAGCACATTACAATTTTCCCACCACGTTTTATTTATGGGTTTAACTTTCACATATGCATGTTTCCTCCTCAAAATCCAATGTCATGCATGGTCTATCTTATTAAAATTTATGTTTGAATTTTTTACAGTGATGCACACCATTTTTGTGAAAATTGAGTCCATTGAGGTGTGACTTGGCTTGTTTGAGCTTAATCATTTGTTTTGTTTTAAAAAAATACAAGATGCAAACCCAGACGAGGAAATCAAATAGATGCATGGGGCTGACGTGGATTCCAGCCGGACTGAATTTTTGTCCCATATAAAAAATAGCTTTTGTAAAATTTGGATACAGAAACACATAACTGCATGAAGCACATCCCATATGAATGGAAAAATAGAACTCAGTGAGAAGTAACATAATTGTACTAAGCGAATTTGAGAATTACAGATTATTTTATTAAATATGCAAATGACATACAGAACTGGAGCCAAGGATGGCTTGTTACATGAGTGCACTGTAAAAAAAGTGTTGTTTTACTTCTATATTCTGCATCCTTTCGATTCCTCGGAGTGTATAATCAAAGCCTTGAGAGAGCAAGAGTGCGAGAGATGTAGCATCCCAGAAATGTTCAATTCTTTCCTGGTTGACTGCACAGCACTTTCCTATACCATTCCTTATGGGTTTTTAAATTATAATTTAAGACTAGAACATCATCTGGCATCGTCTGGTTAGGGGGCTGTACCCTGTTCACTGCAGCTGCAGAGCATTTTGGGTTTGAGTCCATCCTCTGTTTTCACGCAATTCGCTTGGCAAAGCTCACCGGCTGCTGCAAGAGCCTTTCTGGCTACTCATCTCCCTTTTTAGTCCGCCGTTCTGCTGTTTTCCAGGGTTATAATATTGGAGTTTATGTTTATTGTGACTGAAAGAATGGGTTTAAGGTGAGTGGTAGGGTTTTTTTTTCTCCATGACGGATGATAGTCAGGAAGCCAGGAAGTCAATTGCTCCGACTGGTGAGGAAATAAAAATATAATACTGTATGAGATCAGTAGATGCCAAAATGAAATTTTATAGGCCATAGATATAATACAATATTGCATTACCTATACACCAAATACTCAAAGGCTAAAAGGCTAACTTTAAATTACATAATGAAAAAAGAATGACTTTCAAGTCCAAAGTGACAGTTATTATTACTACATCCTCTGCAGATAAAGCTTACTGACAGTGCTTCGGGTCTTTGAATCTGTGACCTGCAGTTACATATGTTTCCATCGTGTCTGGTCGCCAAACTATGTAAATCTCAGACAACTGAGGACAGACTTACAAAACAGCAGCAGAAGTTTCTGTGAAAAATAATGAATATTTGCTTTGTTGTGGAAAATGTTTCAAAAGAATTTATTTAGTCTTTAATGATAATAAGGATAAAGTTCAGTACATAAAGTTTGGACAGAAGTCTAGCATGAATGGTGCAAGAAAACATATGTTAACTGCTTTTCTTATTACAGCATGAAACTGTGTTTACACAGCTTGTGTTAATCAGACATACTGGTAGCGATTTGTCTTTGGGTGCCATGATGCAAACGGACTCCAGAAATTTGGGGGACTGGGCGATCTTTGCGCAGATGTCATCGATCTCTGAGATGCCAGTAGTCTCTCGTTCCGCTACTTTTTGTCAGAAAATGCATTCACATGGTGTCTAAGACCTACGCAAGTCCCTGTATGCATTCCTAAGCTTAATGAAAAATCGAAATTATATTTAAACTGCTTAATAATAAGTCTGGAAATAATTGCAATATGTTGGTAGCGCATTGTGTCGTATTGCTGTGCGGCACGTAAACTACAGAGGACCGCCCTTGGTTGCGGGGGCCGTGCTGCAGTTGGCATGCCTGCATGTGTCACCGGCAGCCTTCTTAAGCTGCACAGATGGCTCGCTTTAAACCTGTGCCCTGGCGACGAGCGAGAGGGAGCTCAGTGTCTAGGGCTGGCCTCCAGGGCTGACATGTGCCGGGTCTTAAGAGCGACGATTACGGCATCACCCGGCTCCGGATCACGGGAAGCCTGTTCTGGAGGTCGGTGCACGGGGGAGGTAAACTTCTCCACTCGACGCGGCGACAGAGGAGCTGCAGTGACAGTGATCCAAAGTCGCTCCTGCCAACGTTCTTCCGGTGCTGTTCCCGGATCGGATTAATGTCTCCCCTTACAGTGTGTTACATGCGGGAGTTGACGTTTTATTTCGGTTGCTCTTCTTGTTTATTTTGCACATTGAAACATTGAAACACAGAAGCATGAAAAACTTATATTTGCCCTAAAGACCCCAAATAATAATTTCAGAACGTCTGAAAGACACACGTCGTTCTGCAGTTTATCACGTTTGGTCTCGTTGGGACCAAAGGGGCATCGGTTATTGCTCCTGCTGCAGGTTATATCGAGTGATAAGGAAACTTTGCATAGATCAGCGTAGTGGAGAGAAAAATCACAGGTGGCCCTGCATTGCACAGTCTCACTGACATTGGCATGAGAAAGCGGAGAGTAAGCCCACATGGCCTCAAACCGCAGCTCGACGCTTATCACCTGTTATCCCCTCCAAGACTAAGGACAACATAACTCATCCTCTTCAAAGACAATACACTGAAGTCGGCTTCAGCCTTTCACACAGATCCCCACGGAACTTGATGACACTCAGGAGAACCAGTAGACACCATTTCCTCACATTAAACAGTAGTTTGGTCTGTTTAGTTGCAGAAAACCACAATGCCCTCTGCTCCCAGCACTTAGTGTCTTGTTTGGGATGCTGTGCTACACTAAATGTTGGGAATGTACAGTATGTGTAAAAACAATGGAATTGCCTTTAGATGTGCATAACACAATGCAGCATGTTTAGAACACTACTGGAGGGTTAGAGTTAGCCCCTAGGTTCACACTAATATGTGGGAAAGTCAGAAGATCTGCTTCCCGTGCCCCTTCTGGTGCTACTTCCCCATCCATTGCCACTTCCTCCTCCTGGGTCTCTTCCCCTTCCCATGCCACTTCCTCTTCCCTTTTCACTTCCCCTTCCTGTGTCACTTCCCCTTCCCATGCCACTTCCCCTCCCAGGGTCACCTTCCTTTTCTGGCCAGTGTCCTTGACTGGAGCACCAGAAATGGCACATGCTTCTTTTTTAGACATGAAAGAGTGGAAGCTCAAATGGTATGAACTGGCAAGCAAAACATTACCAGGTGAAGTCCCAGGTGAAGTCCCAGGTGTTGCCATATTGTAATTCCAATAAATATTGTCCAGCATGATAAAATATGTAAAATATGTTAAAGTTACCTAGTAAACACTTTAGTAATCATAAATGACTATTAAATCCTCTTGTGACAAAACCATTCCCCATAGCTGGATGATCCTGGTTACCCTTGACTCGCTTCAAATAAGTCCTTCATTTCCCAGATCACACCCAGTAAACAAAATATTCTCCCCTTTGTTTATGTCATGGTCAAGCTCTCATCAGATGCCAATCGCTAGTATCTCTCAGTGATTAGGAAGATGAACTTTGCCTAAGATTGTCAAAGTCATTAATATTTAATAAATTACATATAACTTCCTAAGATTTCCATGAGCGAATTGTTCAGTCAACCTTCGTCCCTTTACTCTTCTGCACCCTCCAGCAGCCTGCCGGAATTAATTCCCATATTCCTTACAAGATTCAGCTGATTAGTCGCTAACTATTGCATGAATTCCTGTATATTAACAGCCGATTACATTTTGAATGCCTGTATGTTTCTTACATTTTTGTTAGTCCCTCAACTCACATTTATACGTTCTGTGTGTGGTTTCCCCTGCTCTCTGACCTAAAGAACTGATTAAGCTTCCTTCAAGTAAATGCATATTCACATCCTTCACATTTGCTATTAAGGTGATAAGGCCTCTCTAAGCCCCTTGAAGGCCATTGTAACTGCCAAGGTGAAATTCCTTGGCAGTTACCCCGAGGTTGCAAAGGATAAACAATTAAAGCTCCATAATTCATACATTTTAATTAATATTAATAATTAAATAGTCTCCACTGTTCCTAAATATTTGGTGACCCGTATGAAGAGTCCCTGAAACACTCTAAAATCACCTACATATTTAGGACATACAAACGCTAAACTGCTGTAAATCCAGTTCAGGCATTTTTGATAGACAGCAGTACAGTTACGGTGCCTCTCACAAGCTGTACCTGATATGTTCCCTCTCACTCCCCCTGGTGGCAAGCTTAAGACTCTGCATAGTGTAAAAAAATGGAATGCAAAATGGTTTCAAATGAAGAAAGGGGAGGCAAAGATTACGTTGTATTATCTGCTGGCTGAGCCACCAAGATGAAAATGGAGACTTCAGTGGCTGGAATCATAACGGGGGTGTCATAATAGCTGCTGTCACCAACAAGCACCCCCCCCCCCCACACACTCTGGCAAGTCATCTCTCCTACTGATGTTGAAAGCCACTTTAGTCAGGATGCTTGAGCAATGGAAGAATATCAATTAGTGCTCAAGCTAAGCAAACTTTTCGTAGCAGTGAAATTTCATTTGTGTTTCATAATTACATACAATGTTAATGTTCTATGACTAATACTGGCAAATTTCCCATCTATTTCTCATGACCCAGGTCCTTTGATGCACCTCCATATACTTTGTCGTATGTCACACTTTGTGTACCAATTTCAGCTTCCCGGTCGCAGCTCTGATGAAGTGTCGGGATCGTCCATGCAGCTCACCGTTAGACTATTAATCATGGTTGAAGATATCACTTTTTCTTGTAAACAGTTTTACTTCCACAGAAATTGTTTGGCACTTGATTTCCAGAGTTGACTAATCAATAGGACTGTCACAATAGGACTGGACACCTTCCTGATAATCAATACAAATTTTTGACTGTTGGATTGGTTCAGGTCTGTCACACGGTGGCGCGTTGGGTGGCTTTGCTGCTCCCAAGGTTTCAGGTTTGAATATCCCAGCTCCTGTGCAATGCAGGTTTCCACTAGGTACTCCATTTCCCTCCAGCATTTGGCATTTCTAAATCGCCCATAGCGCATTACAGGTTTTCTCAGCCCGGTCCTCGGGACCCCAGGACAGTCCACATTTTCGCTCTCTCCCAGCTCCCAACACACCTGACCCACACAGTCAAGAACAGCGGTACCTGGCACTAAGACAGCTGTTCGGAAGAAGCTGTGGCTCAGCCTGCGGGTTCGGGAGCTGAAAATTCTGTACCTGCTTCCGGATGGGATCTCAGGCTACGGTTTGGGTTGGAGACCTCTCCAGTGAAGTTGCATGCCCTTTTCATGCTGGAGGGGTCTGGCCACTGATGTTGGTGGCTTTCACCAGGCCCTTCTGATAGGATAGAGAGCAACTCGGGATCAGAGTGGGCTGACAGGTGGCAGGTGGAGGCTGTGTATTTGTTTACAGTACAATGGACTGGCACCCTGTGTAGTGTATACCCCTGTCTTGTGCCCTGTGATGCCTGGGAGAACCGGGGCCGGATTTGTTGCTTCTAGAGCCTCGCTCAAAAAATCCTGCTAGCGTAGTGACAGTTTACGGCCAACAGGGGGAGTGGTTAGAGTGATACACGCTGTCAATGGGGGATCACCCCAGGCATCTCCCCATGATGCTGTTCAGGGTAAGCAGCTGGCAGATGGATGGATGGATGGATGGATAGACTGATCCAGGATGTGGAAAAGGATTTTAGAAGAGATATTCCATGAATTACGTGTAAGGTCAGTGGTAGCACCTTTACAAGGGGAAGTTTTGTCACAGAGCCAGGAGTGATATACGAGTCTGTGTTTGCTTAAAACATGAAACCACATAACTGCACCAGTAGAATCATTAATATAACAGCATAGCTAAATCTGTGTGTACTACTTGTTTTTGTAAAGAAGCTTTCAGTGCTGTCGGTGGAATAGAAAACATTTATTATTTTTCAGAATTAGTTTTCTCATATTAAAGTGGTTTAGGTAATATAAACCAGAGGTGTGTAGAAACAGTCACATTAATTTCAGCTGACATATTATAGTACAATAACTGTACATACATGATTAATGCTCATCACACTGAGTATGACTCATTTCCCAAGTCAGTGATATTATGGTGATTAAATGATGATTTGGCATGTAATCTTGTGGGAACAATCCCCAATAACTAGAATAGAATATCTTGTGTAAATGAGCATACTTGGGAAGGAGGTTTAATATGTGAAATTCTCTCCTGGAGAATAATTAGATATTAAAATTCCACTACTAAAGCCATGCATATTTCAGTAGGACAGCGCTCATTCAAACAGATTCACGGCTAGAGCTAGTATTCAAACCAGTGTCTCGTGGTCAATGTCAGAAGCCCAATTTACTGCAGCTGTGGATTTGGTAATTATTGAATCGACCAAATTTAATCTGAAGGCTGACGACAGTGATGATTGGCATATAGACTGAATTTGAACCATCAGCTATGCTAAGTAAAAAAAAAAAAAAAGAGTTTTAAGAGTTTACTTTTTTTTGGAAAAATGAAATGGAAAGTCCTGTAATCCAAGAGGTGAAGCAGCCATACCACTAGGAGGCTACAGCTGAATGAGGTTTGCAGAGATATATTGTCATAGCTGGGGAACAAAAAAAATGTTTCAAGTTTCATTCGCAATCAGAGCAATCCATGAATGAAATTTATGATTTGTGAGATAAAATCGGTATGAATCTCGGGCATGAGGGACAATGGGCGGGGTAAACTTTAAATTTCAAAATGAAAAAAGAAATGGAAGAATGTAAGACAAACTGGCAGAATTGCAATGTTGCACATTACACGAGTTGTCCTTAAAGACTACGTTCAAACCTAATAGCATGCTATAATGACAGCTTTAAAGATGTTTCCTTCAGGAATCTAGACTGGATAGAGGTAGACTAATCTGTGTACATGCACATGTGTCCATGCATGTGTAGACTATGACTAAACCTATCAGTTATATTTTACTACATATACTGTAGACTTTGGATTTAGTCGACAAAATATCCTGTAATTTCAGCTGACTAAAATTAGACTAAAACAAAAAAAGTCAGATGACCAAAATATGACTAAAACTGAGTTGCATTTTTGTCAAAAGACTAAGACTAAAACTAAATTGAAGCATGCTGTCAAAATTAACACGGTTATCAGCACTTCTTTGTGGATTGTTCGGGAAATTCTGAATTTTATGCAGCTTTGAGACCATTGGATCATCCAAATCATACACAGACATTACCTGAATTTCAAGACAAACTGAAGATTCCCAGAAACAGAACATAATTTTTTGCATCTGCCCCACAAATATGAATCACCAAAAATGTAGGACACTGAAATACCTGCAGCACAGAGCTACATTAAATTAGCTAGCTCTATTGTTACCGTCACTGGTGACAGGATTTCTAATTAATCATCAAACACTTGTTGCTGGGAAACCTGTTCAGTAGGAATAAAAGAACAATCGGTTTAGCTGTTTGGCCAAATTTATGTTCAGTGAATAGTGTAAAAAAAAGCCTTCTATCGTTTATTAATTATCTCAGCAAACGGCAGTGCAGAAACATTGGCAAACCTTATCTAATTGTTGTGCATAGATATTATTGATTTCATTTCCATTAAACTATGATGCTGCAAATGATAACTTGCCAGAACATTCTGTTGTTGCTGTCATATCTGACAGGGCATCGCTTTGTCTGAATATTCTTTCCTCCTCGGAGTTTATCTTCTGTTTCTCTGCACAGCAAAATGCGGCAAGCTTCCCACTGAGAGCCCCGGTGGCCATAAGCCATGGACACCCGGACCGTTCCATCAGCACCATTCAGGGGGATGCAAGGGGGGCACATGGCGGGACAGTACCATCAGGCTCCATGCAGCAGGGGGCAGGGGGAGAACAGTAAATAACAATCAATTGGCTGCTGCCTCAGTGTGATCTGCCAGCTGAAAAGTGGTGTCCAGATGCCACTGGGTAATTGCATCAAGGTTCCTTCTGTTTTCTTAAGGGTAAGCAGGCTGAGACAGCTATATGACAGGAGATCGTGGGAAAAAATAACAGCTTGTCTGTCATCCATGGCCTAACGTGAGGGATGTCTGCAATGGTTAGGTAGATACATTCAATTACCTGTCATCTCTGGCACAATATATGCAGTATGTGTACGCATATATA
>JABFEA020000110.1:19175726-19191640 GCA_019775915.2 Cyphomyrus plagiostoma | reverse complement strand
GGGGCATCACTTGGCTCCTACAGGGCACACAACGCATCTGAGTGCATATGAACAACAGATATGCACAAACGTGGGAGATGTCTACATGTAGGGTACATGTGTTTATAAGCTGCATGTGCAATAGCTTGGCACCAGAGTATGGACCATGCAACTTAGAGTTATTCATCTGGTGAATGTGTATGGGTTAGCACAAATCTCGCGTGTGGCATTTCACCAGACTTTATTCAGACAGCGAGTATGAGCTTCTTGGATAACATCCCCCACAAAGCTAATAGCTGTATTTACCCACCCTGCTCTCACCTCCTCCACACATGATCCGCTGCATTATGCACCACAGCGGCAAGGTTTCCTCCTGAGCCGCCATCCAAGCTCCGTTAATAAGGTTTGATCTGTTAATAAGACTCAATGTGTCACAATATAATGATGTAGAGGTTGCGTCTGCTGACGATAAGGAGTCACAGCTCCTCTTGTTAGGCTTCTTGATATGAACAAAAAGCCCCACTTTCGTTTGATTTAGTTCATTTGCACAAACCTCTGACAATGATGCACATGTAAAAATACCTGGCAATTTATTCAGCGATTCAACTGGAAATTATTTGACTTTGTATTATAACTCTTATTGCAGATTATCAGTTTTATATCAGCTTTTTTTTTATCGGAGCAAAACAAACCTCTCCATATTTTCCAAGAATACATGGCCCATGTCAAAGTCAGGATTCAGCTAAGTGATGAAAAAATGCTTGATTATGGAAGAGTTCATTTGAGCTGGAGAGGGGGGGGTGGGTGCCCAGAACCTAGAACTAGAACCCCCAGAGAGATCCTAGCAGGTGGCGAGCAATCTGCGAGCACTCAGGCAGCCCTGAGGAGGCAAATAACTCAAATTGAGACATTATCAATACCACCATTCTGTCATAATGCTGCCAGTTGTGTTTTATGTGCTATTTCAATTCCTGAAGGGTCAGTGACATGCACTTGATTAAAGCTACTTTATGTTTCTGTACTAATGTCTAGATTCTATTTCTTTCTCAGGATTTTAAAGAGACGTGTACAACTACGTGGTGAATCAGTGGGAAGCACCAGCGGGGTTGGGGTCTGATTCCGGTCCCCATATTTGTGTGTGTGTACGTGTGTGTACGTGTGTGCATGTGTGTGTACGTGTATACGCACTCTGATGGATGGCAAGGTGCCCCCTGAGCACTGAGCTTCCTGGGATTGGTGCCAAGCTCATCGTGACCCTGTACTGGATATGAAAATAGATTGCAAGGATATGCATACTAGCTATAAACTTTAGGGACATATTTAAGCATTTGATGTTAAACATCAGATTTAGTTTACCTAAGTGCTAAGTAAATGTACAAAATGGTACTACATTTACAGAGAGGTGGAAAATCTCAGGTCCAGAAAGTTCAAATCCAGAATAAGATTTTGTTTCAACCAACCAGTTGAGTATAAAGAGTCACAGTCACAGAGTAACAACCGGTTGGTTAAAACAAAACCTTTGTCTGGATTTGTACGTTCTGGACCTGAACTGTCCATCTCTGCATTTCTATTTAATTCTTTAAAGCTATTTCTTTTGCTAAATGTGTTATTATTCGGAAATTGACATGGGATAGCAAATTTAGGATATTTATTTGAAATTATTTCAAAGCCTGTTCCAGGATCTGCATGATCCAAGTGATTCATTCAATAAAAAAAAACAATTATGAGGGATTAGCAGTGGGAAATCTTTTGTTTGTTAGCAACTAATCTGAAGAGTAATAATCCAAGGTAATAGGTAACATAATGTAAAATAATTTTCTAAATAGGTATACCAGTTAAACATTTTTAAATGACACTTCTTAATTTGTTAAAGGTTTACCAGTCACTGACTTGGAGTTTCAGCCAACTGGACTGCATGTTCAGATTGTCTTGGAGTAGCAGTTAACTGACCATCTTAACAGTCGTAGTGAAAACCTTCATTATGTTTCTCTGGTAATCAGCATATACTGATTTTGGTCATCTCTGATGAATAGGCGTTATTTCCATGTGGCATCTTGGCTATATGCTGTCGTGACTGTCAAGGACACGCTTTTAATGACACTCCCAGAATACCAGTTATGTTCATTTATGTTCCAATAAATTAATTATCCACCGTCCTGTTGTCACATTAGACACAGAAGTCCTCGGAAACATTTACTGAGCCAGAAACAATAACGCACATTCCGTATGCGCGTTGTTTCCCGAATCAGTATTCCCCTGACTTTTCCTAGCTGCCAGGTGTTTGGCATTTTGGGATCTTTCCCTGGTCACTATCTGCGTGATCGTGGTGGCTTGGGGCAGCCGGCGATGGCCTGTCATTCTCTGGGCTCAGTCCTGTTATCTACGCATTGTGTACAACACACTTTAGAGATTTTGCTGCTTGGAAATGTCAGTGTCCTTTTTTACTTTAGAAGACATTCTTGTCAAGATTTTTTCAAAAGAAAGCAAATATTCAAAATATAACGTGCAGCATGTTTCTAGTTCCGTATTACTGCATGTGTCTTGTTAGGGTAATAATATAGTGCAAAATATTATATTTATGTTTTCATTTAGTACAAGGCCATATGTAGGAGACTAATTTATTCATGCATTCATCCCTACGGTATATAAATATTATGGCAAGCTATTTATAGTTGTACACCAGTAATATCTTTACCTTGTAATTATTTGTGAGTATGTAATTTAGTGTAGGAGCAGAGACCATAGAAAGGTTTACAATGGAATACCAATTGTCACAGCCAGTCAGTGAAAGGGAAATTTTGAGATGAACGTGTCAGAGTGGTTTGGATCTGTCAAAGCGTAATGCGCAGGGAACTGGTCATTTAGATATGGTGAAACTGGGCTGAGGAAATTCCATGGCAAGGAATACCAAGGAGTTCTGAGGTAATGGCTTCTTCTAGCTTACCTGGGGAGGGAGCGCACCAATTTATACTTGTCACAGGGAACGAGGGGACAGGCAGAAATAATCAGCGCCCGTCATCTGGCTCCTCCTCCCAAGATGCTGCAACAATCGCTTTCCCACCCCTGGCTTTCTTAAGGATGTCTTTGACTTATTACATGACTGTACAAATGCTGAATCTTATCTACATCCTTTAAAGACCCATGGCAAAATCAATGATGACTGTCTTACAAGGAAAGTGGTAATTAAATACAATTGCTATTAAAAAAAAAAGTTGTTAGATGCTTATCAACCATGACTGGTGGGAGGCATGAGCCAGACTGATTGCGTTTGGTATCATACAGATGATCTAGACAGGAGCACAGCGTATGGAATAGTCTTTGGGTGTTTGTTATATCCCATTGATTTAATTATTAATGATTTTATGTGCCCGTTGGTCCGGCTTTTGAATCGCTCTGTCCTAAGCATTCTCTTAGAGTAATACTGACATCTACTGGAATAATGTTCCGGTGGACTTTTGCAGGGGGATAAAAAAAAATATGTAAATAAACGAAGATTGCCCGTTGAAAAAAAAACTTACTGGGTAAAAAGGCCTCAAAAAGACTAATGCACTGGTGAGCTGCACTAATTAGAAAATGACTAAATATATATGTGTGTATCTGGATTTAGAAGCTACATAGCTTGTATGTCATGACATATTTCACAAATAATAAATGCAAATGCGAATTGCAAAGTTGCTTAAGGCCAGTTTGGACCATTAACATTTAGCGGTAGCTGAAACAATTCGCCGGGAATCTCAGTTGCGAGGTTCGTTTAATTTCGGACTGACTCGTACCGATTAGACGCGAGTAAAGTCCAGTGGGTCCAAAGCATGGAAAACACAGAGCAGCTGACATCACGTACCGCCGGGAAGAGACGGGGAATCGAGGAGAAACACCTTATTTGAAGGTAAACCCGATTGCAAGGGTTTTTCTTTCGGTAGTATTCCTCAAACAACACTTTAATTAATTTAGGGATTTAATCTGGTTTAACAAACAATCAGCTGCAGATTTAATTATCTAGTTGTTCAGTGCACGGTTATAAATATATGGACAACCCTGAATGGACCTGTGCAGAAATTTAAAGTAATCTAAGTACATGTAAGTAATGCCTGCTTGATCTCATCTGCACGCGAAAGATAATGGTAATTTTTGTACTTGTCCATTCAGGGGCTCCGAATTAATGTGACGGCTATTAACGATGTTAATATATTTTCACAAACAGCAGAAAAAATGTACTGTTTTGGAACAATAGCCATTGTGGGCGGACTGAATCAGATCCTAAAGTGATAGATTCTGGACCCCATGAAAACATATCATTTTGAGCCCGTAATCCAGACCAATCCAATTATGTTCCAAATTTTTTGGGCCCCTGTCACTCAGGGGGGCTTTGGAATTGTCCTATCCCCCCATGACACTCCAGCCAAAATGACAGTTATTGGGCTTAATGTTTGAGTATAGCAATAAGCTCAAACTGCAATATGCCAAATTCCATATATACTAGAGTATAATAACAGTAGTAAGAATGAGACCATTAAATTTTTCCTTCTCCTATTTTCTCGATTTGTTGTATCATAATCGCTCTGCAAAAGGAAACTTGACACAGTGCTTGGAATCAGTCAGGAATCACAGGTGCACTGAGTCCAGAGCTGAATGAATTAGTTGAAAATAAGAAATACACTGAGTCAAACTGGTGAAGCAGGAGGGCTAATCAGGGGCAGCAGATAAGGGCTGATTTGAATCCTGTCTCCTTAAGACGATATCCACAGCGCAGAATGGCTTTTTGAGATCCACAATACAGTCAGATTCATGAGATCTCCGTGTTTCATGCTGAAATTCTTTTGGCACAACTGGCTGCATTTTCAAACATTTTTCCAATGCTACTCATTTAAACGCAGGGAAGTCACTCTTAATTTTAATAATCAATGACCCATACATTACATATTGCCTACGGCTACAATCTCACTCCAGGTAAACTTCTGAAAGCTTGCATTATTAAATCTGTAGAGAACAGCTTATTAACAACAGTTATTATACTCTCTGATTCTGCATACAATTTAGAATTGTACAACTGCCTTTTAAATATTAAAACCGAATCAGTAATTAGATGTTTTAAGCTCTGAAGATGAAAAGCTAATGTGCTAATTTAAGCAAAATCTGATCACATATGCCAGGTAGCAATTCGAGGTTTACAAATACGTGTCATAGGTTATACTATCTGTGCTGTTGTGATTAGGTTGTGTACAAACTGTATTAAATTATGAAATATCTTTTTGAAATCAATGGGGGAAGACCCATTTATGGATGGGATGCTATGTTGGAGAAAAACAGCATATGTGCACAGTGGAGGTAAGGTTCAAACCCTCAGCCCTGGAGATACAACCCATTATACACCCCCTATACAGTAAAGTGTTCAGGAAAATAGAAAGATAACTAAATGTAAGTTATAACGTTTATAAGGAAACTTCGAAAATCATAATCGACAAATGTCCAGAGACCTATGTAGAGCCTAGTAAGATGGATGAATTTGATTACTTGGGTTGAGTGTTGAGAGTTTGAGTGAAAGACCATAGATATTGGTATTTTACCCTGTTTACAGAGTCACTGTGTTTAGAGAGTACACTGTTTCCTTGCAACAATCTAAATATATATTAGCACTTTGTATGCAGAAAGTTCTGATCTTGCATTCTGCCCTGGTGGTGTGGAATCCACAGAGGTCCCACGAAAGCAGATGTCTGCACATGAATATTAATTACCAATTAGGTCAAGACCTGTCTGGTTTTGATTCTGGGCACCATCGATATGCATGGAAATAGTTGTATGTGCCAGTCATTCGGAATGAAAACGCCGATCCCAGGAATGGTTGTGCATACTCATGAGTGCCACGCTGTCTCCCCGACGTGGAAAATAAACATATCTGCCCATCCTGCGTCAATGGATTGATATCAGCCATGCTGTATGTACGATATCAAGAAAAAAGCATGAGGTAAATGTACAGGGGAATTATTCATCGTTAGCAATGATTCTAGAATCTTTGCACATGCTTGTATCCACTTAACATGTAACTTTCTATTCTCTGGGGGAAAAGAATTACAGTGTTGTGGCAGTATATCAAGTTATATTGGAGATAAGTTCATTTATTGATTTTAGCCTGTATAAAAGAGGATTACGGAATATTGCTGTCACTACTTTCCCCTCATTTTAGATGCATTTTTGAAGTGGGCTTTGAAACTTATCTTAACAAATTCATGAATGCTGATGCACTCTGTGAAGTCTGTGGAACTATGTTTTTAACTGTAACGCGTGTAAGTAGTGCTGTATTTATCAATAAAGTTTTTAAATAGTGCATACCTGTGTGTATGTTCGTTGCTGTTGTTGTCTTCAGTTATAGCTCTAGAAATTTCAGCCCCTAGATCAGATGGGTTGAATAATGGCATTGGCCTCTGTTCTTGCCATACAGAGCTGGTTTGTATGGTGCTTTATTAAGTCATTTCATTGGAATGGTACAATTCAGTCTCCTTGTCAAAAGTACAGCAGCTGAGGTTGCCTGTCTACGCTGGAATCTTGATATCTGGTTCCCATTTTCTGTTTATCACTGTTTGATAAGGTCACCTCACGCTGTCACCCATAGTAACAAACTCCATTTACTTTCAGCTGCAATGCTATTATTGATATGAAATGTTGTCCAACAAACCCAATACTTACTGAAAGATGGAAGCATTTTGCTTCATTTGACACCTATGTGTTTCGTATCTCTGCTAAAACTTTGCTTCTCCCTGCCTAACTGTAATTTTAGAATCAGATTCTTAACTGTTTCCAGTTTGACATGTAATATGTCTTTTTTAAAGCTAAAGATCCTAGAATGACCAAAGTGTAACTTTTTAAAACACTAATATAATCAAATAATTTATTTTCTGTTCTTTAAAGGTATGTTTATCATGAAAAGATGTGTCCCTGCTTCAAAATCAAAGATCCTGCGGGTAATGTCAATAACATTTTACAAAATTTTACAGTACATTCTTATTTGTAAAACTCCTGTGGGGAATTACCTATCCGATGTAAAAGCATCATTTTGCCACTAGGGGGAACCGGCTGCACAGAGACGTTTCCAGAATCATCATGACACAAGTCAGTCAACCCAAGAAAAAACATTGGAAGCATTCAAAGGGCCTTTGTGTGGCAGATTTGACAAAGAGGGAACAACTGGTCTTATTTTAGATGAAAGATTTCTTTCTGTTATGCTTTGCTGTTAGGGTACAGGTTCGATTTTCTGTACTTGTACTGTGTACCTGACGAACACCAAATCCAGGGTAAAATGCTCTGTTTTTTTCATCTCTCCTACTATCTGGAGCATACGTGAGTGTATTTTAAACTTTTATTGCAGTGCCTTCAGATGGTATTCATTGGAATGATGGAATCTCACAAATGCAAATTTAGTCTAGACACGAGCCGTTTCATAGCTTTTCTGCGGTGGACGAAAACAACGCCTTGAGCGCATCGTTGCAGGCAAAGGCAGACCCTACAGGTTTGCTGTGGTGTTTCTTTGGAATAAGCTTATAGTCCTGATTCATAGCTCTCCGGTTAGGTAATAGTATGTGCTCCACATGACGAGTGGCTGGGGTTTGCGCATGACTGGGGAGGCGGAACTGTTAGCTCACACTTGAATCTGGCTCGGGCATGTGTGTGTGGAGTTTGCATGTTCTCACCCTGTCTTTTTGGTTTCCTCTGGGGACTGTGGCTTCTTCCTGAATGGCTAACTGTATACTGCTCCATTAAGGCAAAATGCTTTAACTACATATTTTATCAAAATTGAGTTATGACCCGAAATTGAGGGTTTTATCTTGTGATATAATATCTGAGCTGTGTGGACAGTTAAAAACACTTTGAAGCTAGTTTCAGTCTCAGTGTGGATACTATGTTTTGCCTTTGTAGGGCAGTATAGCGCATGACTGTGTGACTGCATGAGTCCTGAAAAGGCCTGGCATCCATCCAGGGTGATCCCCAGCTTTGTACCCTGTGCTGCCCGTGATAGAGTCTGGGACAAGCAGTTTGAAGATGCATGGACAATCAGTGGTTAACGGTAGCACTCCTTACTGCATTAGAGTGTAGCATATTGTTTCGGAAACTGGACGTGTAACAGGAAATGAAGAAGCACAGTGGTTCACGAGGATGATGGAGAATTTCCACTGTGAAAGTGTGTAAGACATCAGGCATCCACAAACAGTACCTCTAAGAGTCCAAAGCATTTTAATACAAATTCAGTGGAACTGCACAATAATACTGTATTTGACGTCATTTTGATGTAGGACCTGCACCTATGATGAGTAAATCTGGAACAAACCTCGCTGTGGAAATGTGGTTGACCATGAATTATGTAATGAAATGGTTTTAATAAAAATGAGAAATGGAACAGATCAAATGAGCCCATTTGTTTGAAGTTTTCGGGAGAAATAGCTCGGGGTCGGGCTTCTGTTATTCCCATGGTCTACAACCATTTCTAAAGCGTGGCCTTAACGATAATAACAGCCAAAAAAGCACAACATAAATATTTCTTTTGTACAGTTCTTTGCTAATTAAGTCAGTAGATAAAAGGAATTACTAAATTGTTTCTTTACTAATGAAACGGCGAAAAAAACAGAAATGCCCAGGGATTCAAAGAATGATATCACTAGCATAAATGTGCTAATACTGTAACTTGGTAGCCCCATTCCGAAAGGTAGCCCACAGACGCCTGCATTAGATATACAGTGACTCGCCACTTTATTAGCTATACCTAGTTTGCACTGAACAGGACCCACTTGCTTCCATAACCACATTAAGGGTATCTAATTTAGTGTTCAGAAAAGCTTTTCTGAGCACCATTGTTGTACTGAGCTGTTATTTTTGCACTTGTGGCCTTCCTGTTGGCTTTAATGAGTCTGGCTATTCTCTTCTGACCTTTCTCATTAACAAGGTGTTTTTGCCCACGGAACTGGCTATTTTTTTGTTTGTTTTTTGCCTGTTGCTTATTGAGCCCGTCTTTGTAAACTGCAGACACAGTAGGGTGTGAAAATCCCATAAAGGTGGCTGTTCCTGAGATGCTGTGACCACCACGTCTGGCACCAACAATCACGGCACATTCAGAAATGCTTAGTTCACACATCTTAGCCGTCTATGCTTAGCAGCACAATAGCTGTTTGTACCTGTCTGGGGGCTGTTTATATTCAGGTCCAGCCACATGAGTCAGTGTTTGGGGGCACAGGGCTATTTGTGCTCACAAGCAGATGTGCCTAATGAACTGGCCACTGAGTCTGTGATATGCCTACAGGACTCTGAAACCACACTGTGCTGCAGTGTCACGTGTGCGATCATGCCCTAATTATTTTCTTTCTTGTTATTTCAGCTTATTTGGGCATAAACTGCTTTTAACAGTGTACTGAAATCCGTGCATCCACTGGGCACCATTATGCAACTCCGTGTCTGACCTGATTAAGTCAGCTGGAGAGTAATGGCATTTTGAGTCACACTGCTCAGAATTACTGTCCACCTCTCCTAGGAGAGAGGGCGGCCCTTTACAATTTCAGAGTCATCACATACATCTGTCTTCATCCGAGTAAAGAGAGAGAGAAAGATGGTTATAGACTTAAGCTTCATTGTCAAAAGTTGAAAAGGTCTATCTGATATTTATGTTAAAACATCCTGTCCAGTTTGCCTATTGTCCTTCATTCCTGGGATGGTCTCTGGGGTCACAGTGACCTTGTGCTGGGTAACTTATGGAAGACAGATATAGACCGTATGGACAAAAGTATTGGGACACCTGGTCTTTACACCTACAGGTACTTTTATGACACCCAATTCTAAATCCATAGCCATCAATACAGAGCTGCTCCCCCCTTTGCAGCTATAACAGCTGACGCTCTTCTGGGGAGGCTTTAGGCAAGATTTTTGTGTGTCTGGGGGAATTTTTGCCTATTCATTCCTGAAAGCTTTTGTGAGGTCAGGCGCTGATGACTGGACGTGAAGGCCTGGCTCACAGTCTCCGTTCTAGTTCATCCCAAAGCTGTTCGATGTTTTTTGGCACAATTCACAGAACTGCATGTAGAACCCGGAGGAATAATTAATACAGTCTAAGGCTGGCTTTAAGTGGTATATTGTGGTTCCGAACCGCAATGGCCATTCGCAAAAAAGTTCTCCACATGCATGGAATCCTACTAATGATGGTAATTTGACTTTATACATTTGTTACCCAGCAACAGTTGTGAAAGTGAAAAAGAGCCTCATTTGCAGGCAATCTGTGCGGCCTGGCCATCAGGGTGTAGCACACGGCTGTTTTGAGCTCTTTATCAATACCCTTTTGTACAAAAAGCCCCCACAGTGGGATTGCAGCTGTTTGGGAATGGCTGCATCGCATAGAGCTTCGGGTGCAAGCATGAGTAGTAGGTTCATATGGAGAAATCTGAATGAAATAAAGTACTAATAACGTAGTACTTTACCTAAAGCATCTTGTGAAGATCAAGTGAAGATTCTGAATCGATTTCCTGTAGTGTGTGATTATGTGCATCGTGTATGCATGTGTGTTACCTGTGATAGCCTGGCATCCCATCCACGGTGTATTCTAACCCTGCGTCCTGTACTACCTGGGATAGTTTTAAATCTCCCCCGTGATCCTGATCAGAAACAGCAATTAGACGATGGTTGTTTGCATATAAAATTAAATAGCAGAATCGTGTGTCTACGGGAGCCAGCACCATTCCTCCGTGATAAATTCCATCAGTCTGTGGTGGAAAATTCTACCTCAGGTGGCACCTCTGAAATCGCCTGGCTGTCCTGTTGGGTTGAGACCAGGTTGATGATATTTGCATTAAATAGTTTTCATACCCATCAAGCCATTGATTAAATACTGCCGTCTGGGGGGAGAGGGGTGTGTTTACCCGGCAGGATTTCAGTCCCATCAGGATAGAATCGCTTCCCCATTGGAGGAAGATGGATCACTCACAATGACTCAGTGTTTAGTGGATTTCTAGTTGCTCTAAAGGACAGAGTGGACCTAAATCCTGACACACCATACTGGAGCCACCAAATGAGTGCAACCTTCCACTATGGGAAAACAAGCACTCAGTCCATAATCGTATTGCATGTGTCTTACAGATGCACTCATCCACTCATAGGGAACAGGGGTTTACCAAACCCTACCATACATCTCCTTTGCATCACTCCACTTACAGAGATGCATTTTTGGTGCAGTCCGGCCTTTACGCACCGCAATCTGCCGATCTGATTATCCCTTCCTGTGAGGCTGGATGAACTTTCCTGGGTGAGTCTGCCTGCTCACGCATTAGATTGACATTTGCCGTCTACCGACTCCGAGTTGCCTGTTCTTGTCTTTCATCTTGCGGCTAACCGTAGGCCTGGTGTTTGGGGAGGATACAGATTCCTCCATGGCGCCTATTAATTATGGTCTTTCCATCAGATGTCCATGGCAACCTCTGCCACTCTCCCTCATAAAGCATCACGCTGAAAGGTCCCCCGCAAACATTCCCTGTCGGGCACAGCCATCGTGTGATTGTCATTTGCGTTTTCTATCCACAGCAGGCATAAGTCAACAGGGCCAGTGCAGTATTTTTACAAATGATAGGATTTTAATTGCTCAGGTAACTTGGGAATTTGACCTGTGTGGGAGCACTTGTTTAAATAGATATAATAGATTTCATGACCCTCATACATTGAAGTGCATGTGCTTGCATGCATTTATGTTGTCATTTTCAAGATATTTTGAATTGCTCCAGTGGAATATATAGCTGTACATTATTGAGTAACGTCTGGGTAACTAGCTTGGTGTTTGAGTATCATAATAGCTACAGTATGTTACTACCTTGTTGGCTAGCAATCACGGTGTGGAATGCACATTTTTAACCCTGGAATATAAACTGGACCACTATTTGTACTCCAGCGGATTGTTCCAGTCCTGTCTCCAGTCTGATGTTGCTCACCACCTGGCACGTCTGCATAAAAGTTTCATGAGAGCATACCTGGGGGAGATGCATAATGGAGTGCTCAGGCCAGCCTGACACTGGTTGTATGCGCAGAACTGCAGGCTGAGCAGAGCAGCGGCGCTGTTCTTGAGGAGCGTGCACATTCACTTTCCTCAATGGCCTAGTGGCGGAGGGGGACATTTTCTACTCTCCCAGGGGGAATATAGCTAGTAGGGGCGGTACTCGCATCTTCCACACCCCACACCGTACCCTGCTTTGTTGTGGCGGTCGGCTTGTCCAAATCTCCCCACGGCAGCTGCAGTCATGATATGTTTTGGCTTGCGTTATGCCTGATCAATTGCCAACAACGCCTCTAACCTCCAGCAGGTCTAGTTGTTTTGTCTTTGATAGAAAATTTATATGGACCCAGGCTCCCTCAGCTCAGCGAAACAGAAATCCAAGCCAGAGGCAAGAGCACCAATAATGCAATCAGCATAAGTTAGCTGTACGCGACACGTCCTTGAACTGGGTAGATGTACATAATAACATAATTGCCTTAACTTGAAAATGTGCCTATCCCGAACTTCTCCTGCGGCAGACTTATCTCAGCTCCCGAGCGCTACGAAAGTTTCACACCCTAAGTGCCTCTTTCGAGGTACACGGCGATTTACATCCGATGACATGAAGCCTCTTAAAACCATTATGCACCATTTTGAAACGTAACGGTATGTGTGGCGATCATGGGACTATCGAAACGACTTCCAGAAATGCAATATGCAAACTATCCACTGGGGGGTGAAGTAGCACCGTCGACATTTGGGTTACAATAAAAGCCATTGACCTACTTTGAAGATGATATGCCTAGGTGAGATTTTTATAAAGGGAAACCATGCGTAAACACAAGCACTGTACATGCAAGCATACTTTCCATTACAATACTCATCTCCATGTGTATATGCTATTCTTTCCACTTATACAAGCAGAATGTCCAACCTCTCAGAAATAAAAAAAAGCATGTGTCATTATCGATAATGTTCTGAGTTCGTAATTTTATGAAGCAGCATGCAAACTGTCTTGTCCCAAAAGAAGCACACATCAAAGCCTGGCTACTGCAGCCATCCACCTCCTGGATCCATCCCCAAAACAGCACGCGCCTGGAATGGCAACTGATTCCAGCAAACCGTTAATATCCTATATTCCCCTGCTCCTTTGAGACCATTCCTTGTGTGCACTTAACCGGATTTGAACCACAGCAATACAGGCAAAAATAATCTACCTCAAGTGTTCTCTGCCTCACTACAAAGAGATGCAGGCTTCAGATTACCATTTACCTCCACTGAAGGATGGGGAAAAAATCTATTAGTTGTTGTGGTGTGGTGAGGACATATTTAGCTATAGTGAGTTTTCGTGGGGTTCATTGCCAGAGTAAAGAGAAATTTCCTGACTATCTTTGATTTACAGTTAAATATTCTGCTTCATAGTGGTTTATCTTTGATTGAATAAAATTCAAAACCTAAGCAGTTCTGTGTGGGCGATATTAGGAGAGGAGCCAAGAGAGGCAGCAGACGAAGCACCATTAACTGGGGCAAGGAGGGACCACCCAGAGGTCATCCGGATTACAATGAGGGGATTGAAGCCACCGGGCTGTTCTAGAATTAGCAGAAGGTTGAGAAGTCGCACTGACACCGAGGTCATTCTGGAACAAGTTGGGTTTGAACTGGGTGGAGCAGATGCCAAAGGCCATAGCATGGGCAATTTCACGTCTTTCTGTTCCCCCAAGAAAGAAAACAAAAAGAGGATGGAGGGAGGAGGAAATGGCTTCACACATCTCTAATTTCGGTCTTATATACCAAACTGGAAACACTTAAGCTGTTCTGCCGGGGTAGCAGCGTGCCGGTAGCGCAGAGCTAGCATGGGGTGCCTCTAGGTGAAACGTTATGCGCACGCAGGCTGGAGCTCCAATTTCCTGCGGATGTGCTGCGTTAAAATGCTAATGTGGCGCAGCTTCCAGGCCATCGGGGGCGACGCGGCTCGTAAACAAGGCGCCAGTGACACTAACCTATTTTTGGAAACGCACATCATACCGCAGAGACCATCTACCTCGGGGACTTGTCATCCCCATTTAAATCTCTAAAAAATGTTGACGCTCCATATTCGCAGCTCGTTGGACTACAGAGAGCGGAGACATTTTAAGGGTTGCAGCCTACTTTTAATACGGGCGTGTTTTCCGTGAAAAGAAGAATAGGATATCCAGTGTTTGGTTTTTATCGTCAGAGTCTGTCGTACGAAAAAGAAGTATTTAGCAGCATTCAAAGTGATCCAAGATTTCTGCTGTGTTGTTTATCTAAAGAAGCTGTCATAATGCACATCATCATGTAAAAAAGGCATGTCATTCACTGAAAACTGGAAATGCGACTAAACTTTGCTGGCAAATTACATTGAAAGTGATGTGCTGAGTTTGTAATTTCTCCAGGATGCTTCAATGCATCCTGCTTAGTGTCTATCATTAAAGTGTGTTCGTTTTTACGATAAATAATCTGCAACATTCTGAGATTACAGTCTTAAATTTACAAAGTACCAGCCTTTTAAACATTTAGTCTGCTTCTAAATATGATCAAGTATTACGTAAAGTTACGTCTGAAGAAAGCCATCTGTCTTTAAGCACAGAAATCTTGAACATCTCACCTATTTCAAAATGTTTTTTCCCCCTCAAAGCAACATAGCTGTCATTAATAACTGCCTGATTTCACATAAAATTGTATGTGTATAAAAGGAACAGACAAGCCGGAAGCTAAATATCTGCCGATCGGCAACAGCAGGAAACTAGGCTGAGGTGTTATTTATTTATTTCCGTGATGCTTTGTAGGGTTGGCTTTCACTTTTGTCAACTTCTTATTATTCTAAGTACTGTCTATTTATTGCATTGTAAATATCATCAGCTCGAACAGTAGTTCTGCAACAGAAGGTGTGTTTCATTGTTCCAGTCTCGGGTTCCACCAGAGAAGTTGGGAAAAAGGCAAAAACAGACTATCCGTAAAACGTTAAGCACTGTAGTGCACTGCCCCTGCCTTGTGAATTAATTAATCATTATAGTCAATAAATATTCCTCAGTAAGTAATTCAATCATCCATTTTTATGGAGTGTTGCTATAATGAGCCACGTTTGATTGAATACATTGGAAGAGTATTTGAGAGATAGTTAAGCAGAACAAACATTGAAAAATTATTCATACACACTAAAGAATTTTTGCTTTCTATTATGTATTAACCTGCGGAAAAAATAGGTTCAAATATATTACCATCAGATGGATTAATCTGCGCGTGTTACCCAAAACATGACGTCATTAAACAGGGTTCATTAAACCGCGAGATGGTGTTCATCTTTCAAAATTTTTTATTTCCTTTGATGATCAGATCTTAGTTATCATGAAAGATGACAAGCTGTTTATAATCAGATGGTAGCGATAGGCGACGATTGTACACATTGAAAGGGAGCAGGTGACATGATGGGTCACCTACATGCCCTAACTCATGTGATTCTCAGGTGTCAATCGCTTTCCCCGGGCTATTATTATGCACGAGGCGGATCCACCTGCAGTTAATTTAATGGGGAAGGATGATGTGGCAGAAAAGGATGCGATCAGCAGCGTGGCGCCGTGCAAAAAGCGCCCTGGCACTCCATCCCGGCTCCTCGAGAACGAGGCATGGAAGGAGCGCTGGGAACAGCCCTGCGTGTGCCAGGCTAATTGGAGAGGCTCTTCGCCGCGGATACCTGCTTTATTGTCATCTCGATTTTCCAGGGATGGTGCTTAAGTAATTACGTTTGGTTAAAACCTGACAATGTTATTTTGGGACTAGGGTTAGTCGGGAGAGTGAATGAACTTGTGCACATGGAATGCAATGCTAACAAATAAGTGATGATGACGATGATGATCCATCCATCCATCCATTTTCTAAACCGCTTATCCTACTGGGTCGCGGGGGGTCCGGAGCCTATCCCGGAAGCAAC
>JABFEA020000110.1:19155041-19175626 GCA_019775915.2 Cyphomyrus plagiostoma | reverse complement strand
GAAACCTCACATTTATTCCGTGATTGCAAATACTGTAAATTATGTCTTTTGTGGCGTACATTCCAGCAGATAACAGACATTTGCTAATTATTTGCTACTTAAAGCAAAAAAAAAATGTTACAAATTGAACTTGATTATATTTGCAATGACTTAGAACAGAGACTTCCTGAATAATTAAAGATTGAAAAGGATTTCTTTCCTATTAAGAAAGTTGCATCAGTTGAATGGTTGTAGGATGCAGAACTATGAAGAGCTATTTTGGATGATGCATAAATTTTCGTCTGACGAATACATCAGTAAATGTATTGTTAAAAATAAGAACCTTTTTTCCATTTGCTGTTTTTAGTATCACCAAGCATGATTCATGCATGCACAGGTAAAACACAACTGTCTATCTATGATTGAGGAAACTACAGTGTTATGTACCCACAAGTGCAGCAACATACATAAATTCATAATAACACATCCTGCTGAGATTATCTCACATATATCTGCACTGCAGACAGCTAATGGAAGTACAGTATTTCCAGATATGGATACAGATCTTATTTATTATTTTATTCATTATTACTTCATTATTCATTATGTGCGTATTAAGTTAATTTCACGTAACAAACTGCAGATACACTCTCATAGATCCACCTTTTATAACAATTCAGTGAAAGCTTGATATACTTGTTTGAAATAGCTTTTTTAGTATTGACAGAAAACTGGGAGTATCCATGTAAATAAAACATATTCTTTTTTAGCATTATTTAATTGATGGGATCATTACTCGGGCCTTGAATTCAAACTGAAAAGCCCATGTGCATTGTTTTCATCTCTTTTGCTGTGGCAGTGGCGTTTAAGGGGGGGGTGTTTCTCTGTGAGTAATTTACCTGCTTTACAAGTGAGTAAGAACCAGGGGTGCTGATGGCTGCTCGGGTGACCTCTGTCTTCTCTGGACGCGGCTGCAGATGCAGAGATGTGTGTGTGTGGGGGGGTTTACTAACCAGAACAACCTAATGAACAAATTACACCCACTTGTGTTAAACTGGGTCACGCAATGTCCAGAGGAGATGGTGAGGGACACCTAAGATGTATAATTATAAAGTGTGCCTTGAGCTTTAACATAGTTTTATGTTGCCAGAATGAATTGTTTTGGTGGTTCCTAAATCAGTCTCTAAAGCCCTCACTGGGATTCCATCAATGGCCCGTTCCGCCCTGCCACAGAGCTCTCCATGGTATTCCTGCCACTCCTTTATTGTGATGCAATTAAGTCTATAAAAAAATCCCGCCCTGATGTAAAGCCCCCGTGTAATTCGCTGGGGTGTGGGCGGATTGTGGAAGTGCGTGAGTCTGTTTGGAGGGAGGGGGGCTTCCTGAGAGCACGGAACGAGGCAATTCCAGTGACATAATCGCGGAGGAGCTAGGCTTATCTCGCGAACACGCCCAAGTTCCCGTTGGGACGGCTGCCGGAATATGTCAGACACCTAAAGGAGCCTCGCGCCTGTGCTGCCACGGTGTCACGCTTGGCCGAGTTGAAGTTTTCTCCCCTCGGGTGGGAGGGAAAGCCAAACAGCCGACAGCTTACTGAGATGAACATCACCTGATCTGCCCCAATGCCTGGGAAGACACAGGAACCGAAGACGCAAGGAAACAGTAAGGCTGAAGTCCCATCATGCCTTGCACCATTTTGTGCCACATCTCTTCAGAGTCCCAACTCCTGCATTCTTTGAACGACCTCCATTCAGCTATTTCCTGGCAAACATCAGTGACCATTTGTGAGAAGGATCAGGATGATGATATTTTTAATGTGGAGAACTGCCATGCACCAGGAGTTAACCAATCCTGAGGATCATGGAATGGCCTCAGTTCAACACAGTTGTGCTGCTTCAATACCTACAGTATATCTACTAAACTGGCTTAGAAATTATTGCTTATTTTTTTGGTTATATTATTGGTCATAGTTATGCACAATTAATGGTGAGTCAAGCAGTCAAAAATAATTTGCCTCTGGGCCACTGTCTAACCAATGATGGCCACGAATGAGACAACCTTTATAAAGGCTGGGTCTATTTTTACTGACATTGTCTCCAGGGCTTACATGACCTTAGAGAAGAATTAAAGAAGGTAGTTATAATGATGCAATAACTCTTTAGAAGACCCCAATACCAGCAACATAGATTTTTTTTTAATTGTGTCATATTTGTCCAAGACGTTGCTTCAAAGCTTCAAAATGCAACACAATTGCAAATACTCATTAAAATGCTAAAAAACAGCTATTTATGGAAACTAGGCAGGATTCAGTTGTAGCTCTTTAATAAATGTTCAAAACAGGTGTTTTGAATTTTAAATCAATGATTTAACTCTCATATTGGAGATTCTTCTGTTTAGTTGTCAATGACTTATCTCTCACCATTTCTACACATTTGTGTTTTACGTTTCTTAATGTTTGGAGAATTCTTCAAATAAATTGTCTAATGTGTCTCCCCATCCATCTCTTCATCCAACGAAAGCCACCAGGAGCCACAGGTTGCAAGGCAAGTTACACTCTGGCCAACTCACATGGCCATCCCAGGAATGAGCATTGTGAAAAGGTGTTTTAAGTGCTCTGTCTTGCCTTAATTTATTATTTACAGCTAATCATTTATTTATAAATAAGACATTTGTGTCTTCTCTTTCCCACCTTAACTTCACCCCCTTTTTCAGGAGACTCCATCCAAAAAGAATTCCAACTTTTTGACTATATCCTCTGCACAGAATCCAGATCTTTCAATCCTATCAAAACAGGAAGCTTCTTGAAGCTTGGTTTTCTTTCATCTGATCCCCGTGGGAAGCATGCCGTCAACATCTCCACATACAGTTTTACGGAGGGAAAAAAATAGGCAAGTAGAGCACTGCACAATGGAGGCTTGCTTGACAGTGTATAATAAATATATTTCCCCTTAAAATTCAGTTTCACTCGTTTTATGAATTCCATTTCATCATATTTTGCTTTAGTTACAATCACTATTTTTCAGCATTTACTAACAGTTGAATAAAAACAGACATGCATCTTTTGCGTGTGGATTTACAATGCCTCTCTGCATCTACGAATATGTCTAGTTTCACTCCGAAAAGAATATAAATAGGTTGAAAGAACCTTCTTTTGACATTTCTAAATCTATTTACGAGTGTAAACAGTTTTGTAAGTATTCTATTCACTGTTCGATGAATGCATCAAAGGTCTGGGCACATGTTTCATTGTCCATTCGTATAGTTTGTCAGGAAGTCTCAGAATCTTCAATATTTGTGGAAATGTTTCACTACCACCAGACATAAAAAAACAAAATTACTTTTGACACTGCCAAGAACTCGTCTTTTTTTTCTCTCAAAAAGAATGCATCACACAAAGTATTTCTACCTCTTTCGGAGGGGAAACACATTTTAACATCTTCTGATAGTGATATAGCCGGTCCTTCTGGAAAAGATTAATTGTGCTCTGGCAGAAAGCGCTGGACACAGGTGTAGGAAGAAGAACACCTAATTAGTTCCATTCAGGGCACAGCTTTTCTGATTTGTTCTTTCATACAGAGAGAATTCTTCCTGTCATACTCCTCTATAAAGGCCCCATTTTGTTGAAAACAAATCTCGTACAGCATCACAAGGGCATCCCTTTAAATAGAATTACTGTTTGACACAGCAAAAATAGATTTTCTGAAGGGAACAATTGAATCATAACAATTGCGTTTGACCTGTGAAAGGTTAATGTGACTGTGGATGCAGCTACTTTGTTATGACTGTTATCTATGTTTTTAGTGTTATGCAGTCAGTGCAGCATGGGGTGTCCTGGTGGCTCAGTAGGTAGCAGTCTTGTCTCATACTTCATGTTTTGGGGATTTGGAGTCTTCCACGCGCATATGGAGTGTGCTGTGTAACTTTATTTAGGTTTCTTTTTGCAATTAAAAGGCGTAGAGTTTGACTGTTTGGTGTCTCTAAATCACTTGTAGTGTTTTTGTGTGTTAGTGCTCTTTTTATGACTGGCATCCCATCCAGATTGTACCCCTATACTATGCTGCCAATGACAGACTCCAGATCTCAGTGTGACCCTGACCAGCATGAGCTGTCAACAGATAGATGGATTTTGCTGCTTAGAAATCCAAAATTTCACTGACGTTTGAATGATATAAGCATGAACAGCATCTGAATAAACACCTTTGTTTGAGTTTAAATCAAGTGGCTTGGAAATTAAAATAAATGTCATTTGTATCCAGTACACGGTAGATTCGCCTAAAGAACCATGAACATAATAAAAATACTCAATATGCATGAAATATACTGTAGGCTCTGGGCTCACCAACCACCCTTTACTGGAAATATGGTTAAGAGAAATGGATGAATGGGTAATATACAGGTACAGCTCTTATTAAGGAGCTGTTTCCATAAAAACAGTATCACTGTATCTTAGAATAATGTGTGGAACTCTGGAATTATGTGGAACGATGGAAGTAACATAAGCTGTTGGATTGATTATACTAGTATAAAAAAGAACATTTTAGGATCTCCAATTTTTCTGCTTAATTGGTCTGAGACCCATTGAATGGGGAGGTGGTGGCATACATTTTACATTCTTTTTGTCTTTTTGAGCCAAACCATTCATGATGGGGCTATTTCCACCCAGGAAAGATAGTCTTCATCATGGAAGGAACGTGGCCATAAATAATGATTTCATTACAATTTTTCTTGCTGTCTGAGTGGCTGATTGGAACACTCCGAGAAAATACACTCAACACCATCAAATAGCCATCACAACCATTTACCGCTGTAAATTTAAGACTCAAGCGTAGGCTTTCTTTGGCACTTACTACTTACGTTCTTCCCTGAGCACCAAGAACAGGATGAGGGGTGACTCATCCGACAGTGTGACATATTCGACTGCTCAATGGACCACCAGCTGCATTCTTTGCATCCATTTAGTGACAAAAGTGCATTTTTAGTTGTAAAAGTTGATGTCTTTTCCCCAGACTTCCATTCCAAGCTCATGTAAGACACTGCAAGGTAAGCACTTGTCATCAGTGAAGAACGCAGCGCACACACCATCAATCAGCCTCCGCGAAGTCACCAAGAGCTCTCCTTGTATCCATGGTAGACCAAACAACTGGGAACTGGACCAGGCACCATGCCTGCCTGAAAGCTCCTGCTTTTCCCCTTTTTTTCTCAGCTGTTTTATCTCTTTTGACAGTTACCTGTAGGTGACACATATACTGTTGTTAATGTCATATGTACTTTTGAAGATTAAGCAGTCAGAGAGGCCATTTTCTTATGCGGGTTCGTGTGGAGTTTTTATTTCCTCCTTGTGTTGCACAGGATGTCTCACACAGTCCAGAAACTTGTAGCAAAGTAGCAGACCCAAGTTGCCCATAGTGACTGCTTATGGAATGCTGTTCCATCTTAGTTCTTCTTGTGTAACTCGTGTGGGTTTCACGCTCACTGTGACTGTAGAAGCAGTTGGGAGGATGGATGGACATTAATAATATTCAAGAAGTATAGCAAGCAGGTAATTATGGCAGAAGTCTCAAACTACCACTCTGTTGGTAAACAGTTTTATATACAGGGATGCACATAACTCGTACGCAAGTACACTTTCACCTTTGAAAGCAATACCTGTGGCAATCAATTGTTGTAACAGCAGAAATCTGTGTGCATTTGTACTGCTATGACAAGAAATTACCATGTATTTTAACCATTATACTGCAAATGAAATACAAATTAGCATATAAAGGTTAAAATGCATGATGATTTCTTGTCATATCAGTGCAGATACACATGAAACACTTACGGATCTGTGCTGTTACAGCAATGTATTGCCACACTTATCACTTTTTAAGGTGAATGTGGACTCGCATACCAGTTACATGCCATCGCTTTTATATGACCTCTTTCATGTTTGTAATTGACCATTGTAGTTTGTAATTAATTCATTATTAATATTAATGACACATTATTAATAATTCAATATTTATTTGCAATAAAAATTCACAAATTTTCATTTAAGTGATCTACGTAGACTTGGTTTTCTTATAGATTAGTGGAATATTGACAGTGCATTGTCTTTTGTCCTCTCATAAGAATATCTGAATTGGTCTTTTTGGTAGATGATCTCATAGCCAGTGGCCTCCAGGTAATTTAAGTTTGAGACCCCCGGATTATAGAGTGAAAGGAACAGAAGAGCCCAATGCTGTATTCATATGGAAATATCAAGGGGTCAGCTTCATGGCTAAACTCACATAATTCATGTTCAGACTTTGCGCAAAGACATGAAGGCTAAAAGGAGCAACGCTGTGCAGAGGCGCGGGGCTGGCAGTGGATAACAGTCAGCACTGCTGTAATTGTCAAGCGTCTCTTACCAGCGAGTCTAGCAGATTAGCTTTGCATGACAAGACCTGCATCTACTCCATCAACCAGAAGGAGAGAGTCTGTCCTCCCACGTAGTGCTCAAATGACAGTCTTTCCTAGCTTCAGCAGTGACAAAGGGACTCAGTGGCAAGTTACACACAGGTAGGAAGAAACCTTATATTTTTCTGGGCTAAAAAAGAAAGCACAGAAGCCACAGTAAATTTAAGTTCCCCACCTACTGCAATGCGCATATTATCATTTTTTTTTATTATTCTTTTGCAAGTGTGAGAATGGCACAGCTGAGGGACACACAGGCAGGAAAACGCTTTTTACAGATTTCCTCAAGGCCAGGTGCATTTGCCAACCGTTTCGTGGCTTTCTACATAATTAATTTTTTTAAAGCCGTTGAAAATTTCTGCACCATAAGAGGATACGTCTCCTCACGAAGCGATTGGCAACCTGTTAGCTCCCGGTGAGCAGTACTTGAATAACACTGATAAAGTCATCATAAACAACACATCTGTTTTATTAGGCTGATCTTAAGCAATCAAAGAAGAAAACAGAAGAAATGATGAAAAGACGCGCCTCTAAGTACTGTAACTCGATAAAAAAGTGCAAACAAACGAATAATAGCAGCCTGAGAAAAAAGAAGACAGACCTGTGGACTGAATAATAATTAGAAAAATTATGCAAATCATACATGTTCAGATAATAAAAAAACTTCACCTTAAATTCCTGAAGATTACGTAATTAATCTGCTACAATATGTAATTTGTGTCGCCTGCTTCATCGCAAGAAGACATTTATACTTTTCCTCTTGCTGGAGGGATTTTAGCAAAGTACCCTTTTTGCTAAAATAGGGCCACTTAGCAACAAATGGGGAGTGTTTCTGAGGTATTTATTTAGGAGGGCCGCAAGGGGCCACCTGTGGAGGGACAGAGAGGGGACCAAGATTAACCATATTGATTTGTTCCACCTGTCTGTCGCCCTCGCTGATTCGTGTATATTGGTGTGGTCTCAGTTCTGTTTTGTCCTTAGTAACCTGGATTGGCGTCATAAAGGTAGTGGAAAGTGCCTGCATGTTATTTTTTTTGCAAACTTCTTGAGGACATTTACATCTTATTTATTTAGCAGACGCTTTTATCCAAAATTAATTTTTTTGAGAGAAACCCAGGTCAGACGATCCCTGGAGTAACTGAGGGTTAAGGGCCGCGCTCAGGGGCCCGACAGTGAAATCGCTCCACCTTCCTCGGTGTTTGCGCTGGTGACCTCCTGATCACAGGCACAGAGTCCTAATATAATGTTTGGTATTTGTATTGTTAGCCCTGTCCCAACACAGTTCCCGTTACTCCTGAGGAGGGTTTTCCTTCCCTGAATAAACAAGCTGTTCTGTACCCCACCCCAGTGTCATGCAGTGTGGCTGCCATGGGATTGTTACATTGTTACACTGTTAGATTCCTTTTATTATAGCAGTGATGAATGATGTGGAGCATGTTACAGGCGTTCCTTCTTCGGACTTCCAGAACAGATGAATTCCAGAATACATAAAAAAGAAAACACAAAGTCCACAAAACATGCTCACGCATCTGCTGATATTCGACCAAGTGAGCACCCAGAATGATAATGTCTCTTTCAAGGTGATAATGCAGCAAATGACAGTGCAGATGGGAACCGGCGTCGGCTGTGACAAGGTCACAAACACAATAGAGCTGCTGTCCCTTTTCCTCGTGTCATGTCTCGCACCTCCTCTACCTTTCAAGGTCGAATGTCATGGGACATTGTTCGTTAAATATGCTTTTGTCTTGCGATAAGACAGCACATCTTTTAATTTCTGAATATTCCTTATTGGCCCAGCTACAATAAGGATGATTTGGCTTGTGTAAATAGAATACCAACACATGCAGGGCCACAGATGATATTGCAGAAGTCTTTTATTTAAGGAAGACTTTACTGACTGAGACAAATGTTTGGCAGGACAGACGCTACATGAATCTGTACCGACCCGTTACTTTAGCGACTAATGGCAGTGTTTTCTGGTATGCTTGGAATTAAAAATAAATCTAGAAGCATTGCTTTTAGTGGGAAAAGTTGCACTAAACTCACCCAAGAGAATGCACTAGTTTGGTGTTGCAGAATCGTTTATATGCTCTGTCCTAAGTATTTCTGTGGAACCCATAAATCAAACAAGACATCTGGGGCTTTATTGTATATTGTACAGAAATTGCATTAGTGCCATTAGGTGTAGGTGTGAATACTCTCCACTGTCAGTATAATATCACCATAAAGAAAAATGACAGTATATAGAGCAGAGATGGAAAAATCAATACTGTATTTATGCCTCATGTGAAAACGGTATAACTCATAACTGAACACATTTTTTCTTTTCTAATTGATATTTTTAAAGGTTCTTGTGTATTATGTGGATACAAAGTATAAAACTGATATACATATATAACAGGAGGAATAGAAGTGCAGTATTTATCCACACATATGCAGCCAACTGAAATAATCCAGTTTCTCTCCAGTTTCCCTGCACGATCCTGGCATACAGGGACCGCAAAAGGTGTCAATTTGCTTGGCACTTCTAGTAGAAAAGCAGTATAAATTGCACTATAAAGGGCAATCTAAGGCCAGCGTCCGTGGCCCAAGGAGAGACTTAGCTCAAATTCCGCCATGCTTCACTGTAGCGGGAAGGCATTAGAGTGAAAGGGTGGAAGATGAAGATGAAAGAATGAACAACCTGGGTTCATTGCCATTTATTTATAAAAATGAGGGTGTTGGGGGGGGGGGAGACTTTATATCTGTCAATGCGATGATGTAATGATTATAATAATAACAATAATAATAGTGATTGTGATGGGTTGGGTTTTCGCTGCCTTGCGTCCGTAGCTTCTGAGATAGACTGAGAAACTATGCAACCCTACATAGGACAAGCGGGTATAGACGATGGATGGGTGGATGTACGTATGGATGGATAGCTAGATGATAATAGCAATAATAATAATAATCCCCATGACCAGGATAAGCATGGATAAGATTGGATGGGTAACAACAACAACAACAATCATCATCATCATCATCATCATCATCGTCATCATAATCATCTGTTTTATTGATACTCTTTCAAGTGTTCTTGCTTTAAATGACTTCCTAGTGCAGCACAGTGGCTTCACCGCAGCAGAGCCTCATTTGTCTTTGTAAGGACATGCAGAGAAGGATCAGAGGGCCGCTGCTCTCTGTCTGCCTAAGCTAATTTACAACGAGGCTGAAAAATCGCCCAGCTAAAGCGTCCACCCACCCGGCAGCACCTAGCCGAGAAGCCGACGAACCCACATTCATTTGGCCCCGTGCTGCTTTCTCTCCCGTCGCAGGATGCCGTGTGCAGCTCTCCCGCCCCATATGCTGTAAATAGTATCATTTATTTTCAACATAAAAAATTAACAGTCTGATTTAGGGTGCCTGACTATTAAACATTAAGGGAATACTCCAATACTCAATATTTTACTCAAATAAAATATTCTAATTCATATTTTAATGTTAAAATAAAAGGTATGCTCAAAAACTATTTCAGTAATAGTAGTATTTATGGAGTATGTTATAATAGTATTCATATGGCATATTTCTTTTATAGCATGAGATTAATACCCTGTGCTATCAGGAAGGACTGCAAAGACTCATTAACGAAAGAGCACGATGATATGTATGAAGAGTTGCAGGATAGGCACAACTGTAGCACTAAGTGTTCAGAACAATCCCTGTGCTCTGTTCCATGACTAATTTAACACCAAAGCCCACAAACACTCTGAAGTAATCCCTCCAATCTTGCCGTGTAGTTCTAAACCTTTGATGAAAGTCAATGAACATCAAGGGGATCTGTCAAGAGCTTTCCAATCTTCCAAATCTAATATCGGAGAGCCATCCTTCAAAGTAACATGACGTCATCAAGCACCTCTTATTAAAGTCCATCCCTGTGCTACTCATTTTAACGAAATGACCAACTTTCAACCCAACCTCACTTGATTTGTAAAATTCATGTTAAAAGACATCAAAGTATAATTAGCGAGACGACAATCTCCAATAAGTCGGAAAGATGCCCATCTTTGATGCACTTAATTGCCGTAATCGTTTTGTTTCTTCGCGACTATCGAGATGACATAATGTGGACTCATGCGGCACTTGTGGTAAACTAAGTGCCTTTCTGAGCACCCTCGAGTTTATCCCGTCTGTTATTTACACACAGACTCTGCCGCTCTTCATTAGCTAGACAGATCTTTCCAGACTCTGAACATTACAACTTCCTTGGCTCATGAAGGTTTCTGTGAAAGGGGCATAGGGAGAAACAGAGATGAAGGAGAAACAGTCACACAAAAGAGGCAGAGCTCCTAGGATCTCTCGTCTAATATCCTCGGAATAAGTCTATTTCCATCCTTTTCGTGTCCTTAGTGCAGTGTTGTGGATTAAGTATTTCCGCTGGTCTTTCCCAAAGCTCTCCTAATATACATATCTTAAACCACAGGCATTAGTCTTTTAATCCTGACACATACTCTATTAGACTTCTCTTTTGTAATTTGTAAAAGAGAAAGATGGTGAACGTGCACTGATAAGTTCACAAAGCCCCTCGGAAAGGTTTGCTTTCCTTTGCTTTCTGAAACACGTGATTTTTCTCTATCCCGCCAATACATTCTTTAATTCAAAGGCTCTTGGAATATGGCTTGGGACTCACAGGAGCGTCGCCGTCTGGTCTGTGCCCTGGAATATGAAGGGGCTAAGAATTCCATGCACATACACATTCAAATTGATTCACTTGCTTTCAACCAAGTTAAACATGTTTGTTGTATTCTGTGCAAGTTCTGCTCTTTTTTATTATAAAAGGGAAATATTGCCGAGCTTTAAGTAATCCAGTGTGATAATTTCTTATTTTTGGGCTATTTCTGTGCTCGGTGATCTGAACTGTGACAGCTAAATTAACAAAAAAAAATAGTATAAACAAATGTAAATGTCATAACTTTGCTGAAAATGCCGTTGCATAGAAGTTTCGTAACTATAAAAGAATTCTGTGAGTTCAGAGCTGACCCTTCAAACTGCAATAAAAAAACAAAACCCTTTTGTTTTTTTTTCCCCTTCACCCCAGTTGAGCAGTCAGGGTTAGATTATTGAGCGTCACCGCTGAGGATATAGCAGAGGCACTACGCAGCTATGGGCCAGTAGCTGTCACCATTAACTGCAGACCACAGGGGTGGGATGACACCAGTAAATCAATTGCAGGGATGTGCTTTTGGGCAGTCATTACAGGTGCATTTAATGCGAACCCAGACTCTGAAGTGATTTTTCATAAATGCTCTCTATTTGATGAACTCCGAGGAAGAATGTGAGTTGGAATTTGTCCGAGCGAACACACAATAATCTTGGTTAAAGGAACTGCTGCAGACTCTCCGGCACCCTGCAGGCAGGAGGCTGTTCTGCACTTTCAATCAGAGTTTGGTTTATTAGAGAAAAATACCACAGCTGGTAAGGCAAACATCAGGACCCAAAACATGTTAGCTGCTGATTTACAATCCACATTATTCCCATTATTTGTATATGACAAGTTAACTTCACACAAACAAGCTACAATTTTAATGAGTGTAATCATCATCAGCTCGTTTGTAATTGGATAGCGTTTGTTATGCAATGTGAATCGAATGATTCATTTAAGTGTACAGTATGTTATGTAAGTTGTTTCATTATTCAGCGAAAGTCGTACGTTAGGATCGGTTGTGTTGTTGTTCATTATCTGGCTGCTAAATTGTTCAAGAGGCAAACAATTAGCATCTTCACCTGTTGTGGTGGAAAATTCTCACTTGCCGGAAGTGCTTAGTGCCCAAAATGAGGGCTTGTGTGCCTCCCTTTGCTTGTTTTGTAGAGCATGTAATTGTTTTTAAATAAATAAATCCAGGGCTTTATCTCTGGTTAATTTTTAAAGCAGTTGTGAGTGGAAAATTTAGCGATCAGTTGTCTGATGGATGGAGTTACGAATTCCCTTATTCTCATTGACAGATACCCTTGAAGCACTAGCTTCTGCTAACCTTTCGAACAACAGACACTAAAATGTTCAGCCTTCCGTTTCAAAACAGAGCTTTCCACGACTGACTGGTCTTAAATGTAATTCTGGGAATTTCCAAAAATTTCCACTTTTGTGTTTTTTGAAAAGAAATATCCGGCGTGTGCGTCTTGCTCTAATGCTTTACTTTTTAAATCATTATCTGCAAAGCGGCTAGAGTACTTAGCATCAGCAAGGCCTGGGGACAAAGTCGCTTTCTTTCTTTTCGTCAGCACGCAAGGGATTCAACTGGTTATGAAACGCGACAGTTGAGTGTTGGGAAGTAAGGCGGGAGCCCGTTTCTGAGACCCAACACAGTGCCCCTGAAGCAACTTGCAAGAGGAGGAACCTACGGCAAGGCCAACAGCTCGTATAAGCCAAACGAGTGGCAAACCTCATGTCATGTTGTCAGCTCCTATCACGGAATCGGAAACAGAAGCATCCTCCTGCAGTGTCCCCCCAAGAAAAAAAAAAAGTTACAGTATTAAGGTTGTGGACAAGAAAATGAAAATACCAATGGCCTGTCACTTAGTGAGCCACATGGCCTCTATGCGTAGCCAAGACCACACAGACAGGATTTATATGGATTCCGCAATAGGCCTACAGGATTGTCACATCATTTTTCCCAAGATGTCCTCTGCTTCGGACTAGCTGCGGTTGAGGCTCCTGTCAAAGTTACTTCACTGTGTGATCCCACAAGTGCCCTATTAGTTGACGATTCAACGGGGCATGGAAGGCCACTTGCAGGCCTGTCACGCAGCAGGAGCACTTCCCATGAACTGTAGGGTTTTCAGCTTTTCTGATGCCAACTATGGGGCTGAGAATTTGGATTTTTGCTGTAGCTCATGGATGTGGACATTGGCCCAGGTTACAGAACCGGGCGCATTCCGTCAAGCTTGCTTTCTGATAGAACCTGAGCCCCGGGGTGTGCTAGGGAAGTGTAGCCCACACCATCACGCACGTCTCTGTTGGAGTCTGGCACTCACTGCTGTTGGAGTTGTCTGGGCAGTTGCTGCACAAACACAGAACTTCCTGTCTAGAGCATGGAGATGGACCAGCTGCTTCTTTTGCCTCCTGGCAGCAGGCTGGAGTTCACGGCCCATGTCCGTGGCACCGCTGGACTTGCCGTTGCCAACCAACAGGCATCGTGGGTATATCGCATGTGCCTCTCGCATCTAGAGGCCGCCATCTATTAGCTTGCCGTGGCAAGTCACATACGAATTTTAGGTGTTTGAAAATGTGAGATAGCGGTTATGTAGCTAGGGAAAATGGTTCTCTCTATGCAAACAGACATGGTGACTGAGGAAATTACAGTTAGTCATGTGAGAAGATTATTTTTTTTCAAAAGGGTAAGTGTTATGCAGATGAGCGATGTATCCACAACATAATAGTATTTACTATCCATTATCTGGAATTGAATATCTAGTTCTGTCTTCTATCTGATATTTTAAGACAAGTATTACACACGTGCTTTAAAATACATCATGTAAAGCAGCTAAAGAATCCTTTAAATGTAATTCATTCATGGTTTTTTTTAATGTTGTTTTGTGTACAACCAAGCATCGTTAACATCATTTGTCCTGTTCAGTCAAATCCTGGATCCTTTACAAAATTACCTTGAGTGAATGCATGACATTCTCTCTATAGTGTTTGCCTGTAGTGTCTATTAACGTATTCCCCAAAAGCACCAGACTTTCAATCATTTCAAACCAAACAATGTCAGTCTCAGGGTATAAACTTATTTAACAATGTATAAGATGCATTTCTGTATGGTTAGTTTATAATTACAGTCTTACTCATTGTAACTAGATAGAAACAAATTAATGTTTCAATATACTGTCTTTTTCCTACCTTCAAATCCAAGCTAATGACTACTCCCTCACTTTTCTGTACAAGTGTACAGCTTTTACTACAAATCATGGTTTTCGGCAAAAAAACATTAAAAAAGTATTTTGTTTTAATGCAGCCCTGCTGTGACACTTTGTAATCTCACCAAATGAGCGGCAAGTAGATAGGGGTGAATTGCCGAGTGTTCAAGATGACTGATAAGTGCTGAGGTGAAGCAGAAGCTGCAGATTTTGTGGAGACGATAAGGTCAGAACGGGCCCAAGTCGGCTCCATTCCGTGCGAAATTCTGGTAATATTAATGTGAAAAAAATCTATACGATAATCAATAATAAGAAACAGAGAATGACCTTGTAATATCTACCTCACCTTATTTCCTCCTCCTAGGAACTATAGTGAATATTACTGACACGTCGTCCCTTAAAGTCCCGCCCCCACAGCTGTTGGGGTATTTTAAGCCAGTTGCGCGTCGGTAGCAAGTAGCAGATAAGGTAGGGGGATTTAGTCTCTCCTTGTTTAATAACAAGAACATGGGGGCTCCATTTTCTCTGTGTCCTACAGACTGTCACCAGATAGAGGCATTCCAAATGACAGCTGCTTATCTGAGCCGCTTTCCATCCGTAATGTCAAGGGACGCGCTACTGGAATTTAGGCTGCATTTAACCGCGGAGGATTCCCAGTATCCTTCATTCTGGGCTATTTCACACTAAATCAGCCAGGCTGTCCCTCCCCCGTTATTATTAAGGGTGACTGTAATGTCTGTAATGTTGCTGTATATAATTGTATGATTTTAAAAAAGTGACCTTGACTGGTTAGTGTATATCATTACCTTGAATTTTGCAAATGAAAATTATTCAGTTGGTCCTAATGTAAAACTATGATGTGAAAATGAAATTGCATTATTGGAACCAGATTAGACACTACTAAAATAATTTTCAATAACAATTTGCTTAAGGCCATGTTTTTAGTAATTTATAAATAGGCTACATTAATATTGCATTATAATGCATTCATATAGCATGATAAACATGGCTATAAATTATAAATATTCGACTTCTGGACAGCACGTATGTTTGTAAGGTGTTATTTATCTCATTTATACGTGACATAAACATCAGCTAAATAAATAAATGTAAATATTTAACTAGCATGTAAACCAAGGCCAAGGATGTTTCTTGAAGAGAAAATTCACGGTAATCTCGATGAGATTTGAGCATCTTCTAAAAGCCCTGTTAAACAAAATTGGACAACTTATCTACAGCACAGACTGCAAAAAGCGAGATATTGGGAAAGACAAGTAGGAGTCTTTCATAAGATTTTCGATTTTTGTTTATTATCGCCAAGGAAAGCAAGCTGAAGAAAACAAGAGACAAGAAACCCGGCTTGTAAAGGCAGCGGTAAAACTGTGGGCGGGCGTCTAGGGAGCGAAATTAATTTATCGGTCTGGAGATCGTACGAAAATGACAAGAGCTGTGGGAGCTCAAGCAGCGGTAGCGTTTAACCCTGCAAAGCGCAGAGACCGGTAATGACTATGAAGGGGGTGAGACAGGTGAGAGCCCGCCGTAGAGGTTTGTAATCAGGAAGCGGTCCACTCCAGAAATCCTAACGAGCGTGATTATAGAGCAGTGGAAGAACCGCGGCGGAATAGCAAAGATCGGGGGTCAGTGAGAGAGGGAACAGATCCTCAGCTAGCTTTAGTGAAAGATATAAAAAATAAAAACGGCAGAGCAAGAGTCGGTTACAAATAGCGGAAAAATCCCCCACTGAAGCGGAGTAATGAAATATGGATCAAGCAGAGGCGGCTTGCCAAAGGACGGTAGATGCTTCGTGACAGTTACTGCTCCACTCATGGACAGAGAAAGAGGCTGAGACGCGAGATGATGGTTTTGGGGGATAACGGATCAGGACGAGTTTTTCTTCCTTTTTCAAAAACATATGAGAAGCATGTTGAAGTAATGGACTTGTCAATAAGCCACAAAATAAAATATATTTAGTATAATGTTAGATTTAGATTCAAATAATGGCGGCCTTAGCTTGGGGGGGGGGGGGGCTCTAGCAATAATAATAATGATAATAATAATAATAATCCTATAGAGGAATTGGGCCACTAGAGGTATATCTGGTTGCTATAATTATACTTGAGCATACAGCTTCACTGGAGATTGCCTAAGTCTCTTTTGGGCTCTGTGAAATCCAAGGAATTTGTAGCTTAGTCCTCCCAGCTCCACTTCTACATATACAGTTTGTTCAGTTCAATAATATCATTTTCCCACTTGTGCAGGAATTACAAGTCTTTTTATTAAAGTCTCGAACACTCCAGTACCCAAAATCAAATTTCAATCTTAGGAAAAGCTATTAACATTCCATACAGTAGCCCTTGACATTTATACCATGCATCTTAAGCTGCTGTCATCAGCAAGTAATTTAATATAAATTAGCAATGGCTATAAGACTATCCAGTTAACTATTGCAGTGAAAAGCAATCGCATGGCTAATCCCACTTTTAAAGTCCAAATTACAAGTGATGGTGATGCTGGTCAGGAGTCTTTATAGTTAAACCAGACACATATTTAATGTCTGAACTGAATTCCACATGTTAATGCTTCCAGCTACAAAGTTGCATTTATATTGTGTTTTTTTGGCCAAAACGAGCTTTATGCAGGTTTTGAGGTGATCAGAATTTTTGGGTTGTGTGTCACTTCAAATCTGCTATTTTATCCCAGAAATAATTTCTGTCACCGGATCCTCATTGTCTTCTTTATGTAAAGTAAAATTATATGTAAAAAAAGTTATGAAGAAAGGTGACCCCTATTATATTTAGTGATGTGTACATTATCATAGCTCATGCAGTCATTATTAAAATTCCTGTGGTTAATATATACTGTGTATGTACAATCCACCATATGTAACAGCGTACAGAACAATTACAATGTTGAAAGATACATTTTCGTCATCATCTTTAAAGTTAAACTGAATTTTGGGACAGTCCCGGAGGTATGGCTAGATAGGAGCTGTATGCATGGGTGCTGGCTGCATGCACATATTTAACTGTAATATTTCAGCTGTACTCTCACTAACACACCATTTTCTAGTGCATGACAGGGCTAACATCTGATTCACAGTGAAAACTGAAATGGAAAAAAAATAAGTTCTGTCAAATGTGAAAATAAATATTGGCAAGAATTTAATCCTGTAACTACAGTGGAAAACTGCAGGAATCCCATATTTGGATCCAATTAATTTTCATTATTAGTTTTTCTTTCTGTATTATGTAGTTTTTGCAGTAGTGCCAATTTTACAGTAAGTTTTACAGTAAATGTGTTTATTGGCTTTTGGTTTTAGAGAGTCCTTTTCTTCAACAGGTTCAGCACTGATACGTCAGTAATTCCCCTGCTGTGATATGACCGCATTCTCTTTATGTGTCTCTTAACTGCTCTGCCATCATCAGGCCTTCTAAAGTATTACCCGTATAAGAAAAATGATGAGTACTGATGGGTAAATTAAGCTTCATGAACCATTTGCTGTATTTTCTCACCCCACTAGAGGGTGCTATCTGTCCATAAAAGTACTGAAAGCATGGCCCAAAATAAACCAAGAGCAATGGTCGGATCAGAAAACACAGCAAATGGTTCATGAAGCTTCATTTGCCTGTCACTAGTGATGGGCAGCAGCCTGGCTCAACCAACCACATTGTTGCCCCACAACCTTGGGGCTGTGTGTGGAGTGTTTTTTGCTCCCCAGGTCACATGGGATTTCTGCAAGTATCAACTGGCAAAGTGACTTTTTTAGTAAGGCCACAGAAACAATAAACCTGTCCCTGAGGATCCCCCCCCCCCAACAGCCTGATGCTGGATAGCAATGTGTAGATGGATGGATGGAAGGAAGGAAGGAAGGAAGGAGGGAAAGAAGGAAGGATGGATGGATATAGTGATACCAGGAAGTTCAATTCCATCTCTGAAAAACAAGATATTAATAAAAATATATTGTAAAAAATCTATATTATTTTCATGGATAAGTTGGCATTACTCTGTTGATTCAGCAGGATTATAAATGAAAAATAAAATAAATGGAAAATGGTGATAGATTAATATGACAGGTGCTCCTCAATACTTATTGTAAGATCAATTAGATTGTGTCCCACTGTAATGCAAATGGTGTATGTTAAAGATATGTTTTCCCTGTAGTTTCATTGGGTACTTACTGTATGGTGCTCCAGTGAAAGTTTTTGACATCAGAAGAATGTCAGTCCTTTGCTTTGTGACATCCGTCATCACCGCCGGTTAAATCGCTCCTTGGCTTGGGCGCATATTAATCTCTGGGTGTCTTGCAGAGTATGGAAGACTGTGGGTTTTTATTTATGGACAACGGAAGCAATTGCAGTAACAGAATGAAATTGTGGGGGGCTTTTCAGGTCACTGCTTCATTCTGGTATTTATGGTTCCCTTGCTCCTGATCCCAGATCATTAGGTTATGGATAGGCATGACCATGGAGTAAATTGAAAGTTAGCTACAAGTCCACCAACACCACTGAAGAGAAATACCTTTGGCTTTTTTCTGTTCTGATCTGATTTGCATCGTGGGCAACAACACATATAAAACAAGCATGTGTGTTGTCTTGCTCAAAATGAAACCTCTGATGAATTTAATTGAAGGCTTAATTGAAGGCTTGAACTTATGATCTGAAATTAAATGCCACAGAAGATTTTCTTAACTGTAGTTGTAATATGAAACGAGTAACTAGTAGGAATCTGTAATAAATTTTAAAAACCTGTGCCTTATGTCAGTATCAGCCATTTATACTGTTGGGTCTGACAAATAATGTTCAGTGGTTTACATAACTGGACTTATTTCCACATAACTGGCCACATTCTGGAGAGGAAGGGGCAACTCAGGCCTTTGAGAAGTATCTGGTCCTCGGGGACCTACAGCCGGTCCACGTTTTTGCTCCCTCTTAGCTCCCTGCCAGACAGTCCACACTTTTGCTCCCAGCTGGGAGGGAGCACAAACATGGACTGTCTGTGGGTCCCTGAGGACTAGATTGGGAAACACTGCCTTAGAGAATCTAGACCCTGTAGGTTTTCTCAGTATGAAGTCAGAGTTGGTGCTTCCTAGTGAAATATGTCTAGTTAACTAATGTCTAGTTAAGAATGTTCTTTGTCTGGAATTGATTTATGAAGACACTATGGTGCAATAATAACATCATTCTTTAATACACAACTATTAATATTAGAACAGTGTATATTCAGGTTGAAATATATTGGAAAGATTAACATTTCCACTTTGTGCAAAAGATCCCTTAGGTCATTCTTTGTTCATTTGTATCATGTCATTTTACATGCTTGATATTTTAATCAAACAAAACAAGAAAGTGCATGAATAACTGAGATGTTACTGATCAAGAACCAAAGACTGATTGCATTATTATGGAACAGATCCATTGGAAACAAGTAACTCAATGAATTAATTTAGAATTGTAGCTAATTCTGAATTGGCAGCAGCTTGTTTATTGGGGATGTACCAGAACATTCTACAAAGCAGGGTAACTTAATTAGCAAAATGCTGGTAAATTACCTTAATGACAATGCAAACTGATTTAAGCTGGCACTGATTCACATAAACAATCCTAATAAGAGCGCAAACTGATTTAAGCTGGCACTAATAACAATGCAACCTGATTAAATCTGGCTCATAGCTTTTAAGTGTACTTAAAAATGCAGGGCCTACATAACGCCATTCTTTTTTGTATACCCCATCTAAACACATAGTAGGAGAAACTCTGAGAGCCAGCACAAAGAATATATATATTATTATGGACCAAAGCAGACCTCTCTCTCCAAGAGTCTAGCTTTTTCTGGAGGATCCCTAGGTGTTCACAAGCCATCTGGGAGACATACATCCTCCAGTACGTCTTGAGTCCAAAATTGCCAAGGTGTATTTGAAAGACACACCGCTCCACGATGGAGACCACTAGTAAAGCTTAATAAAGTGACCTACCTTTAACCAATCAGAATGCAACAGAGTGGCATGCTGGATAATTCCTATAGTTTTCAAAGAAAGAACTGGGAAAGTTTCTATGGAGATGTTGAAGACATGAATCTGCATGTGGCCTCGCAATACCAGTGCAGGGTAGGGGACAGATCCATGAGGGGATAACAGGACAGACAGTGGTGGAATACAGGACAAACAGCAGTGTAATACAGGACAAACAGCAGTGTAGTACAGGACAAACAGCAGTGTAGTACAGGACAAACAACAGTGTAGTACAGGACAAACAGCAGTGTAGTACAGGACAAACAGCAGTGTA
>JABFEA020000110.1:19144889-19154941 GCA_019775915.2 Cyphomyrus plagiostoma | reverse complement strand
ACAGCAGTGTAGTACAGGACAAACAACAGTGTAGTACAGGACAAACAGCAGTGTAGTACAGGACAAACAGCAGTGTAATACAGGACAAACAGCGGTGTAATACAAGGAAAGACAAGACAGTGCAATGTTGGAATAAGTGAGCATTAAATAAGTAATAAACAAGTGATGCCATGGGGATTTGGATGTGCAAATGGACTGCAGCAAGGTAAACAGTACTGATAAAGTGGAGAAGTGGAATATTAACAACATTACGCAATAGAATGACTTGGCTGGACAGGGGGTCCGGAGCCTGTCCCGGAGACTATTGGCACAACCCAGGATGGGGTGCCAACCCATCGCAGGGCTCACTCACACTCACACTCCATTCCAGTTCACCGTTACATCATAATAGGACAATGAACCTCGGAGTCACTCATTTTGCTAGTCACATACCGTGGAGGTTCACTTTAATGTTCTGTTCCTACTGAAGGAATTTAAACTGCCATTTAATTTGTCTTCAGACTTATACTGGGCGCTGTTAGGAAGCATGACAAGGTGTCTATAATGTGTAAAGCTATTAAGAGTGTTCAGTGCTGCGAAATTCAATATGGGCTTTTTAAAATCACCTACTACCATTGTTTGACTTTGGTGGCGATGTACGTGTAAAGTGCATTGGGGAGATGACATGAACAAAGCTATGTATCTATCTATCAGTTTTTCATAACGACTTACCCCCTCCAGGGGGAGCGCAGGAGGTAGGTAAGGGACACCCAGGTTAGGTCATCAGTCTGTCACTAGGCAAACATTCACATACACACAGACACGGACACAGGCGTAAGCACATATTTCAGGGAGTTTAATAACAGCGCTTCACCTAAACAAAATGTTTGTGGACTGTGGCAGGAAAAGCAGAGCATCCAGGTGAGCTCATATGAACATGGAGGGCTGAATTGTGAGCTATAAATATATAATCGATTCCTTAATGCAGATACAGAGAACAAGCCAGACCTGAGCACAATGACCCACTTTATGCTGCATTTGAGGACCATGTTAGCATCACTATTCATATTACACTAATGACACCCAACAGTATCAGCGGTGCACTAACAAAGATGAATGAATATAAAATTAACATGCACTGAGTTCCGGGACTCGCTTGCAAAAGGAGCAACAAACTTTAACGCTAACAGTTACATTCATTTTTGGGCCTTTGACAAAGATTTTGTTGATACGTTCTATACGAATGTCATGTGTTTTTAGCCTTCAGCCATTGATCATCAGAGCTTGCAGGAACGTCTGGATAAAATTGGTTGTTTCTTTTTTTTTAATGGAAGTCTGTCCGTGAGGATGGATGCTGCTGTCCGATGACAGATTTCAAAAGGATGGCACGCTAATCTCGAGTCAAGAAAAGACCCTAAAATGAACGAATGGTGATGAAAAATTCAAAAAGATAACGGCGACAACATGGAGGCAGCCATTTTAAAGGGCACCTTTTTGAGGGTCTTCCTTTGATTAATACTGAAGTCACAGAAAGCCCATCTTTGACCGAATTGCCCCCCAATATCAAGAAACAAAGTTTATTTAAAGCATGTTACCTTCCCCTTCTAGGTATTGATTTTGCTGAAGTCTTATAATAAACATGGGCGCTTTTCAGATCTCTGTATAAGAAGAAGGTTCTCAGAGGAGAGTCATTGTTATTGCTTTCAGACATAAGGAGAAAATTGGTTTTGCATTTATAGCTGTGAGGACCAGCACGGTACACAGCAATATGTAATCACATGGGCGTGCCCCGCATAGAAACATCCGAGTTTCCAAGAGGGTTAAATGCTGTTAAGTCTCGCTGAAAGGCACAGTGCCTGGGAGGGATCATTTCCTTGTCGGCGTTTTTTTTTTTTATCCCACCCTTAAACAGTGGACTGGGATTTATAAAAAATGCCGATTTATAAGATGCGGCACCTCAATATACGGCTGAGGAGGAAAAAAAATCATGCCATGGCTTATTAAGGGACAGGAACAGAAGCGTCCCTTTGCTCACCCCAAAGGTGATGTGCAATTCCAGATCCCTGCCTCCGTTACTTAAGGGCAGAAAGGGTATGTTTATAACGTAATGATTCTTAAGCCCTGCTGCAGCAAGTCTCATGCTGATTAAATGGGCTTATCAGTGAAAGCAAGTAACTAAATGGAGGCCTAGCATATAGACTCAACTTGGCTAGCTGCTGTGGCTCTCTAAGTGTTACCTGCAGGTGCACCTTTGGGAGGAATTAATGTTATAAAAACACTAAATGCTATTATACATACCATTTTCCCCCGTCTGTCTTAAACCGCCTTGTGAAGAGCGTTGTAACTCTGTCATCATTCTTCGTTTCAGTGCAGTTTAAGCTCTGTTTTGTCTGAGGCACGGGGGTGTTTTGTCTGTATGAATGATGCAACAGGAGCTACTTTTGTAGCCAGTCGCAAATTCTAGAATTCAAGGACTCAATTCATTGTATGTGTTACATCCTGGACCAAAGAAAGTTTGATTCTAACCGGCCTGTGACTCAGCGCGAGCACAGAAGCACACCGGCACGCGTCACAAGCGAATGCCCCAAAGACGCAAGACTTATTAGAAACACAATTATGAAGTGAGGAATTGGGGACTTAAAAGATGGATCCTAGGCCAGCGGTAGGTTCTGGATGGGCTCAATTAGATAGGCGGCGACCACATGGACAAAGCAGGACGAGGGGAGTTATCTGACACTTCTGCTCATTCCTGGGTTTCATCTGGGACAGGGAGATATCAGAAACGGCTGTGGGGAGATAGAGAGTCAGTTAATTAGGGCAACAGTTAGGTGGCCTAATCGGAGCTTGGCTTCGCTACTGCCAGGGTTTAGGCTGCAGACTTGCACTGCCTGCTGACATTCTGCCAGAACTGCCCTTTTCTTCTTTCCTAAGCCACGGGGAAAGTGGAGCCAGCTGGGGTAATTAGTGATCTCCAGGCGGGTGGGATTAAGGGCGTGGTTTGGTCCGGGGGCCACCCTAATGCCGTCCCGCAACATGGGTGCTGAAGTTTTGACAGGTGGCCGCTATCCGTGGTGCTGAAGGACAAGTGTGGCCACCTGTTAATCGGCTGTGATGGATGACAGGTCCCGAAGGTGGCGCCATGACGACCGAAACACAAATCCGACTGGAAGCTGATCACTACCCAAACCAAGGAACACAAGCCAATAATGGAGGTGTTTATATGAGGAGACTGACACAGATGGGTGACAGGGCCACGTGACACTGAGGCTTGGCTTTGGGCTGCGGTTTTACTGGGGATTTTCTATTTCCATGGACAGGGAGGATCAGGGCAGCAAAATAAAATGTTAAAGAATGGGACGGGGCAAAATAGCGTTGCTAGGTAGAGGTAAACAAAACGTTTTCCTGTGCATTTGGGGATTGTGTTGGATTAAAGGGATCAGGACATGCTTCCGTATGTTGGTCTGGATTACAAAGCAGAAGACCTGATACATACTGAGGAAACAATGTGTGAGGTTTTACCATATTAATACCCACCCCTGTCTGACTCTCCCTACTAAGACAATGGATACACCCCAGCAATCCCCCTCTGTCTCTGTTTATTTTTAATCACAGTATATTCAGAATATTTCCACAACTGGTCTTGAAGATGAGCAAATCCCCCTCCCTGTAAGTGAGTAATTATGTAGCCTTTGTAATTTGTGGTATTGTAATGAAATTCATATTCATATTTATGTATTGTAATAATTCAAATGTATTAGTTTTTCTATGAATCAGCGAAACCTTACCTACTACAGCCATTCACAGCCATTGGCCCAAGGGAACGGAAAACCAGGAAACTTCATTTATTAATTATTCCCTAAGAAGGCAATTGACTAGTACTCCTGTACCAATAAAAGGCACAAATGATGAGTCAAGCCGTAAGCAGTAAACAAAAGTGGGTTCTTCGCAGATCAGAGCAACTGGAGGTGAGTGATCATAGTGTGATTGTTGGCGGCAGAGTGGAGTAGAGCAATGCAGAAACCTGCATCAGCACACAGGGCCGTCACAGCTCCTGGAAGCTTCCTCTGGAAGCTACAGCAGGCCGGCTTCTGGGGTCCGGCTGATGATTTGTTAGCTTAGTAAGGGCTAAGTATCTGGGGCAGTGATCTGCAATGTTACTGCTTCCTTTAGAAACAGCTCTGTGTTTGGGATCCACCCTTTTGTCAGCACTTTTAGCTATGTAGGATTTCACTCTTGACATTAGAAAGTGTCTAATGTCTTTTTAATTTCTTAGTACAACGAGATAACTAGCATCTTGTTAAAGATCTAAAATGGCTGAAAACTGGTTGAAACACGGCTTCTGGTCTTTTAAGGGTAAGTTGTCTTTTATATTATGCTTGGAAGAAGCTAGGATAGGAAGACGATGCCTGGAAAAGGACTAATATGTTCCTACATTTTTGTTGTAGTTATAAGCCTTGCAGCTATATTATATGGAAGCTGATGAGTTTTACTTGCACATAAATGTTCTGAGGGCAGAAGAAAGAATGAGTGGCTCAGAGAGATAGCCAATCATATTGTAGAGGAGGTGAGGCCCAATCAATAAGATGTATTAATTCTGCCTCCTCTAGTTACCCCTTCCCCTTCTACAATGTGATTGGTTATCTTTCTGAGCCAATCATTTTTCCTTCTGCCCTCAGAATATTTTGGTGTAAGAAAAAATCCCCATGAGCAAAACAAGCATTATAGTAACTGAATACTGGCCATATTCCACAGATGAAATAAATCGGCATCAGTACAAAAGATAAGACCTAAGCTGAATAAGTACCTGTCCACTGAGACCAGGAGGATTTTGTCATCCTGCCCAAGATAATGTGGGTGATCTAGAGTATTGGAAGAAGCATTTAGTTCCAGAGGAATGCAGCACACTAATGAGAAGCCGCGGATGCTGTTTTGGTGCTGTAGTGTTTGAATCAAATATGAAACATGCACACAGTACTGGAAGAAGATAATGATGCATTTTAATATCTCACTTGTTTCTCTCCAATTACAGCGACTCTTTCATTAGTGCTGAGAGTACGGCACCCAAGAAGTGTGTATGATTTAGTGACTTATCACTGCTGCAGCCTGATAATTTGGTATAACAAGAGCAAATTGCAATAAATCACCACGCCAGCATATGTGGAAGCAATATGTGAAAAGTATCTGTATCGCAGACCTGCTGCTGCGTGAACCTGGAAAAACACCTCGAATTATAACTTTCATATATTACAAACGCTTCTTCATTACCTGCTGGGGGATTTCCAGTTCAATAAATGTATTAAAGACAAACCTTGGAACGTCCTTAATACCATAAATTAGATGGAGATGTTCCTTTTCCCGCCGACTCTAATGGATAAGTGAAAATGCATAATGACTTGATTCTCTGCCAGTTGCCGGGTGATTGATAAGGCATTTTGCCCTATAAAAAATGTACGGGTTATTTATCTTTAAAGAACATGTGAAGTGTTGCTCTCAACTTTTCATTCAAGGTTTCTTTCCGCTGAGGCCACCATCACTGTCCATTCGTAACTAAAGGTATTTTTTACCTTCACGTATGGTATAGGTTAGCAATGGTCTAATATGAAATTATTTTCATTTATATCCTTTCTCAAGGGCAATAAATGTATGAACAAATATGGCAGTTTGGGCTGATGCTCTTTGGACCTGTGAATCTTTGTAGCTGTGTAGCTCTTTCTAAGCGCGGGAATGGCCTTGTTTACCCTTCCCTGGAGCTAGCTTTATTTATTTTTTAGTTTTAAACATCAATTTAGCAATTTCTAATTCTGTTTTGAATGGGGCGGGGGGCACCGAAGGCGCCAGGCTCCTTCAATAAACTGTCTGCCAAGGTGACGGTTGCCTGTTCATGCCACGTGTCACGGTGAGGGGAGACAGCACCGAGGCGTGTGACATCCCTGACTGCTTATTTGGGGGCCAGTTGTGACACCTTGGCCAACTTAAAGCCCTCCAGCTCTAGATAGAATGATAGCAATTATGTCCTGGTTGCTATGGAATCCACGGTCAGAAGACATGGCTCAGGGTGGAAGCGCATTTGGGCTCTGAGGACGGCGTGCGATTGAAGGGTAAAGGCTTTTGTGCAAACACAGGCATGTCTGCATGTACGTTGTATTAAATCCCCATAATGAACGGCGTATTGCTGTTTATTGGGAAAAGTAAATGGGGGATGAGGGCGGGTAATAACAGAAACGTGAGGCATTTAAAGGATTTCATGCATGTCTGTACAATAATCATCTATGGTTAATAAGTCTGAGCAGACAGAGGAAACATTGACAATGTTTAACTGTGTAGTATTGGAGAAAAGATTATAATTTAATGATGCAGGTATCTGGAGTAGTTTGCATAGAGCAGCAACATCAATGGTCTGTGGAAGCTCTGTTGTGCTTCAGAATGACTTTTCCGAATCCTCTAGATGACGTAGGTAGAGAGTCACACTGCGCCACTTTCCTGAGTGATCATCCGTAACCCCGATTCAGTGGGGGCTTCTGCTCCGCTCAGAGGGGGTGCCCCCCAGGGAAACACTCCAGCTGGCTGGCCACAGGGGGGGCCTTTCAGGGTGCAGATCATTGTCCTATCAAGACGCATAGCTGAGTCCTAGGAAGCATTTTCACAGATTTTGCAGGGATGCTTGAGGCAGTTTTATAATCACCACCAAAGGGGGTGAATTAACCCGGGTCCAGACCCAACTAAACTGCAAAATTAAATTAAGACACACTTTTTCATTCCTAGAGCCAATATTGCACAAAATTACACTACATCCTGCTCAGATGTTATTCCGTCTTTCATCAGTCTTCCAGTTGCTTACCTTGTTCATTCAATGACAATAGTAATAACAGTAATAAATGCAATCCTGTCCGTGTGCTCCATCGTGTGTGCCATCCCTGTGCTGTGTGATTCCTGTGATAGGCTCCAGGCTTTCCCTTGACCCTGACCCAGATAATCTATTTATCCTAACCTTAAAATGTCAGTTGCCAGCTCCGTGTTTGTGGAGCTTGCATGTCTGCTCTGCATTTGCATGGGTCTTCTACCGCGGTCCAAAAACATGGTACTGAATAAGCAGTTATGGAAAATTGATGTATGTATTAAAATAGAATAATTCATGCATATTGTACTCAAAGGCTACATGAAAAAATCAGGAAATAAGCTGAAAACTGGATCGTGCAGAGGTATAGATGCTCTCCTGAATTTGGCCTTTGTTAAACAAAAATATTTCAATTTTCATGCAGTTGCATGTTTCCATTGTTAACCTACACCTGATTTTTGACAATAATTCTACTCATTGTAAGGAATCTTTAGAAATATAGACATAGTCCAGTGAAAGAATGGCTGCTCCACAGTGTCAGACTGCAAAATGATTATATACCTCTGCTGTTCCTGCTAACTCCACAGTAACAGAGCCCAAAATGAAAGAGAAATTGAGTCGATTTACTTTGACCTCTTCTTGATAAGGATAATAAATCCTTCTTTTAGGCCCTTGACTCATCTTTGAAGTAGACTGGAAAAAAAATCTTCAAAGTTTTGATATTAGCCATCAGCTGTGGTTCACGCAAGAAATATCACTTTAGACTTGGGGAACAATTCAATCTTTTTTAATCTTTAAAGCAATTGAAATATCACGTAAAACAAATCTGACAGATTCTTTTTTTTTCTTCTGAGGAAAATTACAGTACAGCGAAAAGCTTTGTAATTGGAGACTTGTGTTTCATAAAATTAAGAAATTTAAACTCTTAATAACTGTTTACCGCACTTGTGCTAGCTTTCTGTCATTACGACTGACACAACACTCTTTCAGAGCAGATCATTTTGAAAATAAATAGTGCTAGGTAGATTTAGAACAAATCTGACAGCTGGGGCCAAGATTTTTAACTGGGGGGTGTGGGAACAGTAAAAACTGTCGACAGTGGGAGGGAGCACTGGTTTGAAGAGGGCCCCCTCTCTGGCCTGATTCTGAGCAGATTAGTTCAAATATACACTATTTTTGGATGCCTTTACCCATCTTCCAGCTACTCACCTGAGGAGGGGGTAATAAAAGGGACCAGGCCCGAAAGCAGTGTAAGGAACAAGGAATGAAATAGACCGGATGGGATGCCAGGAATACAGGACACACACACCTACACACCAGGAGCAATTTATAGACACTAAATCCATGTCTTTGGACTGCAGGAGGAAACTCTTTCAACATGGGGAGAATATGCAAACTCCACACACACAGTGGGGGGGCTGGATTCAAACCTCCAACCCTGGAGATCCGAGGACACGATGACATTGAGTCACTATGCTGGAGAATTTGCTAAAAACAGAAGCATACCTCAGATCAAACTTCTTGAAGTTTACAGGTTGATACATATTATATGAAGAAGTCTGTGGCCATATAAAATCAATGTTTTTGATTCTTAAAGGGGTTTTGGAGCCATTTAATTGAAGGATTGCAGACAGGGAACACATTACCTTTTTGTTCAAGTAGTATTTTACTTGTAAGCCTTTCACTGTGACTCATAGTTAAGCCCATTGGTATTTAGATCGAGTTGAGTGAAAGAATACGGCTACTGCAAGGCACACTGGGTTTCTGCTGTCATTTATTTCAAGTTATCTTCAAAATAAGACAAAGGGACACAACTGTAATGCGTTAAATACGAAGAATGGAATAAAGTCCACATCTGAGGCCAGCTTCGACGGCTTTTCTTCATAAAATGACAAGTTGGGCTTCCGGAATCTTCCGAGAGGCTCGGCAAATGGGGCGGATTTAACCCCATTATCCTTCCCAGCGCTGACACACTCTTCACCGCTCCCGTCCATAATCGTGCCCCCTGGCCATACCGCGCACAAGTCACGGATAGAAGTGCTGGGTAAGTCACGGCGGAGCCAAATGGCCGTCGAATGGCACCCCGGACCTTCTGATGCGGCGGCTCCTGTGGACACACGCGTTTATGGATCGGATATAAATATACACTATTACGTGATTGTGTAGAAGCCGAATCAAATTAAGTAAATGGGCTGTTTGGCATTCAACTGTATGTCATTAATTATATGTAAACATCCTTAGACATGAGCATGGGGGGAGGTTTATTGTTTGTTTTCATACATGATCCGCTGACATTATACATGTACAGTGACTTAAAGCTATGAAAAACCACCAGACCAACTCCCTCCATAAACAAAACTGGCTTCCTCCATAAACAAAACTGGCTTCCTCCATAAACAAACTATGCAGCCAGAGTTCTGCAACATGGCGCAATGGCGTAGATGGACTTGAAACAAATCTCCACACCTGCTCCCCCCCCCAACCAAAATAATCAGATATTTTTAAAATACTTTTTAAAATGTTGGATAGCAAGCATAAAGGACTGCATGCATGGGGCGGGTGTAGTGTATGGGTTTCTGCTGTGTTAATGGGGTGCTGACATGCTAGAGCGGAACGTGCCAGAAATCCGCCTCTACTCTGGGCTCCCTCGGCCTCACAAAGAACGGACAGCCTACACACATGCCAGATTCAGTCTTCATGCCGGGGTAAGGGAAACATATAGGAAGAACCCCTGACATTTGAACCCTCCATAAACAAGTGACTCTCATCAGAATAGCGTTCTATAATTACCTTTAAAAGCAGATTTGGGATCTGAAGGCTGATGTGATTGGTTTATTTATTTCCCTCACGTTTTTTGTTTAGCTGCATTTACAGTTTAGTGAACCAGGGCACAGGGAGGTCAAATCGTTCATTGCCCGCCTGGCTTATTAAAGAAAATGCCACACCGGAGGCAGATAAACATGGCCAAGTTGATCTTTCAGGTTCAAAGGATCTTATTGGGGAAAAGGTCAATTACAGTGGCCTAATGTTGTTCACAAATAGAGGCATAATATACACTCAACAAAAATATAAACGCAACACCTTTGTGTCTGCTCCGATTTTTCATGAGATGGACTTAAAGATCTAAAATTCATTCCAGATACACAATATTACCATTTCTATCAAACATTGTTCACAAATCAGTCTAAATGTGTGATAGTGAGCACTTCTGCTTTGCTGAGATAATCCATCCCACCTC
>JABFEA020000110.1:19107238-19123981 GCA_019775915.2 Cyphomyrus plagiostoma | reverse complement strand
CCCTTTCATATTGTTAAATTGTGCTTTTACCATACATTTAAAACACCAATATGTTAAAATTGTTTGCCTTTTTTTTTCGGGGACCCCCCCCCCCCCCCCCCCCCCCAACACAAGAATTTAAGTTTTGAGGTTTGCCTGTTTTATCTGTCGCAAAGACAGTTGACACTGTCAGAAAGCACGCTTTTGCACAGCTTTAAGTTTTAAGCTTTGTGGTCATGTAAGAGCATGCGGCTGTTGGCTGCTTGTGCTTGATAAGGGGAGTGTGCGTCGACGGTTTGGAAAGCTATCGGACACGCTAACGTGACTGCACAGCCATCAGAGCCATACTTCACACCCTTTCAACAGCAAGGATCACTAACAGAAACGGAATAATACATTAGGCCTTGTGAAAACTGTAATGTGCGAAAGCATTGGTTCTAAAGAAAGTTGAAAAGTTTAGTTCGATTATTTGCGATGCAAAGTTTGTTAGCTGCCAATGTAAGTACAGGAGGAGGACTTTGATTAGGCTGGTATACAATAACCTACAGCTGCTTGACACTTGCTTAAGTTGATTTCAACACAAACAAGCCAGCATTTTCCTGAATCTGTTGTATGACTTGGCATTGTAATGATCTGCCAATCAGATGTGGAGGAAATCTTTGAATTTGGAAATGGTCATCAAGTGATCATTTAGTATATGGGTATAAATGTGTGAAAGTAATTTACTATCCTTAGTACTGGTGAGACAATTCTAAGACTGGTTCAAATAATGAAATATTAGGGTTAGGGTATTATAGGTTGTCTGTATGTAAATGTATAATCTGATTTTGTTTTTTTGTAATGTTATGTAAGACTCTGCACTGACACTGTTGCTGCTACCTTGGCCAGGTCTCCCTTACAGAAGATATCTATGATCTCAATGGGACAAACCTGGTTAAATAAAGGTTAAATAAAAATAAATTAGCTGTTTATGTAGCATCTATAAACAAGCCAGGAACTTGTTTCGAAATCAAGGTTGCTGACATTTATGTATGGTAACTTCTGTAAGTCAGGAAGTACTTGTTAAGTCCTTAGTTCACAGACAAGCAATTTGACCATTAATTTGAAGATTTTTTTTTTTTCCAGTCCAGAAAATTGAGATGGAGGCTAGTTTTACTTATTAAAAGTTTTATGTCACTGAAACGTCACATTAAAAAAAAATGGCCTCAATATTTGGAACTAATTAGCAGTTTCAATAAATATTGCATATGTATGTTATGTACTTGTTCAAGAATTAGTCCTGTAGTAATAAGACCTTTACAGCAGTGAATTCACACCCCTGTCCTTTAATATCAACCCATTCTGTAAACGGTATCCGAATATTAAAACCCAAGCAGATAGCACATTCTTTGCAAATTAATGGTATACATATTGCAATATAGTGGTTTTTGTCTGATTTGGTGATGTTACTGATCTTTACTGTTACTGGAAGACACTCTGTGGAATTTGTCATGATTAGTGGTTCACAGCTACATTTTTATCTGCTATCACTAGTTCACCAGTGCCAATAACTGGCTAACTGTTAAAGTTGCCAAATGACCCCTTGCAGAGCCTGTGTGTGTGTGTGTGTGTGTGTGTGTGTGTGTGTGGGGGGGGGGGCAGCATGATGCTGGCAGTGAAACATGACAGAATGACACCCTGGCGTTTTTAATTCTATGGAAAACAGAAGGTCAATCTACTGACCACATTTAATGACGTCGTGGGTTGTATTAAACCGCATCGTGGGCCAATAACGTCGACCGAGACACTTTGGACTAATACCGACATCTTGATGTTTAACACATATTGGCTCATACAGATGCGTAAACCAACATGGAGCATCTGTGCTTGTCATGCAGTAAATACTGACTTCGGTAGTCATGTATACATTCTTCTGATTTTGCTGGTGAAATAAACACTCCATTTTGTGTATCGTAAGTCACTAAGCTTTTACATTTTACTTTTGTCCAAAGGAACGTGCAGGTCAGCACTAGAGATCTGGGTCATTATGATTCTTTGAACCCATGACCTTCTGCAGATAATCACTGAGCGACTTACCGCCTTTGCTTCATTCATTAGAAAGCTGAAGATGATTATTGGTCAACCTCCTGTCTTAGGTAATGTGTCTGCTGCTGTTTGTCATGCTGAGAATTTGGAGGCATTCCTGAAATTTTATGCAGAAGCAACAATGTTTGGTTCTCACATTGTATTGATATGTAACAGCGGTCTAAAGATGCATTGTCATGGATCGATTTTTATTAAGGTGGGGATTTAATACATTGACCTACAAATGTCAGTCTCTTTTTATGGATAAAATAAAGGCTCGTTAATATTCATAAAGGAAGCACTACTTAATGAGTTCTGTGGTGGCTTATGGAGAATGCCTCTCCTGTAGCACAAAACTGGCATGGTTTTTGCAAGCTACAGCAGTAGTACGTAGTTAATTTCCCGTAATAATATTTGAAAAGTTATAAATATTTAAATTTTGCTTATCAGTATAATCAGATTGAATTGTGAAAGAAATTTAAAATTTCATTGAATTCTCATGGGGCCAACTATTTACAGCCCTAGTGTTTAGGTATTAATGATGAGGTGTTGATCCATGGAGTTTGCAGTGGTGGCCGTACTGCAGTGTTTGCCAAACTGAGGGACCCAGGACAGTCCACGTTGTTGTTGTTTTGCAACCAGGTATTCGGTGTTCCTGATTGCTCCCTCTCAGCACCCAGCCAAAAACGTGGACTGTCTGGGGTTCCCCGAGGACTGGATTGGGAAACACTGCCTTGCAGCATATATGCTGAGGTTCTTTTAAGCAAAGGTGTCCACCAGCTCTTATCTGGCCGTTACGACAGGGGATGGCGGACTGGCGTAAACGTTCAGTGAAAGCTAAATTTAAAATGTGCTGGATTTCTGAAACTGCCATGGAGACCTGTAAGAACTGGAGAGAGATCTGTATTTTAATCAGTCGCTTGGTATCTGCTTGTGCACCTAGATATACAGAAGTGGATGTTGTCTGTCTCCCATCTACACTGTGAATGGATTTCAGTTTCTCTTGCACTTTATAACTGGACTCCCCCAAAGAGGCATTTTGTTGTTTGCTTATTGTCAAAGTATCTTTTTGAACGGTTGTGTTAGCTGTCACTGTAGTCTGATGAATGGTGAGTTTGGCCGGTAATTGTATTTGACAGTTTCGGAGACCATCTGTACGGATCCTTGCATGGGTATATAAGAGAGATCTTGGTCCTTTCAGCACAGCTGATACAGTGTCTAAGAAGTACCCCTGTTTGTAGTTTATCATTCTTCCATTTAGTTATGTGTTCTGTAACTTAAAACGGAGCTTCATAACCTTCTGAACTAAACTGTATTCTTTTCTCAAGGGAAATGCAGGTTCTGGGCTGGGTTTTTTTTTTTTTTTTTTTTTTTTTTGTGTGGGCATTTGGACCTGAATTTAGTCAGATGAATCTGTGAGGTTGATGCTTAAGGGGGGGCATAGAGGTTGTGGGAGTGCAGTGGAACTTCCCACCCCGGCCTTTGCCAAACCTGTAACTTTGACCCTTGCACGTCCTACAATTTTCATGCTTTGGTAGAATTCCAGAAAAGTTTGAAGTATTTCTTATGAAATGTTAATGCCACGTTTCCCAGCCTCGTGCCTGGGGACACCCTGACAGTCCACGTTTTTGCTCCCTCCCAGCAGCCGGTAGGGCTAAAGTATGGACTGTCTGGTTGTCTCTGAGGACTGGGTTATGAAGCGATGCATTATGATCATCTCCCTGAACACTAGACATGATAGTATATTAAGTGTTATTGGTGTGAAGTTGTCTCCTATCCTTTCTTACCTTCCAAGATGCACAGTGAACGTCAAGAACTTTGATGCTGGGGTGCGAGCCCTGATTTTTCATGTGGATGTTTGAAATGCTCTCCTTCCCCCCCCTGCAGGTGGTACATAAGTTTGGAGGCAGAGCGGTATGCTGAAGAGCGCTTGCCTCATTCAGAATGAGTGTCTCAGATGGTGCGGGAGCAGCTAGCCAAGATGGAAGGAGCTATGTTCTTCAGATCTACGCTCGGCTCTCCCTGGAGGCAGCCCCTTGCTGCACCCTCCGGGTCTCCAAGGAGGCCACGGCTGCAATGGTAGTCAAGGACGCAGCGGCCACATTGGGCCTGGACGGTTCTAAGTTCTACGTACTGGCTGAGGTAAAGGAGTGTGGTGGGGAGGAGTGGGTTCTGGAGGCCAGCGACCTTCCGGTTCAGAGGGTACTGCTGTGGCCCAGGAAGGCGCAGGACCAGCACCCGCAGAGCGAGGGCTTCTACTTCATCCTACAGCAGCGCAACGACGACGGTTCAATCCAGTACGTCCATTTGTCAGCTCTCAGCAAAGAGAGGGAGAGGCAGCAGTTGGCGGCTCGCGGCTTTCTGCCTCCACGGCAGGAAGATCTCGATGACCTGTGTGACCTTCCGCACTTGACGGAATCCAGCATTCTGCATAATCTTCACAATCGCTTCCAGAAAAAGAAAATCTACACTTACGCCAGCAGCATCCTTATTGCCATCAACCCTTTCAAGTTTCTCCCCATTTACAACCCAAAGTACGTCAAGATGTACGAGAACCACCAGCTGGGCAAACTAGAGCCTCACATTTTTGCCATCGCGGACGTGGCGTACTATGCCATGCTGCGGAAGAGTGTCAATCAGTGCATCGTCATCTCTGGGGAGAGTGGCTCCGGCAAGACGCAGAGCACCAACTTCCTCATCCACTGTCTGACGGCTCTCAGCCAGAAGGGCTATGCCAGCGGGGTGGAGAGGACCATCCTGGGAGCAGGTCCAGTCCTGGAGGTAGGAATGACATCTGCACGTTCCAGTGCTGTAACACTGTCTGCATTACGCTTTAATGCCCGAATTTTAGTTCTTCTAGCTGACACCTCATGGTCCCAAATGGGAAGCCCATTTTCCTCATGGATAGGGTTGGGCTATTATCAAAATGGAAAAGCCAGTGCACATCAACAGTAGGAAGTATTTTCTCGATACTTTATAAATATTTCAATGGGTTGGTGCCCCACAGGCCTGATTTGCTTGTGTGTTGGGTTCTCAGGCAGTTGCAGCTGTATCCTGCAGGATCAGAGCACGTTGCAGCACCTGCTGTTTACCTGAAGTTACTCTGCTGAAGTGCAGTTGCAACACAAATGTTTTCCTTTAGTTTTATCACAAATTGACTTGTGTTTAATATTGACATTAACTTATGGCTTAGGCATGTATTTAATAAAAACGTGCTGTGGTGAACCCCGTCTGCAGTGCCCCCCCCCCTCCCTTCTCAGCTGACAGTTGTTTGCCCCCCCCACCTTATGTCCTCCTAGCAGAAGCAGCACTCGTATTGCTCTTTACCAATGACCCTTGTAATTCCATGAGACATTATGCAATACCTCAAAAAGCAGCACCCCTTATTTGATGAAAGTAATCCTGCAAATCCTTTTATTCTCAGTGGTGTTGAGTATCAGTGTTTCCCCTGATTGTTGCTGATGGATCACACATCAATCTGCCACTACTGCCTTCCACATTCTTCCACTGTGGTTTTACTGGTTATTTCGTGAGTGGAGTCTCTCATGCAGTTTTGGGAGGGAAATCTCTGTACCAAGGGTAGTCAGTCACTTCACCCCACAGTCCAAATTCCATCAGCGACACAGACCTGGTGAAATTTTACTGGGGTACATTTTCCTGACGGGGGGGTGGTCCTCCACAATAAAATTTCCCATGTGCTGCGGGTCCTCAGTAGATTTCACCAGCCGGGGGGGATCTAATTGTGTGTTGACCCAAATCCGGACTGGAGTACCTCTCCCGGCATTCTGAGCAGGTCTTGGATATGCCAACATCTGTGCCAGTTTAAACCTCCGCGTTTGAGTATAATGGGGATGCTTGGCTCGGCTCATGGTTAATGAAAACAAGTTGGCTGGTCTTGAGAGGAACATTGCTGTTGGAACTAACTTTTCACATCTTTGAATCAATTTTCGTGAACATTTTTGTCTGAAGAATTAGCCTCTTCCCCATTGGTGTGTCATGTGGCCTTTTATGTGACATTAACAAATAAGAACTTCCTGTCTCTGATGGATTAGCCTGTGAACCTTCGGAGGACCGGGGAGTTCGTCCGCATCGCCTCTGATTCACCCAAAGAGCATTCGCAACCCTCCTCCCACCACAGGCTATTGACTAAGCCGCATGAATTGAAACTGGCCACTGTTGTGCGACCATCAGTTTGTAGATGATCTCTGACCTGTGTGACATGTTAAAGAATATTGGGGCGGATTCGGGCTCCTCCTGGAGTCCCTCTATTTTAGCAGCGTGTTCAGCAAACCACAATTTTGCATGTGGATGCCATGCATTAGTGTGCAAAACCATCCAATGCTTTTCATGTCCCCACCCAACAACACAATGGTTTTTCAAATCAGCGACTTTGATCTGCTTGAGGTACACATTTCCTGTTCGACAGTTTGTGAATGAGAAGCAAATGAGTGTTACAAGTTATTTCGTTTTAAAATGCTGCCTCTAAATTGTTTATTAAGATATGAAGTATGCAACATCCTTGGCTGTTTGAGGTAGCCCATATCTAATCAGTTACAGGAGCATTTCCAAAAATGTATCCTAAGCCTTGATATTGAGGTCTATATACTCGGCCATCTGTGAGTGACTTTGTTGATCAATGTTGGGTGGAAAAATCCTTCTATTAGTAAACCATCTATCTTTGATTAAAAATCGAACCGGGTTCAGTTTTCCAAGAAACCAGATGGCATTTAGAATAGACTAGGCACTGACTCAGCACCTGAAGCTCAATTAGTAGAGCGTTGTGCTAACAATGCAATGGTTGTGGGTTCAAAACCCAGGGAATGTGCTCAGATTGTAACTGCTGTACTATAAATTGCTTTAGAGAAAAGGATCAGGCACCTGTAAAATATAATATGTCGTTAAAGGTAGGCATACCTTTCTGGATTTTGTCTTGGAAAAATTATAAAGTGTATTTTTGTGTGCCACTTTCAGTTATTAGCAATAGCTACGTTTGCTTGTGGTCTGTGAAAGTAGGCTGTGAAACTGATGCAGGCAGCCTGTATGTGACTCGACATGCAACATTATGCAATATCTGTCTAATCTCATTGCACTAGAGACAGCAGTGTGGCCTGTTTGTCAGTGTTCTCATACCTTAAAAAAAGGAAGTTTTGTGGTGTTGCAATAAGGCCTGTTGGTAGGTAGCTGCTTGGGTCTACGTCCCCCGTGTGGCTCTCCTGAAGTCTTGTCTAAGACTTGCTCCCTGTGCACTGCTGCTTGGATCTCTGCTGTCTGGTGGATAATCAATGGAAGCTTGAGGAAGGGGACTCCCATCTTTCCCCATTGAGTAATGGTCCGAATATCGTTATTGTGTCCTTTTAGATAATGAAAATTGCTTGGGTAGCAGCCTGAAAGCTAGAGCCTGAACATCTGTCTGCAGTGTTTGTGTTTGTGTGTGTGTGTGTGTGTGTGTGTGTGTGTGTGTGTGTGTGTGTGTGTGTGTGTGTGTGTGTGTGTGTGTGTGTGTAGCTACACAATTTACCAGAGCATGAAAGACTCAGTCATGGACCTGTGTGTGATGTCTGCCTGCCCCTCTGACTCATCTCATTACACAGACAGTGAAGCGTCTACCATTTATGGAGAATCACAGAGCAAAAAGTGACTGAGATGACCTGTCTGAAAGTTGCCTTTTCTTACCTTTTTTTTTTGTTTAAACCCATTTCACAGATTTTTATTATGCAACCTCACTCAAAATGAACCTTTCCTAACATTTAAAAGGGGGGGGGTCACAACTTTCTTTGTGTTTTTTAAAAAAAAAAAGAAAAAAGAAGTGTTTTGTCAGTACTGCTTTTGTTAAATCACACTACATTACTTGGCTCGTTGCTTGATAGTGACAGCTGTAGCTGCCTTCGAGTCCTGAAGAGGCCATTTGCCCCTGTGCTCTGTTTTTCAGTTTAGTGCTCATTACTGTCTCCTACCCCTGAGTCCTCACTGCCCTGAGAAGCTGATTGTTCTGTAGTGCTTCACTCTTGCTTGCTGCTGAAGCACTGCCTGATTCTGATGGGCCCTTTTCCATCCACGCTTCGTGTTTTGTGCTCAACACAAATGTCAGGGTACTGGCAGGAAACTTTAACCACGGTTTATACAAGGCCTGAAACCAGACTACTGATCCACTAAATGTAACAGTGTTAACATACAATTACACTGTCAATAATTAGTTTTACAGGTTTTATTTTTTTAATTAATCACCGCCCTCTGCTTCCGATTTCACAGTAAGGCCTGGACACTTATTTGGGTGCCTAAAAGATTTGGAGTAGCTGCATAGTTTTAACAAGACATTAATGAGGCATGTGTCACTCCTGTCATCTTGTGTTTAAAGCTGGAGAAGTATAGATGCACTGATCCAATATTTGGATCGGTATCGGCGCCGACCCAGACCTATTTGATGGATTGGGTATGGGCCATGCATGACCGATCCACGTCCAGTATTTACTTATTTAGTTTTTGGCAATCTCTAAAAAGAGAGCTCCTATTTCGTGTTGAATATATTTGTACAATCAACCGCACGACGGCTCTTTCCCGTTTACATGTGTGTTTTTGCGGCATTCAAATCGAAGGCTAACGCTGCCCCTCAGTCTCTTTTGGTACTCGGTGGGTGAGAGTACAGTGACTTCCGCCTGCTGTGACGTCATGCGCATACCCTTCGCAGTACGAGGAGCGTGAGAAGACGTGACGATCTGGGGGTATTTTATGCTTTTAATAGAAACTAGTAGCACAGCAATTTGCAATCTGTAAAATAAAGTTTTGAGAGATGGGAATAGCGTTTAAAGGACAATCCCACTTAACAAAGTGCACCCAACTATGTGAGACAAAAAAAAAAGCAATGGATTATTTGAGAGTCGCTAACTTGGACTGTTTTGCGAACTCGCAGCTGCTTGTGATACAAGAGGGGCTGCCATCGCAACAAAGTGTAACTGCGCTCCCGCCAATGGGAGAGAAATTACAATTTTAAGCACTTGCCACTTGTGTATACTTGTTTTTGGAGATGTTCATATTGAATTGCAAATGCCTCCAACGCTTAAAACAAGTCGTACAAACAAGGTGGAGAACCGCACGTTATGTATGTTTGTAGTAGCCTAACTAAATATTTTTTGCAATACGTTTTTCACGTTTGTGTTATACTTTATATATATTTTTTTAACCTAGTAAATAAAGTAAAAAGAGGTCTTGTATGTGTATCTGCAGTCGTGTATCAATCGGATCGGAACTGAAAAAATGTGGATCGACCCATCTCTAGTTAAAGCACGTATTAATGTTATAATTTTGTTGTTGTAGTACTGGATAAGAAGTCATTGAGGTGAGTTGCAGTTTGTGGAGACAATAGTAGAACAGGTACTGTTGGCTAACCTGGCAAGTTCCACTTCATAAGATCTGTGGCGCAGCATGGTAGCTCAGCTTACAGCACGGTTGCCTCACACCTCCAAGACGGCAGACCTGAATCCTTGGTGGAGTTGCCATGTTCTCCCTTTACCGTGCTGCTTTCCCCTGAGTACTCCGGCTTCCTCCCGCAGTTCAAAGACTTGCATTTAGGCTAATTGATGTCTTTATTTGGCCCTAGAGCAGGACTGTTAGCATATGGCTGTATGCCCGCTGCGGTGGATTGACATCCTGTCTGCTCTGTACCCCAGTATTGTGCCCTGTGCCACCTGAGATGCACCCGGGTTCCCATACCGCCCTGACCTGGATAAGCAGCTGTATGATGTGTGGGAATCATAAACCATAATGGCTGGTATTGCACATGATTATTGTATTGCACGGGTCAGTTGTTGCACTAAGTTCACAGTGACAGAAAGTTGAAATTTATAGTTGCTAAATTAACAAGGCTGAAATAGATACATAATGCAGCAGTAACAGTGGGCAGTAAGTAAAGTGCAGTGGCAATTGACTTTCTTGTGTGTCTTCTGCAGGGTGGTTAGACAGGTTCTGTTGGATGTGGTGCAACTGGTTTCATTTTACCTCCAGCTCCCTTTCCTCCTCTGTGATCATAGGGAGGAAAACGTGACGTATGTATTGCACACCTACACAGCACCTGTGATCCCCAGTGCAGCCCTGCAGACAGGATTTCCTGTCTGAATTCTCCCTCAGGGATTGTGTGTGTGTGTGTTTTTTTTTTTTTTTTAACAGGATGTGTTTACTACATTAGATTATGCATTTTCAGGGTGTTGAGGGGGACATTTGTTTATCTGCAAATCTAGAGGAAGAATGGGTAGGCATCATGATTCTTCTTGTCCATTTTGGGGGCCGTCCATTTTCTTCTGAAGAACTTGTCATTATTTTGCATGGCTGTATTAAATGTCGGCAAATGTTTTACTTGCAAATTAATGAAGTCATGATTTTTGTTATAAAACCAATAGATTTGCTTTATTTCCTTTAGGCCTTTCTGTGAGCTGTGCTGTATAGTCAGTTTAGAGTGGGCTGTGCATTGAAAAAATGTGGAATTTCAAAATATGGGATTTTTATGGGCATAATGGATCAGTGGGCAGTCCATAGTTTCATAACCCCCCCCCCCACACACACACACACACACACACACACACACACACACACACACACTGTCGTTTTGAAAGATGATCAATAAATGTGCTTGAAATTCATTTTCTGGAAGAATTTATGCATAGTTTCCTGTGAAATGAGCCACACTTATCACACACCAGAATCTAACAGATGTCATCATTTCAGAAGTTTGAATATTTGAATGCTGCATAATCAACAAAATTTTAAAGAAAAACATATGGGATTTAGTTAATGACTTTAGTTAATAAACTTGCACTATGCTGATTTTTCTTTTCCGTATAGTTTGATCAAAAATCCTAATTGTAGATTCCACATGCATGGGTCTTAGCCTGCATGCAAGGCATTTTATCATATAAACTATTAATCCAAAATTAGTTATCAGTTTACCTATATTATAAACACTGAGGCATATCTCTTATCTCATCAATAAAAAATGTGGCTTTAAATATCTGGCTTTTCTCGTGTCATTTTAAATATTTGGGAAAAATTTCCCAGTCTCCTCTATACTTGATAAATGGACTAGCATTGCTGGTTCGCTTGGTTTTCTCTCTCTTTGCGGAGCATTTTAACTGTGTGCTACAGAGAGTGAAACAAAGGGCACCACAGTAGGATCACGATTGTGGGGAATTCGTTATGGCTAAACATAGCTGCCTTTAACATTCACCATTGTCTTGTTCTTGCTAGTAAGAGTGCATCTGGAGAGCTTGCATGCTACTCTAAACAATGAGGTTTTGTTAACTCCGATCTTCATGATTTTCTTCTCTCAAAGGGTAGTTCATGTAGTCATTAAAACCTACCAAACGTATTCTTAATAATAGCCTAATGGGCTCCTTATCTGACTGGCTTAAAATGATTGTGTCATTCATATATTGCATCTCAGTGTATATTTTTATTATTTTTCTTTTATTAAAAAAGTCTTTTCCCAGAACTTGATTCTACTATCGGGTGATTCCTCACAAAGATCCATTTCATGTTACATCCATGACACGGATAAAACTCTTTTTTGTAAAACTTGTAAATAAATTGTCAACAGTAATATATTAATATTAATAGGTTACATAGTGTTACGTCCTGCGACGTCCATCCTGTTCCTGCCCTTCGTATGCCACGCCCCCTCGTTACCTCTTGTGCTTCCCGAGTGTTTCCACCCGTGTGGCGTAGCCGCACGCCAGTCCCGTGATTCGTCTTTGCTTGTATTTAAGTCTGCGCCAGCGTCTGTTCCGGCAGACGAGGCATTGAAGTGTCGGTGTCTTGTGCAATTAAACCCCGTATTCCCGTGTGCCTGCCTGGACTTCCCTCTGTCCGCCCTGCACGCACTTCCGCATCACAACACATAGTGATTTCTGCAAATTGACTCATTTATACTAAGCTTGTCCTTAATCTGAGGCATTTTGTTTACCAGTTTGACCCTAAATGTCACAGCCATAATGCTGGAATTGCCCCATATTAGATCATGGAAAAATGTTATAATCCATCGAAACACTTCAGTCTTATAATATAGGCAACACAAGGTCATTTTTAATTTCTTTACGGTTGTAATTCTATCTAATTTTGCTACTAACATTTTCTAGTTTTTACATGCAGGCTGAGAAAAGATCAGGAAAAACAGAGAATCTGAATTGATGGCATTCATCTTCCAGCTTTATGGGCCTTGTTTTACCAGTGTTTTTGCTCTAGAAGTACTCCAGAGGCGAATTAATGCTGAAATTTTTTGGCTGCCTTTAGGGCTCTTGGGCAAGAGTGCAGCTCTGTTGCCTGGTGCTTCCTACCCTGGAATAGCACTGAAGGTGGTCATATTGGAGACATCAAGACTGCGTGGAGGCACCATTGTGTGTCTTACCAATTGGCACCTACCCCATACTTTTTTCCTTTTTAATCTTCTTAAATTTACACAAGTTCTTCCTGAAATCTATGGCAGAGCTTATTATGTTGGGTCTTAAGGGGATGTGCAAAACCAAAAGTCTTTGTTAGGGGTCTTTGCATATGAATTATTCTCACATGCCGAGAATTTAGGTCACACTAGATAGTGCGCAACAGATGTCCGCTGGGTTTGTGAGGCGTCTGACGTAGAACTGGGGTTTGGTATCGCCTGGTATATCTAGCCTTGCCTTGAGGTAGGTGCACTGGCATCAGATGCCTTTCACAGCAGCAGCCTTCCAGGCAGGCAGACTCCCCCTCAGCCCACAAGGGAGCCCTGTCCTCAGACCTGCTCTGCTCAGCGTGTTTCTGGGGCCTCTGAGCTGCTGGCTTGGCAACCGCTCCTTAGGATGCAAAGGGCTGCCTGTATCCCCTATTCATGTTCTCCTAACTGCAATTTTGTTGAGTGGTACATTTAATTATGGCATGCCTCTTCATTTTTTGTTGCACAATTTTTAAAGTCAGATTTTAAGTTGCGTTTTTTCCCACATGGTATCAGTATCAAGGCACAGTATGGTCTTTAAGCAGTTTGGAGGGGAAAATCTTGGTCATGCTTGAGTTTGTTGAAATTTTATGAGAAAGTATCAGTTTATCGCATCTGGCAAATGCGCCGTTAAAATTTTCATTGCTTGTAGCTCTCAGTACTTAAGCAGAATTCGTCTGGTAATATAGCAGTGAAGGGGAATTGAAGGTAAAACTTCAGTTGGGAATATTTTGTTCTAGCTGTACTAACAAATTAGCCTGTCAGTTTTAGACGGACACTGAAATAACTAATATGGACATGTAAGTGGTAGACCCTGATCTGGAGATGCTGTTGAGGTAGCCTGCGGTAATGGCCTCGTGCAGTACTACTGCAAGCTGAGGTTCCCACTGACACAATGTGAGCCCTGTTTTCTCCCCTCTATCATCTGCCTGTGTGGAATGGCTTCACTGCCTCTGTCCGCATGCAGCACTGCTCCCCAGTCAAATGTATGGCAGCCACTTTAATCTGCCTCAAGCCAAGGGTTCCTTAGTCTAGAGAACACTGTGCAGAAGGTTATTAATCATGGTGGATGCAAAGCTCTTCTCTTCTGCTCGTTGTTATTGTCTAATACAACAGCAGGATTTTCTTGTTGCTTAAGTGTATCTTTAACTGCATTTTCTGTTGTACTGTTGAACTGTTAAGAAGTTTTGATTTTGTTGTGTTTGTTTGTTTGTTTTGCGCTCTGCATTAAATACGATATGAATTGTCCAGATGGTGGCGGAGATGATGCTATAATGGGGGTGCTACTGTTTAATTAGATCGTTGTTTTATATGGGCGAAGTGCTGCAAGTTATGGTTTCTGTTCCACGTCAGTTTCTCATGCTGCCCCTTTCAAAAACTACTTTTTGAAATACTGTTCGCTAAAAGGAAACCATGGAGCCTGACGTGGCTTTGCAGTCCCAACTCTAACTTCTGCTTTATTTTTATTCTTCATATTTTCTTTAATTAAATAAACCGAAATGCTAAAATGGCCTTTTGTAAGTAACACCACTTGGTGTCCTTTTATTTTGCTTCATTTTTGCAGGCATTTGGCAACGCAAAGACTGCCCACAACAACAACTCCAGCCGATTTGGGAAGTTCATCCAAGTTAACTATCTGGAGAGCGGTATAGTGAGGGGGTGAGTGATCTGCTAACGCCATCTTCCCTCTGCAGCTCACATCTCGGCTCTGTTTCCATTTATGTTCTTTATAATCAGGCATATAATTACTTTTTATGAATGCATGTTATTCAATCTTGACTGTTATTCAAAATGACACAGTGCTAGCTAATATGTAATTGGGCAAATATTTAATCATTGTGCCTGTAGCAGAGTAGGGTCCATAAAGGCACTCGTCGTCAACATATTGATCAAAGATGGGAACTGTACCCTTCCTATATCTGTAATAAAGAGCGCATTCCGCATGCCGGTGTGTGAGACCAGCTGCATTATTTTTTTTTTTAAACCAAGAATGAATGTAGTTCACGGAGTTAACGGTCTAATGGAGTTCATTCCAGGAACTTGTTCGAATATGACCAACACACCACTCATTTTCACTTTGAACTTTAATAATTCTATTATGGCGTTCATTTTTGTGTGTCTCCATGTTGGGCGAATGTGTGAATATTTGTCCATGTGTACATGAGGGTGGGAACGTATGCTTGTGTATGTGCGTGCCTGTTTGTCTATACGACTGTGTCAGGTTGGGTCTTAGACTCCACCTGGAATAACATCTCAGGCTCTATTCCCCCCCGCCACACTCCCTGCTGGTGGATGGGGCCCCTGGCTGCCGATGCCTGGTGGCTCTTGATGTTCGGGGCTGGATGCTCTGGTGTGTGCTGGCTCACCCTCGGCGGTTGCCTGGTGGGGCCTGGCCCTCCCAGCTCTGTCGGGCCCCGGCGGAGGGGTGGGGCGGCCCTTGGATCCCTGGGCCCAGGTTCCGGTCTGCCCTGGCGTGGCCGGCTGTCGGCGGGGCCTGCGTGCTCGCCGCCACGGCCCCCTGGGGCTCCTGCAAGGTGGCTGCCGGATGGCCCCCCTCCGGAGCGCTCCTCTGCCCTTTTCTGGGTTGGGGCTATGGTTGTCCCTGTGCTGGTCCTCCTGGGGTTCCCGTGCCCTGGGGGGCCTCTGGATGTCGGGGGCCCGGATCTCCTCCATGTCACCTTCATGTCCTGGGGGGGCGGGGTTGTGGCTCCCCACACTACTAGACATTTAGATGAATAAACCTTATGAACATCAGTGCAGAAACACAGGTGTGCACACAGGTGTGCACACAGGTATGTAGACTGGTGCTCACAGACGCGCGCTGTCTTGATCGGCTGTTGCTTCTGGGCCTGTGTTGTAATGCTGGGTGTTCAATAACATTTAACGTTTGATTTTCGATGCGATTCGTACAGATGTTGGTTGTTGTCTCTCTGCAGCAGACAGTGAAGCAGATCGTTTTTTTTTTTCTCTTTCTCTCCCTCTCTCTCTGTCCCCCTCCTCCTCCTTTCCCCCCCTCCCTCTCCTTCAGTTGAGGAAGTAAATTAAAAAAATATATATATTTAAGTAGAAATAAAGTAGTCCTCCGCAGAGGGGGGGTGGTGGAGGGAAAAAAAAAAAAAGATACAAAACAGCACATAAACAAGCAAGCAAACTCTTAGTGAGGTTCAGAGAGTAATTTATACAGTACTGAAGTCTGTATGTGCTGGTTTGTTGATGCATTTGTCTGAAAACAAACTGTATGAGGCCAGATTTGACCTGGGGTATTTTAATCAATTCATTTCCATTCGGCATTAGCCTTACAGTTTGTACACCTAAGTCTTACTTTTTAGAACTTATTCTAAAATCAATAGTTATTGTACATGCAGCTAATTGAATTCAACATAATAGGTTACGTATGATTAATAATATATAATATTATAATAGTATGATTTCCCGGATGGACATCGTAAAGGCATGTACAGTATGCCCTGCTAGCAGTTGATGTTGCATATAGCTAATTCTGCCCGATTCCGCCTGTACCTGCCGCGTGCAAGAAAAGCGGAATCAGAAAAGATTTTAAAAATAATAATTACAATGGAAAAGTAGGTAGACGTTTTTGGACTAGCATAGAAAATGCAGTCATTATCTCTCAGTCCTGGGTATGGGCAGGCTTTGCACATTTTTCAGAAATCCCTGGTGTTGACAGACTAGACGATTGCGAGTAATTGTATCTGATTGATGCCATTCCTCTCCACTGTTCATTTATTTATTTGTTAATTTAGGCAAAGACAAAGGCATTGCCCGAGCGGCATTACATCCCCTTGTTGGTGGAGAGGGAGATTTCTCCGGTGGGGTCCCCCTCAGAAGGTGCTCTGCCCTTTATTTTATGATTTATATCTGGAATGCCTGATCAATAAAGAGCGACCTGAGCCGGCTCCTGGGCAGGAACCAAGTCCCTGTCAGTCACTAATGGCTCCCGCAAACACGGCCAGATGCTCCCTTTCCAGTCCCCCGTCTGACCGCAGGCGCATCTGGCCGTCGGCGGGCGTCCATTTTCCGCACTTTTTATGGGCAGTTAGCCGTCGATATCAGGCGGCCTGCCGCCGCACCCCGGGGACTGCACAGCGCTCAAAATCCGCGGACCCTACAGATTCCTCCCCATCCTTTCGAAGGTCTACCTTCTGCTTAAGTTCGCCCCGTAACTGCTGCATTTATCCGATGCTTTAATATGGGGGGGGGGGGGGGGTCAGAAAATATTACAGCAGGTAAAG
>JABFEA020000110.1:19093608-19107228 GCA_019775915.2 Cyphomyrus plagiostoma | reverse complement strand
CCCCCCTGCGGCCCCCCCCCCCCCCCCCCCGCCCCCCCCTCGCCCCCCCCGCGTCCCGCCCCCCCCCCCCCCGGCACAGAAAACATTACAGCAGGTAAAGCGAAAATGCACAGCATTAACGTCAGAGAGCCGTAATTATGCAGCCTTTGCAGCACATCTTCTGGCACTGCGATTTCCACTTCGGACTCAAATCAGCACTAATTGGCTGACTGCAGATTTGCGGAGACCATTTTCCTCTGCCGATTTATTATGGGTATGGGGGTGTTTCTAAGGTTCTTAGAACGCACGCGATTTGAAATCCCTTTTCCCACAAATCCACGTACCTGTATATGCACTCTCTCGATCTTGCAGAAGGGTCTCACTGTGAAAGGAGCACGTGATTATGATCAAGGTATGGCTAGACTCTTCTGTTGTGATTGCAACATTTAATGCAGCTGAAATCTGTAAAGGAACCCCACTTCCACCCAAAGGACTCGGCACAGTATGAGAACACCTACGATACTCTTAAACATCTACAGTGTGAAACTTTGTAGATCGAGGCATTGCTACCTTCTCGTGTTTTTTTAATGAAAACTGTCACATGTGTCACATATTGCTGGTTGGCTGTGACCACGTCGTCATCGCAGATATATCTGAGTGGCCAGAGTAACTGATATTTAAGATATGGCTGTAAATGAAATGGAACATCTGTTCATTACCTCAGATACTTAAGGTATCATTTTAGTAAAAAATCTACCATTTATTTTATTTGAATGTAAAGAATACTTTGGCACAGAAGAGTTATTCAGGATATCTCCAAATGCTAACTTGGCTTATGGGATGTGTGGAACTAATGTTTTCTATTTAATGAGGTTTTGAAAATTTTCAAATACGTCTTAGAATCACTTCCTGACTGATTAAAAAATATCTTTAAATCATTGCCTCAGGGCACATAGAAAACAGTGTTTTCTTCCACGCTTAAAACCATTGACTTCATAAATTAAATGTCTGAATTAATCCTTAGATGAAGAAGGGATTTATCGCAAATCACCCTGTTCTGATGTCCCCATTTCCTTCAGCATCCTTTTATGTTTAAGCAGCAAAGTGTGTGTCAGCTTGATTCATTGTATTTTCTATGGTAACACTGTTTCAGTTCTAGGGTTTATTGGGGGTGGGGTTATTAATAGAGCCATATTCCTTTTGTAGAGCTGGGTGGCAGTTCCTGTTTTTAACGTATCTTACGCCTGTGTCTTGCCAGACTTCTGTTAGACTGTGGAGCTTGGACTGCGTAACATACTTTTGGAGCAACTGTATATTGCTGTATATTACTGCTGATTGTATGTTTTAGTAGTCCGCTGCTCAGATGCAAATCTGCGAGGCAGAAAAGCACAGCTAATTCAGCATACCTTAAATGGGCACTTAAATTGGGCTGACTGCAGTCTTTTTCAAAAAGTATTTATTTATGCCTACTCAAAACAATTCCCAAGCAAATCATGTACAGGACTTTTTGGGCTGCGCAGTTCCCTGAAAATAAACCCTTCTTAGAGGAGAATCCAGCTCAGAAAGCAGAGACGTAGAGTACGTTGCCCTGAGCTCGCGTTGCACAATCCGCCAGCATCTCGTCACATTTAATTAGCACGATACCATTTACTGAACATTATTGTAATCTTGTACAAACTGTCACGCGCTGTTGTGTGAACACTTTAAGACCTGAGTTGTGAAATGTATTATTGCATCTTAGTTTTTGCAGCAACTAAGAAACAGTTACAAATCTGCTGACTTGTCACAGCATCATTTTTTTCAGAAGTCATCCGATAAGGTTTAGAAATCAGAGGAATGAGGACAATTAAATATGTGGTTAATTGGCATTACTCTTCATTTTAAAAGTATGTATGATAAAATATAGAATAAGAGACATACATGGAAAAACAAATTAAGATAATTTTCACTATATGACAATCACACTTCCATTCGCTTATTTGGAACATGCTTTCTATCCAAAGTGACGTACATTTTTGAGAAGGCAGGGACAGCCAGTCCCTGGGGCAGCTGGAGTTAGGGGCCTCGCTCAAGGGCCCCATGGTGACATCACTGTACCGACCCTGAAATTTGTCCTTCTGATCATGTGCACAGAGCCACACACCACAGAATACTTATCACACACAAAGTAGATTTAATTCTGTTAATGGATTCCAGAATATATGCTAAAGGTATCTGTAAAAAAAATGCATATTTACATGCCTTGAGCAAGACGGGAAATCTTATTTCTTGGAAATTTGCAGGCACTCATGCAAGAATCTAGTTATGTATATATTACGCAGCACTGCTACATCCATACCTACACCCAGGCGTGGAGCGAGTTCACAGGGATCAAAAGCAAAGCGCTCTTTGTCTGATGTGTCGCACGCTTGGCCTGCTGAAAAATGTACCCCCATGTGACCTTGTCTACACCTCAGTTTCGTTTCACTGCTAATGACCTTGTTCATATATTTTTTTTCCTTTCATCACAACCAACCAACTTCCGACTTCATTAATCTTGTAACCTAAAGAAAGCGATTATGTACAACCTTTTAAAAGTCAGATTTTTAATGTACTTCTGTACTACTTTTTAAATTGTGTTTTTTTTCCTACTCTTAGCTGCTCTGTTCCTTTGATCAGTCTGATCTGTACAAGGCAGATGTCTGGAGATATTTCACATGACAGGACTATAAGATTACAGGACAAAGATTGCCTCCAGCCCCTGAAGTTCTGTGACATTATATTTGGAAAGTTTGGCTTTCACATGGCTTGGGTATATAGATGTGACTGGTAATAAATCTGACCTGACATAAACGAAGTTATTGAAGATGTGTGTTTGCCTGATACTTGCCAACAGTTATGTTTTCCACATGATTCCATTCACGAGTTTCACGTACTCAGTACTGAATATATATTACTTTTTTGTAAAGTGAATGCAAATGTAATAAAGAATATGCACCCAGTTAAGGATAATGGTAATTATAGCATGAATTCCCCCCCCCCCCCCCCAAATGTTCCCTTGAAGTCAGGTCGGTGAAAGCTGAAATGTGTGATGTCATCATAAATTGTTAATGATGCAAAAATGCTTAGGTATGCTTGCAGAATTTCTGGCCGATTGAAGCCTCTTGAGTACTGGACCAGTAGCTGGGTCACACCCCTTCATTAGATCATTTAAACAAACACATATATCTTCAGGATATACAAGAATAAGTTAATGAATCCTTGCTCACAAGGCCAGTGTTGTCGTTTAAAGCTCAGATATTTATTGAGTATGATTACATTGGATGTCCTTGACTGGTCCTTGACTGGAGTTTGCCATTATGAAGCATATAAACCCTAATTGTGAGATATTCTTCAGTTTAACAACTGAATAGAGGTCAATTTGCCATTTCGATCATTGTATAGCCTATGTCACTGCTCCAGGGGGCTGTATATTGTGGCATTGTTAATTAAAAGCAGAGAAGAGTGAGAAATGTTTCTCAGTGCACAAGATGGCATACTGTAAATTCATTAATTTATCTGATAAATAATTAATTAACTATAAATTAAATAAGAAATTAAATGAACACAGGCGGATTGCTTCAGGTTTTAGCCAATGCTAATTGCCAATGCTAATTGAAGCTATCATGTAAATGCATTATTTATAATGTTAATTTCTGGGAAAAGTTTTTTTTTACAGCTGGTAGTACCGGTGATGTTATTAGACAGACAGACAGACAGACATACAACTTTATTGATCCCAAGGGGAAGTTCTTGTGGTAATTCAGGCTAGATTATGAACGAGATCCATTTTCTAAGATTCGTCTTTAAAACTAATTTATAGGTAAGTCATAAAATAATGATACAGTAGATATTAATAATAGAGTAATAATAATACATACAGTACTGTACTGTACCCCAAGCCAACAAACCACTGAAGCCGTGCAATGTATTCCTGAGCATCACAAAGTAGTGTGTGCATTCATTATTACGATCCATTGTATTTAGCCCGAATTTCTGATATAATAGGCTTTGTGACAGGCCGTTTGTAAGTATGAGTTGTCTATAAGTCAGATGTTCTTAACTGAAGGACTGCCTGTACCCTGAGACAGCCTACATCTTATAAATCTAAACAATGGCCAATAAAAAGAAAGTGAAGAGAAGTTATAAAGAATGATTATTACAAAGTTGACGGAAACCAAGAACTAAGGTGAACACAAGCATCGGGCCATATAACATGTGCACTATATAACAGCAAAAAGGCTTCACCATGACCAAACCAAGTACATCCCTCTTTGGAGGTCTTGCTGTCTGCTTCCTGTCCCAGGATACCTCTGTGCCCTGCTTCCTGTCTGTATACCATTGTTTAACCAATCAAAGGCCTTCATCCTGGCTGTATTCTCTATACATTTTCTGTATATCTTTGAAAATGTAAAGGTAGGGAATTGATGTGGACTTTCTGAGGATACACATCTGGCCTTTAGGCTGAGGTAAACCTCACTTGAAAGAATTATGAGATAATCTTTCAAAAATAAAATGCTTTAAACGACAACACACAGTATGCCCTGTAAAATGTCACATTACCAATAATTACAAAAATAATTCTGCTACAATAAAAACAACAGATGAAGCATCACATTTAAAACCATTTTATCAGTTCTGGTAGCAGCAAAATTATATCCCTGCAATCCAAAAGCATTCTGAGTTGGAAACAGACCAGGTGAGGCATTGTGGAAAGGAGGCCAATTATGTAAAAAGGGATATTATAGTTCCATTATATATGTAGTTTTTTGTTTGTTTTTGTTTTTTCGCTCTAGGTTTCCAGTCTAGTATAAATATTTCAATTAAGGGGTTGAAATGGACACATTAATATTGAAGTGCTGCCTTTTTAAATAGGTTCTTCTGAATATCTTGATAGAAAATCAAGAGCGGGAATGGAATCTGTCTCTCTATCTATCACTTAGAGTTTACCATTAATAAGGACGAAGGTAACTTTAAGAATCCAATTGTTTTAGAAGGCTTTTAAAACTGACAAATAGGTGACTACGCTCACGATGCAAACTGATTTGATTATTTTAATCGTCTTGGCACTGCCTTGTATAAGCATCCTGTTCAGATCCGTGACATTGTAATCTCGACCTTAATATTATGGTACATGGACTGAAATGGACCTAGTAAACTTCAACATAGGTAGACAGCATTGCAGGATGTTCAGCTTGCACGACTGGCTTTCAAGAATTTCAATTAATTAAAAAATCAATCAGTCAAAAATACTTCGGTCATGAGCTGATAGAATGCCAGACCTATTCTATTTAAATGCTTGGAGATCTGAGAAACTTGGTACATAGTGATGGTTCATCCAGAAACAGGGGCTCCTGATGTATACTTGGCCAAAGGACATGTCATTTCGATAGTGTCATAGCAAATTAAGTATGGCCAATTTTAGCCAAGCCAACAGCTACTTTCTGCTTGAAAGAACAAGATAGTGGAAAGCAGAAAACATTCTCTCCCCTATTTCGCGAGGTAGGTCTGGAAATGCTGCACTATTTCATCAAAAACCCGGAATCCCTAATCAGATTGACAGGCAAGGGCAATGGATTCAGTACTGCTGCTCCTAAGCATTATAAAGTCAGAAAGTTTAAAGGGCCACATTTTTTAAATCATTGTGGGCGTCTCTGCGGTCCTGCTGCTTCAAAGTCCCATCTTTATATCCAAACCTTTCAACTATGCTGAACGTATTTTTGACAAATCAGATGTAAATATTCTTCTTATAGAATGAGATTCTTTACTTGGTAACTGAGAAATTTAGTCTTCTGCTCCCCTGTGAGACACACACAGCTGAGGATGAGGCTTGGGGCAGAATCAGCCTCTCTTCTAGTACCTTGGAACAGAATTGGGGTTCTGAGCCTTGCTGAAGAGGACAACAGTGGTATGATCACTCTCCCAGTAATGGGACTCAAACCTGTGACCTTCTGGAGACATGGAGACATGGTAATCCCTAATTGGCAGATCAATGCACCGCCACCCAGAAAGCAGCGTGGTGTGGGGTGATGGCTCTGGATTGGAGTGATTTCTTTGGACTGCTAAAAATACTATCAGCGTGTCTTTTTACTGATTGCTAAAAAGCTAATAGTTTTTGTTTTGGAACCACGAAAAACGACTATTATAAATGCATGTGTCTGAAACTTGATTTTGACTGGAAAAAAAATATGATTATTGTTCACAGGTAATACCTGTCCTACCAGAATCCACAGGTGAACACTGCAGGGTAAAGGTGAAATATTACTTTTTACCTAGAACAAATCCAATGTCTGGCTTTGTGTTTGAGAAGTTGCTGGATTAGGGACACCTCTGTATTAGTGGCACTCACCAGGTTTATTAAGAGCTGACACAGTATCGGACTCTCCTCCCTGCACTGCACGCTGGTGTTAGAGCCCAGGATAGCATCGATCCTCTAAGTCGTCTCAGTGTGCAGGATGAATTGCCACCCAGGTCACTGTCTCCATCCGGGTCTCTGCCACTGCGCTGTCATGCAGTCTTGGTACAGCAGTACTGGTAAAGGGGAGCAATCATTAGGCTTTTATGTTGTTTGTGTTTCGCTTGTGAGAATTCTGGAGAATGGCCAGAAAGTAATGAAGAATTACCATCTGCTTGTTCTTCATAATGTCAGTAGCTGTTCCAGTATTCTCTTTAAGAATTAATAACACGATAAAACGTATAAAAGTTACAGTGCCATACAGAGTATAGACTCATGCAATATGCAGTATGGGTGTATAGTAAATGCAGTTTGAAGATGGATGTATGGCACTAGTGTCTTCCAAAATCCCATAATAAAGCATATTAGTATAACAATTAATAGTCTGTATGCTTTAAAAATACTAAAATACTGTTTCAATCCATCCAACCATCTTCAAAACATACTGTAAGAAATGATGTGATGGTTTACTTTAGATGAAGTAATTCTGTAAACCGCAGCATTGTTTGAAAAGTATCCTGTATTTATGAGACACTGCAACCTACTGAAATTATACTTTCCGCATAATTAAAGGTATCGCAGACATAGTACAGAATTATGGTCAATGCTTTGTCGTGCTATAGAAAATGTATATTTTTTATTTTGTTCTGAAATGGGCAAATAGCGACATGCAGCTGTTGCAGCACTGTGGATCATCCAAACTGATGTAGAACAACCAAAGTGCAAATTGATGGTATTTTTAAAAATCTGATGTTGCTCACTTGCCATTGGAAATAATGAGAGCAGTAAACACGCCATTGACACTGACTCCTCTGCCTCCATAACAGATTTACAGCATTTTCCCAGTGATGCGACGCAGCACCATGCAGAAGGTCAGGAGCACCATGTCCATCATACCTTAATTATCCATAGTTATCTCTGTGGTCACAAATAATGAATGCAACTAATGTCAGGCCAAATTTAGCAGTAATTAATTGATATTTTTAAAGTTATGTAAGTCATGGAATTTGATTGATGCAGAATGAGTTTTCTGACAGTGAATCTGCCAGAAAGTACTCTATACTCGAGCAAACAGGTAATGCATGAGCAATGGGTGAGGTGACCTCTGTCCTAATTAAACCCGGACAAGCCAAAACATTGTTATCACATCTGCACGCTGTAATTTTTAAGGAGTAGAAAACAGCATTTAATTAACTTGTTTCAAGTGAAAACATCAAGATAAATCCAAGTGGTGGTCAAAGATTAAAAGTCCTTTCTTTAGAAGCAGAAAGATTAGAGCTGTGTGTCTTTTAATTGGAAATAAATACAAACATAATGTATAGGTGAAAAAAAGTGAGCCGGTGACCTAACCCATGGCTTGCTGAGATGTCACTGTGCTGTTTAAAAGTTGCTTTACTCAATAACGAATGATTAGTGCAAAGTGTAACTCTTTAAACTGTTTGAATTCCTTCAAATGAAAAGTCTTTGTGAAACAAATAAATATTTGAACATACATAGACAAGATTTTCGTAGTATGTCAGTGATTATTTCCTGTACGGAGATGCGTCATTTGCAAATATTTTCAAAATGGGCCATGCCTAAAATACTTTGGATAGGATAAACTTTGATTAGTTTGGAGATTTACTATGCATTTCAACTATACTGTATTCTTTGAAAAGGTTCAGGATCACAATATACTTTCTATAGAGTTCTATGGAAGGTTAATCGGTTACATACAGTTGACATATCTCAGAATAATGCTCATCATTGACTGTTTCAGAGTTAATGATAGCGATCATAGATGAATAAACAAAATAGATCGATTCATAAGTAGCAGCGTGGGTCCTTCATTTTCAGGTAAATGCAGTGCATTGGCTCCATTTATTTTCTTTTATTTGTTCCCTATAAATTTGCTTTAAATCACTATAAATTCTTAATACCTGCTTTTTATATTTCATAGCCCATGAACTATTATAATAACTATAATAAGCGCATATGGAAGGTGTCGGCATTAAAATTGCCACGTGGAGGCTGATGTACCTCAGGAACTGGAATAAAGCTGATGTGCTGTTCAGGGATCTTCAGAAAGACCTACGCAGAGCTCACCAGAGTGTGACCATCTTGGAAAAGACACGCGTGGGTATAATTTCTGAGACGCTGTCTGACAAATTGGCAAATTGGTCCCTGGTTCAGGCACTGGACTTACGTTCTAAAGAAATGATGTTCAGATCCTTTCTAAGTCATAAATCCCTGCCGGTGTTTCAGAAGGAGCTAAGGAGATGTACTTAAGAAGACACTACCAGAAACCTAAAGCCTCTACAATATCTTTTTACTCCAGATTTAGATTACGAGCCAGGAAAGAATTATATAAATAAATAAAATATCGGAAACTCTCAACTGGTATGACTTATGGTTCTTTTGTGTGGAGGTTGGATGATGTACTCTTACGTGGAAACTCTTTGACCCGTGTGTCATTTTGAAGGAACACCAAAGCCTCTGTAAATTGTGATGTCTCTCCATCAGTAGAGCCATAAAGGTCTTGGGATTTCTCTATTGAGGTTATACCATGGGCTCCCAGCTCTGGAATATCATAGAGCTTTGCCTGAGTATTCCTCTCTCTCTTTTTTAGCTTGCACCTTCACCCCAAAACCTGCCCCTGGGTTTGCAGTCAAGTGTGCTCAGGTTGCAGTTTCCTCCTGACTTGTGCTGGAGACGAGGGCTGAGAATCCTCGCCCCGGCTTGAAATGTTGCCCCTGGTGTGTAAACGGCAGCCGTAAGAACAATGGGGTTAAGCTCAGCACGGTTTCAATGTGGGTATGTCCGAGCCCTGGAGGTTCTGGCGGTGTACATTGTGTTTTGGGTGGTAGATGTTGCTATTTTTCAGCAGCATTTAGCAAAAACAGGCAACAGCAAAGAAGCTATAGTTCATTTCGATATTTATGTTTGATGCAAGTTTTGAAGAGTGCTAAAACAAGATTCAATGTCAATTTGACCCGTGAATACGTAACGGGTGAATTCAAGGGTGAGTCACTCCCCTGGTGTGTGAAACGGTGATAAGATTTGCGTCAACATGCATCCTCGCACTCTGTGTGTTCTGCGATCTTCTAATTGATGGGGAAGATTAAGGAATTAAGGATGAGCTGTGGCTTTGGGAGAGCAAGCAGTCAAGCTTTCATTTACTGAGAGCGGAAGATCCTCTGCGAAGATTAATATCGCAACTGACCTTGATAGTGTTTTAATTAATAATCAAATCAGCTGGGTTGGTAGCCTGGTGGAAAAGGACATGTGTTTGAAGGGAATCCATTGCTGTGAGGGTGGAAGAGGTCAATGATGTTGTTCTCAGCAGAGTGCAGTACTCTCATCCGTCTGCCTGTCTGTCTGCCTAAGGGGCTGACACATTTGTCCTGCGAATAATAGAATACGTCCAGAACATGGAAAAATTAGCATGGGATAAAATTAGCTTGAAAGCAAGGGCGAGCGATCTCATTTCAATGCGGCTTAGTGATAGATGTTCACGACTTCTACGAATTTCCCTCTATAGGTGCCATTGCCACATGTAGGGGATAATGCTTAATAGTTAATATTTAGTTAATGTGTAAGTACGACACTGCTTGATTGGTCAGTCTTATAAGATGTTATAAGATGTCTGTGTTATTTAATGAGCAACAGGACTCTAAAAATCACTATGAAATTGCAAGAAAAAAAGAAAAACACTTATCTGTGGGTTTATTATCATGCAGTTCATTAGCAGGGAATACAAAGGATCTACAGGTTTAGAATGCATCATAATTACTTTTAAAGACACAGATCTGGGCATCCAAAATGCATGCGGTGTTCTACTGCTACATCAGCCTGTAGGGAGTGAACCTTCCCCACTCCTCGCTTGGTTACTGTCAGAAGTGTTGATGTAGCAACTTCGACTGGAGCTTCATTGTCTCGTGTTGTTGCCCCTGCCAGTTACCTACCAGTCCCAGAAAAATACCAAAGGGAAAAAAGTGACCTCTGCTGTGTGGCTATTTTGGCAAGGAGGAGGGGCTACTTGTAATTCAACTGGGGAGGCACGGTGTTGTGGTGGTTAGCGCTTTCGCCTCTCACCTCTTGGGTTTGACTCTCCGCCAGGGTTCTATGTGTGTGGATGTTCTCCCCGTGTTCTCGTGGGGTTTCCTCCAGGTGCTCTGGTTCCCCCCCCCACAGTCCAACAACATGCTGAGGATAATTGAAGTTGCCAAATTGCCTGTAGGTGTGCATGTGTGAGTGACTGGCGTGTGAGTGACTGGTGTGTGAGTGAGTGATTGGTGTGTGAGTGAGTGACTGGTGTGTGAGTGAGTGAATGGTGTGTGAGTGACTGGTGTGTGAGTGACTGGTGTGTGAGTGAATGGTGTGTGAGTGACTGGTGTGTGAGTGAATGGTGTGTGAGTGACTGGTGTGTGATTGTGCCCTGCGATGGGTTGGCACCCCATCCTGGGTTGTTCCCTGCCTTGTGCCCGTAGCCTCCGGGATAGGCTCCGGACCCCCGCAACCCTGAACAGGATAAGCAGTTTCAGAAAATGGATGGATGGATACTAAACACAGACAGCCCACCAATGCCCATGTAAATTCAATGTAGTGCTGTATTAGACATTGACCTGTGGTACCACATTTTAAAATCTTTTTTTTTAATTACCCCAGGTACAGAGAAGTAGGACACCACTCTGCAGGGTGGCACTTCCCTGTATGTCCACAAGGGGGTGCAGCAAATGCCCCTGATAGTAGTAAATTAGCACCGGTCTAAGTAAAGGTGTTGGAATCAAAATTCCATAAAACATACCCAATATTCCTCATCAATTCATAATTTGCCTTTTACAGAATAACATGCTACAGGGCAGTTTAATGTACCCAAGAAAATAGCAACACATCAAATATTTATTCAGATTTGGTGCTTTGATCGATACCATTCAAAATGTCCATAAAAATATCACCTTGACTGTAATATGACATAGTAACTTAATTGTTTTTCATGTTGATCCGCAGAGGTGGCTTTTAAAATCTTTAAACAATAACAACATTCCTGCCCAAGTAATTTTGCTATAGTGAGCTGTGAGAGTGAGAGAGAATCCTCTTGTCCTTGATGTCATGTCGTGGGCAGTATTAGTGAATAATGAGGCTTAGAAACCGTGCAGCATTGGTAAGAAAATTCTACTGTGCACCTCACTGGATGCCAGTGCTCAGCTGTTTGAAGCTACATTATCAAGCTATTGTAGAAGTAAAGCTTTCAAAGTGAATGCGATTTTTCATTGACTTCCAGAGTGAAAATGTGAACGGTTCGAACAGGCTGAAACCTGCTGAAGACTTAACCTCTGCGTGATGTGTCGATCCATAGAGTGAGGCATCGGAGTTCTGATGCACGGTTCGGGGCGGCTGGGTCTGTAAATCTCATAAACCTGACTGCCTTGCTCACAGACCTTATATCTCAGTTCAGCAGAAAGAATGAGGTTATTATTGCATATACTAGACATTTTTGTATACATTGAGAAAAAAAGCTCAACTTTAAAACTACATTATATGTCATAGTGAGTTTCTTAGTACTGGTGTGTTGCTTCGGCTGTGCCAACACACCTACAGCATTATCTTTCCAGTTGACTGTGCGAATGTTCTTTTGTCCCATGAAAAGGTCATTTCTTTCCATCCAGGAGGCCCGTGGGGTTTTTTAGATTGTGATACAAATCTAAGCCTTGAAGATACCATCGCAGAAGATCATCCCGCAGTCGATAGTCAGATTCTCTCCGCAGTTGTCAGCGCTTTGACTCTGGCCTTTGTAATTCTGTCAGCTTTTAAAGTTGCCAGGGGAATTAAATATTAATGTGGTACAGTTGCATGAATGCTCTATTAAGCATCAGAACATCTCCAGTATCACAACAAGGCTGATAGAGTCTTACCAAAGTTTTTTGCAGCTGTATCTTTCTTCACTCTGGGCAGTTTGCTGGATCCACCACACTGTACAGTAATTGCACTGCAGAGGTATCTTAACTCTTGGTGATGAAAGTTCAGTAAATGCATGCATAACAGAAGTTTAGCACTATAGCTACATAGATTTATCAAAGAGGACAAAAGCATTTGTTATGTTAAGAAGGTGCCCTAGGCAAAAATGTGCAAAGTCATTCTAAATATTGTATTTTGCCATTTATTTCGGTTACAGAATACTGTAATTATGCATGACTTTTCACTTGCTATAGGGGACGATAGTATATCACGCCATAACAAATTCACAGAGGAAGAACGGATACAATTTCCTAAAAAAAGAATGACTCTCCATGTATGGCCAGAATGGAGGACCATTAAAATGTTAATTTATGTCATTTATTTACTAATGTTTATTTGTTAAACTTTTCAGTCAGCAAACTAGTTCCTTACAGTAATACTGCAGACCAGAAAAATGCAATCTCATTATTGAAAGGCAGTACGGAACATTCTTCATAACTAGAAACGCATCATCATCATTAAACCCAACCCTGTTTGTCACCTATAATTCTGCTGCTGTATAAATAACTCCTGATGTAGGAAGACGCAGCCAAATGACCGTAAAGACAGTGTACACACCAGTAAAAACATAATAAATATGTTCATTTTTTTAAAAAGGTCTCCCCATTAAGTTTAATGAGTTGGGGGGCATGATCAAATCATAACATTCGTTTAAGCTCAAGACTTCTGTCTCATATAGCTGTAAATGTGCATTATATCTTAGTGGTGGCCAACCTGAAACTGCAAAATATACTGAGCATTGGCCAGTATACAGTTGCAATTCATTAGCTTGCTGGTGTATTTCCTTTGTACTGTGCCACTGTTTTATTTATTGCAAATACTGTGTACTAGAAATTAAAATAATTTTTATTCAGTGTGCAATGTCAGAAAAAAATTAAATAAGATCACCGGGAGTAGTTCCTAAAATGTACATGCGACCTGGTTCCGGGGTCTATGGGGGTAGAAGAGAGAGGGATTTGCAGGCATGTCAGAGCAATTTGGGAGCCTTCATCCTTTCCATTACATGGAATTCTGCCTTTCACAGCCCTGGCTTCTACTATAGGTGGTGTATATATACGATTGCTTGGCTGGACGTTCTTCATTTGCTCATTGCACGTTTGTGGGGGGGGGGGGGGGGGGGGGGGGGGGGGGGGGGGGGGGGGGGGGGGGGGGGGGGGGGGGGGGGGGGGGGG
>JABFEA020000110.1:19074065-19093508 GCA_019775915.2 Cyphomyrus plagiostoma | reverse complement strand
CCCCCCGCCATTTCAAAATCAGCACCGCAGTAACCAGATGGGCCCCAGCTGCGAAGGCCTACTCCTATTCCCCCCTTTGGTTTGTGTCTGTTGACAGACTCCTTGGTCTGACAATATTTATTCATCGGCAACAAGTCGGTCAATTTTTGGCTTGTTTATTGGGTTGCTTCGGGAAGAGTTGTGTTACAAGGGATGAATGTTCGAGGCACCAGATAGGATGGCTTTCCTCCACAAAATAGATAGATGAATAAATAAACAAATAGAATGGATAGAAGGATAGAATGAATGAATGAAAATGAATAAATACCCCTACACACACACACACCCACACACATACACACACACAAACACACACATTAGAGTCGGATCATGTTTCCATCAGCTTTGACTTGTCTGTAGTATTTGTATCGATTTGCAGCTCAGCGTGAATGCATTTTGAATCCTCTTCTGTAGGATGATGAACACAGCTTTGCAGCAAAGCGTCATCTGTAACATTTCAAAGTTTCAAAGTTATCAGCTAATCACATGGAGAAATAATCACAAACTTTTCCACCAGACACAGTGAGATAAGGGGCGAAGAAAAGGAAAAACCATTAATACCATAGGCCAACAAATTTCTTGGTGATGTACACATCTTCATATGGGACGGGTGAAAACCAGAGAAATGTGTCGCGTATAGGGAACTTCCCCTCTAAGCCACTGCAACATTAGTTAAATAACCACTATGTGTCTGTTGACATTTTTCTACAGATATTAATATTTGTCTATGAAAGATATGCCCGTGTACCGTGTAATTTGGGACGTTAAGTGATCTGCCTTGTGCCAAAGCAAATTTCACCATTTCGCATTTAATTAACTCGGAGCAACACTTTCAAGTGTGGGAAGAAAAAAAAAACTTTGCTGTTCAAAGACGTAGAAAAACTCAGTTATTAGGATTATTCCCAGTCATGTAGGGGCCTTTGCTAACTGAATGAAGTGCTTGAAATTATGTTTTATTATTTTATTATTAACTGGTACAGTGTCAGCAGAATTTCCTTGGGTGGTAATGGTGTTCCAAAGGCTGTATTTTTTATTTTTTTGCATTTTAGTCGTGTTTGCATTTGAATTTGTGGTGCATGTTGGATACTTGGAGGCAAATTTTTCAGTGTGAAAGAGATTTTCCTTATGCAATATTTCTACTGCAAAGACATTTTTATATTTCATGTTAAAAGATGGTTTTCAATGCTCATGTATTATTCTGAATGTTGCTATTTTGGAAGACACAGGGAAATAATTCATTTTATTTTCAGGTGTGTAAATAAACACAACAGATAAATAAAGAATAAACAAACAGAAATAAACATATAGCCATATGGACAGACCAACTGGGAATCAGCATTGGTACGTTCTGCGGTGTTTTCAGTCAAAAAATATAATTAGTAGATTAGAAGTTCATTAGGTTTTATAAAAACACCACGATCACATATAAATGAAATACGTGTCCGAAGAGGATTACAAGATGAATGGGGAGAGTTATAACTTACTTGTATGGCAGTGAAGAATCCTACGATGAAATGTGCCTAAGGGTACACAGCACATCACAATTGCTTTGAATTTTCCACTGAGCTTTTCATCAAGCTTCCAATGCCATAATACCTCAAGTCAGTCAATAGTAAAAACATACAACATTCTTCTCAATGCTGAACACTGTTAATAATGTTTTCAATTCTTACACTCCAGCTAACACCCTATTTAACATGCGAACCTTATACCAATGGTAACAACAAGACTTAGGTAGCTAGTACAGAGTGAGGCCTGTTTTAATTTTGCCTGTCTTATCCTGTATGAAGATAAAATACCTTGCTGTAGCAAAAGGTTGCAGAAACTACACCGTAAAAAATAGAAGAATAACAACAAAACATTTTCTGTCGATTTAGAACCTCCACAGCAAAGTGCTCCCTTACCACAGTTCCAAGGAATATCAAAGGTAAAGTAATGGGCCTAACATGTACTAATTCAGCTAGAAGGGAGGGAACGAGCGATTTCTGGTGTTGCGTGATTAAAGGTTTCATAGCAGTGATTCCTGTAGGTTGGATGGAGGTGTTAAATCACTGTTTGTTCATGGCTCTCAGGGAGCCAGAGGTCTGGTGATTAGCAGGATCTGGGTCCTTTGGATCTCAGCACTGTTGTCTTGGAAAGTGCCCCTCTTGGCAGTGTAGAAGTCCTTCATCATGCAGATGATCCCTCAGGACCCTAACGTATTGTGCTTCATTAACTGTGCCTTATAATGGATCCGGGCCTTGCCAAGAACCTCCCCCCCCCCCCGACACAATCGCGGACCTGCCACAATATTGTACTTCTGAGACCGAGTACTCAAGAGCATGAGGTACCCAAGGCTGTTACCACACATGAGGTACACAACCATTTACTGGGAACTTGCTGAAGGGTGACCTGTCAGGCCATATCTCACAATTTCACGAGGCCGGAAGTTAATTGTCTCCGTTCCGCACGTTGGCGATGCTGAGAGCTGGCGTCGCCGGGTGTCACCAGTCGTTTGTGGCTGTGAGGCCCCGGCCGGCCCATTGTTTATGCTATTTTTCAGAATCCCTGCAACCTGTGCCGAGGCTCCGTGCAGCTTGTCCCCTGTGGCACCATTGTCTGGGTTTGTACTCCTGCCCGCTGTCGCTATCTCCATGTGCTAGTGTCGGTGCCACCAAGTCCATGTCTTCTTTGTGACTTTGAAGGGTATGCCAGCGAACCAGTAGCACTCGCTGAGGTCTTTTCTCATGCTGCCATCGAGATTCATAACCCTGGACTTCAAGAACAGCCGTTTGACAAGAGGAAGTCAATGTATTCCAAATACCCAGTATGCATGTCTGGTGTCCATACTGTGCACTGCATGTTCCATGCTCGTTATACCGTTGTATTTCCATGGTATCTGGCGCTATGTTTACAGTGAGCATTATAATCATACAGCTCCAGCAATTTGCAAGGTTGCTTTGAGGGTAATCCACGTGGAAAGTCTTTGAATTTGAAAAGCCATGTGAGGAAGTAGGTCGAAAGGACAGCTTGACTTTTATGGAGCGAGAGGGTTTTTCAATTTGCAGTCTAACTGTGCCACTGTTATGGCAGGACAGCGTCACGTCGAAGGTTAAATACGCCAAGGTTTAAAACCGAGTCCACAGGTGACTTCATTATTTTTCTAGTAGTACCATAAATAGATTTTGCTAAATTGTGTGCCACTTACATAACTTTTCAGGAATAATATATTATTGTAAGGTTTTATGTTTTTAAGTGGATTTGTAGAGCCAACAGTAAAAGATAGGATATTACAGTAATAATAAATTTTAAATATAAATATATCTTGTTTGTTTGATATTGGTGCACTTTTCATTACAAAAGGATTGTGTAGTACAAGGAGCGAGGTCTTTAATGCATGTTTTCCATGAAATATAAACAGCAGTAGTTTGTATTTCTGGATTTATGTAATTTCATTAAAATAGAGATTTGTATAAAACAGCCACTATCCATGACTCAGGCACCCGATCATGCAGGATGTATTTAGAGTTTCTATGACATAAACCTGAAAAACTGGAAAATACTGTTTTATTGCCTACAGAACATCAAAAGGAAATAACCAAACACAAGCATATTGTGCTGATCATCCAGTTGTCATCTAAACTGTTTTAAAATGAAAAAAATTACAACATTCTGACTAAATACCTTTTGTGTGCGTTGGAACTTTCAGCAGAATTTACTGATGGGTTTTGCACCTTGAAACTGTATTTTTTGCAGTAAACTACATGTGTAGCACAAAACAACTCTGTGTCTTGGTCAGATCTAATATTGTCAAGACTAAAATGAAAATTCTAGTTTATTGGTTTAATAAACACCGTAGACTGTGGCCGTCTGTTTGCAGTATACAGCTATGCATCCCACAAGCACTGAAAGCAATAACTCGACCAGCCCATAGCGGATTGCTTATGCCTCAGTGTTTTCTGGCTTATTTAATGCACTGATGGGCTTCGACTCAGGGAGACTTTTTGGGAATGGGCGTGTTCTTTCTTGCAAATGCTTGCATGGGAATGGCTCTCAGTGAAAGTTGCTGTTATGGGGTAGGCGAGGGGGGGTCGGGTGAGACAATTGATTTTTTTAGATCTACTTCAGGTTAATCATGAAAATTAAAAATTGGTGGAAAAAAATTGGCAGTGGACATGCGGAATATTTCCTGCTGGGTGCATGTTGTATTTTTTTTACAGTCTCCTATCTTTGCATGTTTTTTACAAAGGGTGCATTTCTCGCGCTCTGGATTTGCCATAAAATTTTGGCAGTATCCCGGTGCACGATGAAGAAGCATCCATGAAGAAGAAGAAACATTGACCTTGATGCATAAAGAAGGATGGAAGGGGTGAAGCTGGCTCCCATTCTGGGTTCCTGGCACTTCCCTGGGTGATTAGCTGGAGACGGTCGGCACCCCCTTCAGCTTGAAAGTGAGGGCTTTCATTTGCGGATGAGAGAGCAGTTTGGCCGCGCCGATGTTAATCCCATCGATTGGAGAGGGCTGGTTTTCGGAAAGCAGCTGTCTTAATCTCCTCCCATCATCACTGGGTATCACAGCTGCCATCTCTTCAGACTTCTGGAGCTCATCTTCCCAGCTTCCTCTTTGGCCATTGCCCATCATTGACCCCTCACTCTCCAGCTGTATGTACTATTGGGGTTTTGAACAGCTTTACAGTTAAAAGAGTATGTTTTTGTGGTCCAAATTATAGTATTTCTGTAGTGTGTATATCGGAATACATCAGCTTGGCAAGTTTTTCTGCAGGAATTCCATCCCATTCATGCACTGTGTACAAAAGGTGGTGCAAAATTACATGGGAAAACAGGGCATGTTCTGCAGCTCTTCTGATGACACCTGACATGGTTCCAACCAATTGTGTGATCTGCCTACTCTATCCATCTTCCTTTGAAACGCTTATCCTGGTCCTGGTAGGGTGGGCCGGAATATATCCCATGTTGCACAGAGTCGAAGGCTGGTGTGTTCCCTGGATGGGGTGCCAGTGCTTTGGATGACACAGAAACAATCATAAAATATGAGCAATTCATAGACACCTGTTAGCCTAACTGTATGTAGTAAGACTACAGGAGGAAACCAGAGTGCTTGGAGGAATCCCACGTATCACGAGGAGAACATGAAAACCCCCTCTTCCCCTACACACGTTTGCATTTATGTCTTTGTGGGGACCATCCATTGATTTATATGGGCATAACACTAATCCTACAATGACAACCTTAACCCCTACCCAGCCCTAACTTTAACCATAACCATAAGTGTATTCAGAGATTTTCCCACAATGTCGAAAAGCAGGTTTTTTTTTTATCACATTGTGGGTACATTTGGTCATACATATACATCACCCACACACACACACAAAGGAAGGATTGGGACCCAGTACCTGGGAGGCCAACTGGTGTCTCTAAATGGCCTATAGTGCATGCAGCTCCAAGATGGCTTGTCTTCTTACACAGGGTGCCCCCCCCTGCCCGCCCCTGTGCCCTACCAGGCCTCGGATGCGCTCCAGACTCTCCCTAACCCGGTACCAGCTACGCACTTAGCAGATGGGTGGACACACATCCAATGCCAAATCCAAATTGCAAATCTGTGTTTTTTGTAAGTTTTATTCCAGTGTAAATTTTCATTTAACTCCACAGCACGACCAAGCTGCCTTTCGCTGATGTGACAACATTGCTTGACTGTCACTTAAGCATGTCATGTATGAATATTCATGCAGAGAATTGGCAGGGGACATTTTCCGAGAAAATGGAAAGGTGGAATACAGAGAATCTATCTGAATACAAAAGCAGTTTGACATGCTGCTATGGAGGAAAAAAGTCCTTGCAATAAACTATTTTCACATAGTAAATGTTTGTCATATTGAATGAACAGATGCATAAAGGAAAACCACAAACAGATTTTAAATCGCCAATGCTAATGCACGATGAAGGAGTTCATCAAAAGCCACATGAATGTGATATCGCAATACAATTCCTGTGAATGCTAGCCATCCATATATTTGTGAGTCATATGAATGACTTACCTGGAGATGTATCCTGAGAATTATAAATCAATCCAATAAAAACCTGAACAGCCACATCAGACGACAAGAGCCGGCATTAGTATGGGAGTTCATGTCTTTCTCTCAAGGCAATAAAATGTAGCGAAAAATAGGTCGATGTCTGATAATAAGAATAAAAAAAGTTAAGCTTTCGTATTCATACAATTTAATAGAAAATACATGGCACAAAGCAATGGGCTATATGAGATACAAACATAGCAGATATCATTGCACTTTTATTAGTCATATGACCAGCAGAATGTATGGAAAGGCACTTCCTGGTATATGTGATTCAGCCATGTCTGATTTCAGCCTATCCATTTAGTGAAACCTCAGGTACAAGACAAGAAGTATCCATCACAGGGCCCACCAACTAAAACAAATTTAAAGACACCAGCTCAGCTGATCCATAGTCCATCGGGATAAAGCCCAGCCGATCCGTGGGGGGGGGGGAATTTGAACTCACAGCCTGCTGAGCTACCACACTGTGCTTTAATTAGCTATTACACATCTGATATACTATTTCGGTCTCCTCAGACTGGAGCCTGCCAACCAGTAGAACAATTGTTTTTATTATAGCCCTTAAGAGAGGGAGTTGAAGGGGAACCTCCCCTCCCAGAAAAATGGCAGAACCTTCTGTGCTAAAGTCTACAGTCTGCACCTCATGCGAAAATCATACATTTTGAAAAAGAAATATATCTATCTCCTTAAATATGCATCAAGATAAAATCTAATTAGTATTTAATAGGCAATTAAAGGTTAGTCATTGTTTTAAATTATTCAGGCTGCCTTTGAAAAAATGAAATTAATCTGAATTTAATAGCCTGAGCCAAAGAAATTTGTGGATCTCTTTCATTTATGTTTTTTTTTACTTAAAATTTCCCTAAACTGGATATGATCATTATTGCAGATAGGCAGTCAGCAAAGTAAACCAACAGTTATGTTGCCTTGATATAGCTTTCAAAGGGCTTCTTATTACACAAAGACATGAATCATGTTTTGTCTGCCCTCGATACCCCACCGCTGAGACCTAATATTAGCCTTCATGGTTCACAGTGAGTAAGTCTGGGGCCTCATATCGCTTCGTAATTATTTTGGAATTGCGAGAGGTTGACATTTAATGACACCTGACATTTTATCAGGACTTAACCTAGTATAAAGGAACTGTGAAGGCACACACGTACTCGCAAACCAGAAAAAAAAATGCACATACACACACGCACACACACCGCTCAACTTTCTCACACAAGCGAAGATGCCATCAGCTATATGGACGCGCAGATGGTGTATAATCTCCACATCTTTGGCAATGACAGCTGTGATAGACGTTGAAGGGATTGCGGTTATTCGATTAATGGATGCATGGATGCGTAATGCAGATTGCTCAAAAAAACATCCTTCAGGCACCACTGAGCATCCTAACCTAATGCCATGATATATTTTTATATTATAGTTTTATTTTTAATAAAGCTGTATAAGTTAAAAATGAATGCTGTATACTTCACATTCATCTTCAATTATCTTGTGTGCTCTTGACCAAGATAAACAGTTTGATGGTGGATGAATGAATCTTCAGCTATCATGCTATCTAAACATTTTTGTTTCTCCTGTGGGATATACAACATGAATAATGTTTATATAATGTGGCATCTTCAATTCTGTACATTATTGTGTATTCATATAACACTCTCAACAGGAAATACTAAAGAATCGTCATATAATATTTCAGTCTTGCACCATTATGAACATATTTCCTGAGGTTTTAATTTGGTGGGATTATTTCTACACTACAAATCTACAGATGCATCAGTAAGAATCATCCTGTATCAGCTTTGACCTGCTACTCACTGTCAGAGTTAGAAGAACATTTAGATGTCACACCTTACTTAAATGGACCCTGTTTCAATGCTTGTAGTGTTTTTCCTTGCGTGAAGAGTCAATGACAGACTCAGCTCCTCTTGATCCCCAGAGGTTCTGAAAAAAAATCTAGCAGTATGGATGCATACATAAAAAAGCACAAAACAACTATATTGAGTGAAAATTCCCATCTAGATAGTCCTACAGCAAATGCAACTCAGGTTTAACTCTTAGAATCTCTTTTGCCAGGACCCGGTACTGTCCGGCATAAAATGTCAAGTGGATTTATTGTGCTTTAGAGTACTTTAGCATGTTTGGGAGCATGACGGAAAGAACTAATATTTCTGTTTGTACCATAGTTGTCACTTCCCTCAATGAGACTCTATGTGCCTGGAGAGGATCTTAATAAATCACAAGGCCTCACTACTTTCCAAGCATGTAAGGCCACAGATGCAAACAACTTTCCCGTTCCTCTTTAGCATGAAGGTCATTTCCTTAAATTTGCACCAGTATCTTTGGATATTTACATCCATCTACTGCATAGATTACGGCTACTTGTGCTTTCCTAGGAGTCATAATTTACCTGTAGCTAAGCTGTCTTTGCGGAGAATATATTTGGGTGCAGGCTTTTCCTGATTTCTGAGTGTGAAAAACCCTCAACCCAAGTTCCAGACTGTCTGAAGGGCACAGGGAACTCCAGTTGTTTTTTTGTTGGTTAAAATTGCCACGGCCTGTAATTAAAATGAGCTGAGTTCTGTCATGTGACTCCTGCCGTTCCGATTTCCAAACGGCCCAGCTGCACCCTAAAACAGGGGCAGTGACGGGCATGCACGCATAGGCTGATTGCACTTTTTTTTTTTATTCATTCAATTTTTTGCTCAGCTTAAGACAGTCCGCCGTATTCATTTTCAAGGGATCTGGAGAATTGCTGCATGATTTGTTTGGTACGGTAGAATTACGTAAGACACACCTGTACAAAGTATGCTAAATATCACATAAAGGATTGTACAATTGTGAGATGTGAACCAGAGCCACCGGCAAGATTTCCTGGACTTGATTCCCACCCCATGAGCCTCTGCACTTCAACAGACCCAAGCTTGTTGTGATTTCGACGACTGATCTGATGTTCAATCAGTGGAACTGAGGTTACTGGGACTGAGGAGAAACCGTAAATACAGGTTTTCTAAGCAATTCTTGAGCTTCGAGTTTGATTTCTCTAACTTTTGTTCTGGTGTGTCTAGTTCTCATCTACTATGCTTTTTTTCTTGCTTTTTTTTTTTTTACCAAGGTGTGTGTACCCTGCATCTGTTTGAATCCCTTTTGCCGCAGACTCTGCCCACAAATGGTCCCAGTTTCATACGTGTAAGTCTTCGCCGCAGTGCTTTACTTAAGAATTCCAGCTAGACGTGTTTGAAAGTTCCGGAATGAGCATCGTTAGTCCACAACTGCGCCCAGGCCGTCACCGTTGTTCCTCACGAAGTCATTACGCTGCACCAGCATTGATGTTGCCACCATAGCTCTGTCAAATTGCATTCCAGCACGATACTTTATTGTATATTAGCTAGGGGCCTACTGTGCCGAAGACACTGCTCTCACTTGATAGGATATATTATGGAAATCGGATTCACCAGAGCGATTCTGCAGATTCCCCGCACCTGTGTTTGTCAGTTCTGAGCTCCGTGTCGATTAAGCTCTAAGTACTGTCTCTTACTTTCCACTCTGTCTTATTAAAGGCCGTCCCCCGTAAAAAGACATCTCTTTTAGTTGTACTTTAGGGAAAATGATGATGCATAAGTTCTTGTCCATAAAGGCTCCCCTGTGATTCAAGATGCGAGGTGTTTGTCAGAGCGCGGGGGCAGGCCGGACGGAATTGATACCTTTCAGTGCATTCGTATTTCAAAGACTGTGCTCATGTAAGCATGGATCTCTTGTTAAATTGGAGCTTTTGGCACAGCATAGACTCTCTTTGCAAACACCAATGATCAGACTGCCGTGTTACTCTAGTTTCTAAAACAGCTTTCTATATCCTGTATGAAGGCACAGAATACAGTGTGTGTGTGTGTGTGTGTGTGTGTGTGTCTGTTTCTGTGTGTCTAACAGCCTGTCTGTAGCTTATTGTTAACTGGCAAATTTTAATCGCAGTTTACTCGTAACGATAATAATGCAGCACAGTAACTTTGCAAATATGCATAATACAAATCCAGACGTTATTAAATGAGAGTTTAAAATTCCAAAACACTGACTGGGGGAACATAAACACCAACATCTTGAAAAAAAAACAGTAATTTTCCAGGCTATTGTATTTATACCAGCGTTACACCAATATATAGAACATTAGAACCGTATCATTAGAGTCATAACCTACATAACGTATTACCTGCAACAGAAGCATATTTCTTTGTCCTGCACTATATGTTTTCCTTATTACCCTGCTGTCACTATCAGTCCTCAGCGCTTAATGGCAAAATGATGTTAGAAACAATGATGAGAGTGTTTATCCCATCCGGCATTCAGCCACCAGGCAGGACTCATTCCGGCTTTTTCGAATGAATTCCTTTGTAAGGTCCTGTGAAAAAGGCCGCTGACTCTGCTTTATTACGAAAATGCTAGATAAATAAAATATATTCATTTGCAAATGCTGTAGGACATAGTAAAGGGGGTTTGCACACACAGGTGTGGTTTGGTCAGGATGCAGTGAATCTTGAACACATCACTTTAAAGTATCAAAGTATGACTAAGATCCTTCAAACCTGCACATAAACGCATTTCCATTAGCACTTTCTTTTTAGTGTGTGTTTTAGTCACGCTTCTGCCTCATTGAATATATATCAAAAAGATACAGAAAAAGAAAGGCAGAGTCCATTGTGAATAAATGGAAAAAAGGTGGCATTTTATGAATGGTCCTCTGTGGAATCATCAACTATATCTGTCAAGGAAATTCATTGCCAAGAGCCGAAACCTGGAGGGGCGGGGGGGGTGAAAAACAGGACCCAAAAATATGGATTTTGAGGTGTCTTAGTGGAATTTAAAAAGAAAACGGCCCGATATTATTTATACAAGCCGTTCGGTTTTGGAAGCAATATTTGGTCCATATATTTAAAAGCAAACCTACCTTAAATATATATATTTTTTAGAATTTCACCAAAAGCAATAACCACATTAAAATTTAAACCATTTGCTGGAATTTTATTTCATGAAAATCACAGTAAATGAATGTTACTTACAAATTACACATATACTGAATGATAAAAGTGACTTTAATAGAATAATAAGCGATAAATAATACCTTTAAGAATAATGCAAGAAGATGATTTCTAAAATGGTGGAATCTATGAAACCTAATTAAATGGCCATTTTACTATGTAGAAACTAAATATGAATAGCAGTATTTTTCCCACATACAATTAGGCACTATAGTCCTTCGTTTGGAGAGTTAACTGGGTGGGAGGCATCGATTTGGCAGAGGGTTTACATTTGTAAACTGATAGGTGTTAAACAAAACCCATCTAGCTGAAACTGGGCAGACAACTGATGTCACAATTGAAGTTAATTATACCGGAGAGTGTAAAGCATGTTCTTTCCTGCCCTCCGTGGAACTGAAGCAGTGAACATCGCAGAGCTGAAATAACGTTTGTCAGCAGAGCTGGTGTTTGGAAGCAGCTGGCGTTGGACGGGAGCTGGAAATGGCACGGCAAACAAATGAAGATTAATCAGTATCTCTGACCGCCAGCACACAGCCACAAGGAACCTGCCAGAGATTTCTGCACACAGTTCATGCATAGAGCAGCATTTTCCCTCTTCATCTTCCTCCTCCTCTTCTTCTTCATCTTCCTCCTCCTCTTCTTCATCCTCCTCTTCTTCTTCTTTTTCTTCTGTGCAACTTTTAATATCCTTAAGGCACTTTGGACCTTGATAAATTTCTCAAACTTGAGTGTAAAAACAGTCCTTTTTTGAAAAACTGCAAAGAAATCTACCTCAATAAACAAATAAACAGATAAACAGACAAAAAATTAATCGATGAATGAGCAACCGAATGAATGAATGAATGAATGAATGAAAATCAAATAGCCTGGGATAAATGTATATTGATATTTTATACTCCCCATTTCCTGGCATTGTAATTCTAGTATTTTATTTCACATACAGTTATAGGACTGTCCTGGGAAATTATTGATTTGGAGTATCCATTTGGCCTAGGAGTGTGATTTTGCAGTTTAGCAATGTCTGTAATCCGCTTCAGATTTTTCCTTATAGTTTATTTTTTCAGTACTAGCAGGTCATAGCATTTATTATGCAAGTTTGCAACAAAAGTTTAAAAATAACTGGTGTTGCTCACATTTTATAGAGTTGAAAAGTTGTCTCATATGTATTAATAATATATATTAATAATATGTATTAATAATAATATATATACCTCCAATAATTCTGTCTGTCAAAATGTGCATGTGTTCTTTTTTAGTAACCTGCATAGACAGCAGTGATGGTCAAGCAGAAAGGCATCATGGAAACTGTATTTTCAAACTGCTGTATGACTCATTTTCCGGCTGGTGGCAGCATCAGTGATACTCAGAGATATATCTGTCCTGCCGGCTTGAGACGTCACAATGTCCATGTTTCATCTACTTCTGAAAGCCTTTAGTTATGTTCCCTACCTGATAAGAAACGGCTGTATTCCAAACATTAGCTAGCCCACACTTGAGCATTACATATTATCTCTTATCAAAGTCAAGGAATGAACAAAAATTAAAGGATGCTTGGATTGGGCTACATCACACCATTGATCTTCTAGATCCTCCAGATTTCCATTAAGAGGCCGACGTTTCTTTCCGAGTCAACAGGAAGGCTGGCACATTTGCGCTTGCTGCCGGTTCTGGCACTGACAACGCCACTGCCACGCTCATTAGGGCGACGTTTTCAGCCGCCGACTGGAAACAGAAAGCCCACTGTTCTGGTGCCAAACACACATGTAATAATGGAAATTATGGATCCGGGAGACGAATCGGCTGAGGGAGGCCTAATGCCGCGTTGGCATGTCGACGTGACAGAATACTGAGAGGATAGAGCGAAATAACGCTCACTGTTCGTCCAGCACTGTCTTAATGTAGATGTAATGTGTGTGGTAGGTCCCTTATTCTCAAATTTCCCAAATGAATGACGTTTTTCAAGAATCAGTATGTTCGACTTTTGAGTGTGTACAAATAGCTCAAAGCGTTTAATTTATCATTTACGTGACTTCCGTAGCTGTAAATTTTGCCAGTCATACAGTGTTGTAGAAGGTCCTTCTTCACCATACGACAAAATCATTATTGCTAGGAGTTTTTCGATTCATGTTCTGGCACATACGCTCAGTTCTGTGCTGTGTAAAACACAATAAAACAATAATAAAACAATACCCCAAAGTCTTGTTTTGGTGAGTAATGTACCTGATTATGCTTAAAGATTTGTGTGGCCCCAAATAACATGAGCAACATGTGCTGGACGACGCAGGAGATCGAAATTGAACGCGTCTAGCACCAGAAGTGAAAAGACATTTAATTGAAATCATCTGTCTGCGTGAAGCAATCAGACCATGTGCTGAAACTGTCATGTTTATGTCGGCGTCATAACCATGATGCAGACAATATTGCTCTGGTGGTTAATGGAGGATTTGCATAAGCAACCGCGTCTCTACCGCTCAGTTTAAAAAAAAATGAGTGAATCATCAGCCAGCATGGGCTGGTGTTTATTAATATGCAAGATTTTATTATTTCTTTTTTTGGTAGCCAGTCTCAACATGTGGCCCTATCTGTCATCCATGCGATTATAATTAATGAGTCAAGAAAAGGTCCTGATTATTCTGGAATATTCCCACTCGTGTCCTCTGACCTCTGTTTTAAGGTCAAGGGCATATTCTTCTTGTGTGAGCGTGCAGAATTTATTTAAACTTAATATAGTCCATAAAAATTCTCTTCTCGCATATTACTTCTCACGTTTTTATATTTTATATTTATACATCTTGCATAAATCTTTAAGCACAGCTGTCTGTGGCATTGCGTTGTGTCTGTTAACTCTTTATGGGACCATATTAACATGTCTGGCATAAGTCACGTTATAAGAGACTTAAAGATACTGATATGACTTAGCATGATGTGCCATCACAGCGGGGCAGCTGTAATGCCTCATGTAGAGCACTTGGCTTTGGTAATAAAAGAAGGGGATTGGAAAAAGAGTGAGAGATGGAGAGAAAGAGAGAACGCCATCCTTTTACTCATTCTAGAAATGCAACTCAAAAATCAATTTGAATACTCCAGTTTAAGATGTGCACTGATTCTAACATTGAGCGGGCGGAGGGGGGGGTCCAGAATCCACTTATTGTATGGGAGCATTTATGGAGTAAACCCAGCCGCCACATTACTCTGCAGTGGAAACTTCCACAGCAGAGCATTGTTTCCCACCTCATTTGCAGCAAATTTCAGCATTAAAATATAGTTATGCTAAAAAGAAATACATAGACAAATAAATATGTAAACAAAGACACAAATAAGGCAGAAATGGATCTACCACATGTGACCAACAGGTGTCGGCATGGTATTCGGTTGCTGAATGTCATTAACTGGCTTTCTCATTCTGACTGTGTGGTTCTGCAGATTAGGGGTCTGTACACTTTGGACAAAATATGTAAATAAATCTGGGTGTGTATATCTACAGTGTGAATAGGGTCAGATTTTACAAATCAAGAACCTGTCATATAACCCAGCGATTTGGTTAGTGAATAAATATGCCCAATTAACTGTATTTAATATTATACTATATATATAAATATATATATATATTTATATATATATATATATACTATATATTTAATAAACAAGTAACCAAAAAAGCTCTGGACAATTCTGTAATTATGCATGCAGTTATAGAATATCATATTCATGATGTTACATTTGAAACATTTTTTGTCATACACAAATAGGAACTGAAACAATTAACCAAAATGGATAAAATTCAGCACCTTGGTGAAGGTTAACATGGAAAAATGTACAAATTTGTGCTGCAAAAATTTTAAAGCATCGTTGTTCTGCTTTGAGGAATTTTACATTAGCTCCAAGCAGTGGATACTACTGCTGTTGATTCTCCAGACAGTCCCACAATAGTTGTACAGTAAAATCTAATTAAACAACTGATATAACCTTAAGAGAAAGATCATTGGGAAGGAGTTAGCTTCTTCCTTCCATGAAAAAAAAGCTGAATTGTTAGAGTCAGGATTCCAGTGAAGCAGCGAATAATATAATTTAGTGACAATGAAAGCTGCTGTAATAGTTCTATATTTAGAATGATCTGCCCTATTGAACAATGTAAATGTAAGCCTGACCATACATGGGAATGGGATGCCTCCCTCTGCCCCATGTAAGAGAACATGGACAGAATTAACAGAACAGACAATCAGCTATAACAAAACTATATGCATACTTAATTCTAGACCTTATTATTGTAAATATTTGTATCTATATAGATCTATATTTATAGCAAAAACAGGCCAACAGTGTGACATTTTATTTACTTATTTTGTTGAATAATCAAGTTAGATAAACACAATATAGCCTTGAAGAGGGGAGTATTAATGAAACAAACATGATTATGAGTGAAGAACATTAATGGGTAATTAAAGATACTTATGGCCGGGAGATTTACTAATGTGAATTCTATTGAATGAATGCATAATTCAGTGTACTCAGATGGGGCCACTAAATTGGTTCTTCCTCATAGCAATATTTGTCTGATTATGATGAAATGATGATAGCAGAAGAGAAGATCATCAGAAGCCTTGGATCCCCTAACATCTATAATCGTATTCTGTGGAGGAAAAATTCAATTGAATGGTGCTAAAGGAATGAAATCCAATCCTTTAGTTATAGTCGCACCAACACTAAATCAATAACACATTTATGTAGGTATAATTCCCACAACATTTTCTGTGCCTTATTCTGTTTGGGGGGAAATTCTCCAAGTTTTTGCAGAAATAATGCAGCCGGATTTTTAAATCTCTCTGGCTCAGTCCTTTTAGATGATAGAGCTGCCCTCTCAGAATGATTCACAGACTGTCTTGTGGGGAGAGGGGGGTCCTGTTGGGAGCATGCAGATAGATTCGTTGGCATGCCGTCGCAAAGTCTCCCGCTGATTGATAGGCCGAGAAACGTGGGAGGAGTATCGCCACATTGCGCCACGGGTCAATCCTTCAACTTGACTGGTCGGCCATCAAGGTGGTGCCAAGCCTTAAAGGGACGCTTTGTCGGGGGAAAAATGACACGAGTAGAATGTGAGTGTGTTGAACCTGACAGCGTTGACAGAAAGGGCAGGAAGTGAATGGCTTGGAAAATAAATGGAGACGAATGGCGTCCAGTTGGTGCCTCGGATCAAAAAAAGAAGCCCAAATTCTCCAGCATGGTGCTCGATTGTTTGCTACAAAATAATAAAGTTAATGTGGGCCAGAGAGAGAGAGAGAGGAAGTCAGTTGGTATTATATAGCTTATTCACACTGTGTGGGACATTTCGCTCTTATCCCTTGCGCCCAGCTTGGACAAGAAGCATGTCGAATTAATACACGCCCTTGAGGGAATATAATGAGTTCTGTGGCCTCATATTTTTCTGACAGCACAAATCATAGGCAAACTGGAGTTCAAAAGCAATGTGTATGTCTATTTTCATCCCATAAATAATAACACTCGGTAAACACAAATGCTAATTTTATAATACAGTTATTTTCATCTCTTTGACGCTTGACTCTTAGCGATAATGCACGTGACTGTTTTTTTGGTGGATTATTGAAATCTTTAGCTATGTTCATGGGTAGTAATACCAGTGATGTTGCTGCTCCAGTCCATGAATCCGTCTACACCACCATCAGTGCCCAGGTCTTTCAGGTCAAAGCTCATGTGTTAGCAACTAACCAAATACCCGGCAAAATTCTTGGTGAATTTAAAAGTCAGATAACAATTAGTGCATATTTCCGTAAAACCTGCCATTCATTGTTGAAAGACAGTGCTGAGGATAATAGGTAAATATAGTATAGACAGAGAACCGGTCAAATTTTGCCCAAAGCCAAAAAGCACGATCATAGAACTTGTCCTTCAAATGTCATTGATGCTTGGTGAAGGTCGTGTTTTTTGCATAAAAAATGATAATCTCATTGCCTGTTCTTCGTCTGTGAACCACAATGCCCACTTGAACAAGCATCGTATCACAATTACATAATGCTCATGCAGGAGATTTTGTTTCAGTCTTTTTTTAATGTGCCTCCAGAATTATGTGATCAGTGATGCTTGCAGTATGATCCTGAAATGAACTGATAAATAAATTGCAAAGTTTTACTGTCAGTTTTACTGTCAGATTTACTGTGGGACACTCAGGCATGCAAAAATGCCTTACTCACATTTATGCAATAGTGGTGTATTCCTATTTCTTTTACATCGTATGTAAATGAAACAATGCAATTCTAGCTTCATTTTCTTTACAGAAGATCTATGATAAATATAGAAACAGCCCAGAGTATAGAGGGGCATAAACTTGTGAATATTGTGATCTACACGCAGAAGAACTTTATGTGGAGGATGAAGATCCATCTGGGTCCACACTTGTGATTATTAACACCCCCAGGGCATTAATTATTCATCGTTATTTCCTATATAAGTTTTTGCATTCAGGCCAACTTCATTTAGTCTGAAAGTTTTTGCTTACGGTAGTACTGGTGGTGGGGGGAAGGGGGGGGGTCTAGGAGCACAGTGGAGAGATAACTGTTAGGGAGAAGGAACGGAAACAGGAGGCAAATGCATCTTAATAAATATGCATTAGTGCCAAAGAATGCCATCTGGCTGTTTTTAACCTGTCTCTGAAATGATTATTGGTATCTGCTGTTCCACCATCCCAGGTAGCATATTGGGATAGAGATAATTGCAATAATTGGGAAATGCACAGGTCAGGCTTTCAGAATGGGGCCTAGCCATGCCATGCAAATACAGCCAGGAAGATATCCATTGTGTTAAAATGAAACTGGAATACTTCATAATTAAGATAGAGCTTTACGTTTATGAATATCCCAATTCTTTGGTGCATGGTCACGTGTGTAGTCAGCAAAGAGTGCAAATTAAATTGATTTGATATAGATTTTATTGCCAATATGTGCACTGTGATTCAACGTAGCATTGACTATTCTACCACTAAAATATTATATTGACTTTTGTGACTGCTATGTATACAAATACAGTGGTACCTCGGTTCTCGAACTCACTAGAATTAGAAGTCGAACAAACCAGTTTGACCTACAACTCGATCTGAATATCAGAAGTCGAACCGTGAACGCGCCAGCAAATGAGTCATACTACAATGCAATTCTTACTTGAATGCCTTCTTTACAGACTGGACGATTATAACCAAATAAAGCAGCGCAACATTACAGTAACTAACAATAAATAAATCACTAACTTACGTGTACTATTAGAGCATTTATGTCATTTATTTCAACTTTATTTTACCAGGTAAATTAACTGAAAACCAGTTCTCACTGCTTTACGTGATATTCGGGAGAAATAGCAGATTACGCATCTGAACTTCCTGGGATACAAACATTATGCGTGTAACTAAAGTCTTCAGCTAGTAAGGGCAAAGGTGTGTCGTCACGGAGGCAGTTCTAGTTTGTGCAGCCGGGTGAGAGGTCACAATGCATCTACCTGTAATGCATTGCGTCAGGATCAGAATGCGTTGCTTTAGGCCAGTGCTGTAAGCAAGTCGAACGCACCCAATGACCGGACTGGGAAAACAAACTGAAACGCGGACTTAATACAGAGGACTAATCACAACAACCAGAAACAGCTGATCACATGGGGATCCCACATGAGGTTAACGAGGGGGCGTGTCACACGGAAGGAGCGGACGATCACGGCAGAACAGAGGTAATGTTGGGATAAGATCTTTATTGTTTTGGAAGCCATTAAGAAAATACTTTTTGGTCTATCCTGTGCATTTTGTGTTTAAATGCTAAAAAAACATATAGGTGTAATTTTAGGGGACCGGGAACCAATTAATTGGTTTTCCATTATTTCTTATGGGAGAAATTCGATTAGAACTCAAACTTTTTAAGATTCGATCCGGAGTCCGGAAAGGATTAATTTCGAGAACCAAGTTTATTTCTATATGCAAATGTGCAAAAGTATAATCAGGAGAACAAAGGTCTTTACCACAAGTGTATTCCATTCTATCCAATATTTTTATATAGCGCCTTTCATGACAGAGCTGCTTTACAAGGGTGTCTTATGACTCGTCATAACATCATTAGACAGAGTAATATGAAATGAGAAGGAAGGAAAGAAATGAAATAAAGAAAGGCAGATAACAACGGAGGAGGAGAACCAAAAACTCCCATGCAGGGAGGAAAAAAAGCCTTTGGGGGTCCAAGATTAGCTGGCGGGGGGGGGGGGGGGGGGGGGGGGGGGGGGGGGGGGGGGGGGGGGGGGGGGGGGGG
>JABFEA020000110.1:19047286-19068127 GCA_019775915.2 Cyphomyrus plagiostoma | reverse complement strand
GCACACACACTCACACACACACACTCACACACACACTCACACACGCACACACACACACACACACTCACACACACTCACACACACACACGCACACACACACACACACACACACACACACACTCACACACACAATCAGAGAACTAACCCCAACAGTGGCATGAGGTACAGGCCCAAACTCGTGCAGCAGGATCGCCCACCCAGGTGAGATGTCAGCCTCATTCCTGCCTCTGAATGTCGCCAAACACATTTTATTTTACGCTTCTTTCTCCATCTCATACTTCCTGTTTTCATCTCGAGCCGCAACATCTTGTTCCTCCAGAGTAAAGATAGAATGGGAAACGGGGAAAAAATCATTTGTTCTTATCCTGAAAATGGCACGGTGCAAACTGATTAAACTAATTGAAAATCACACTCCATGTGTAATGTGAAACATTGTGAACTGCTGACAGAATTCAGTGTAGAGCCCAGCATTAAGTTACAGAAGAAACAGAAATTAGTTCATTAGCTGAGCTCAAAATAGAAGAGTAAATTAAATTAAAGAATGCCTGAAAATATATTTTTATCTTCAGATGTGCTTAATCACTGTGGATGCCTCGGTTTTTCCTACCCTCCTTACTACTCCCTCTTCTTCAGATGTGCAACGAAGCTTATTCTTATAAAACTGGCAGATGCACAGAAGAGCCTTTTTATCAACAGAAGCCACACAACCACCAAAGTCACAATCTGCTTATTATGTAGCTTTCATTGAGGAAGATGCCCCCCCCCCCAACCTCTTACTTAAACTGTGTTTGGGAAATATTTAAAAGAGTCAGAGGAAATTATTAAATATACCGGCAATTTTGATTCTTCAAAGGGAGTTTTCTTCGCCTTACGGATCCTTAAGTTGGAGACCTAGATTACTTGGCCACACAGGTAAATAAATATTAATGTATCATATGGAACGGAAATAACTGGCTTGCTTATCTTCAGGTTATATGGACCCAGGTTACCGTCAGTCATGTTTCTGTATCTGTGTGTATTTCTGGTAGTCGATGATCGGGATCTGCACACTGTTATTGTAACAGCCTTTAAACGTGTTAAATGTTGGCAATTTGTTTTCTAAATGTGTGAGAAGGTGTGCAGTTTTTTTCAGTCCAAAATTGCGGTAGAAAGGCTGACTGCTTATTAGCGTGGGCATCTTGTGGCACAGGTGCATCACCTCGTCTGCGATCTCGGTAGATGTCTAACTCAGACAGTTTCCTCTTTATGCAATGAATTTATCACGTTGGTCCAAAACTTAAACCTCATTTGCATAAGGCAGCAGCTAAATTTGCCTTTAACGAATGTGTGACCACCCATAATCAACGTGAGTCTGCTATCAAATGATTAACGAGCTTGTGTCTGCCGTTAATTAGTTTTGCAGTCAGGATGTAGGTCATGTGATTAATTTTGCCAAAAAAATCCCCACTTGAGTACATCCAGCTTGTTATTTGGGATTGAACTAAATAACGTATCAAAGCATCACGTCAGCATGAGATGCTTCCATGGACTGTGGCTGTGTCCTAATTTCAACGCGCTGATCGCTGTGCTTTGCCAGCATGATGTCAAACAGCAAAGAAATAGAAAAGTAAAGTACCCAGATGGCAAAAGCCATGCAGTTTTGATGCATTAATATGATATCTCTTGGTACTGGTACTTATGGTCAAGGGTTTTTTACATTTTGTGTATGTTTGACATATTTTGTGATGTAATACCTCTCTTGCTTGCGTGCTGCTTTGGCATCGGCTTACTGTATGTGTTTTTTATATTTAATATATGTAATTATTGCATTAAAAGTATCACAGTGTTCTGATGGAATCCACGTATTACCGAGTATATAATGCTGAAGATACCAGCTGACTGTGCTTTGATATCTCCTCCATGTTCAAGTTGCAGTGTGTAGTGAGGTTATATATGCACATTGGGACACAGCAGAAGAGATTTTCCATGCAAACGAGATCATTTACCTACTTTTCTCTGGTTCCAAAATCGAAATGAGTATTTAGCCTTAATAAACAATCTTACCCTTCAGTCTACACTCCATCACTGAGGCTGAGGGCTCCTTAAATGCGAAAAGCAGCTTCAGCTCAAGATGCCTTAACAAAACATAAGGGATCATCTCCATAATGATGTGGAACATAGAACTGCTGCCCTGTGCCCCAGAAGAGACCATCTGACCATCATGTATGAAGGGATTATTATTGCATGTCAATAGCACTGCACCAGTTAAGAAGATGCACTGCTCAGTGCTGAGCAGTTCTGATATGATAAAACCAGGTGTAGGTTTTAAAGAGCAGATTCAAAAAGCATCCTAGCAGCTGGGGGCAAAACAAGATGAATCGGATGTTTTCAAGGTTTCCCACCTCTTTGTGATTTAATGTCTGATTCACATTGTTAAGTATTACATCCAGTGCATGAGGAAAAAAAATCTATCTTAACTAGAAAGCTTGTTTGGCAGGAGGCATATTCAGGGGTGAGGCCACAGGGTCACTGGTCTCAGGTGAAAGCTAATTGTCCCCCAGAGTGCCCGCTCCCTTGTCACTCACCAGTTCAAAGCATATCATTGGCTAATGATAAGGCTGGCCCTTTTCAGGGGCTATAGGCAAAGCGTTCCTTGGGAGGCCCCACAAGAAAACTAATGACCATTTAACTACCTCTGCATTGCAGGTAATTCAAAGGCCTTGGGTAGCTCCTGCTGGCCCTGGGGAGGCCACTTTCTATGAATTACAGCTCATCTTATGCCCCCACAAAGATCCTAGATCGCCCCAATTGTTTGGCATGATTGGGTGCTTGTTCCACAATAAATTAGCAAGTTAATCCATGTCTGTCAGCAGGTTTTCAGTCATTGGTACCTTAAATGTTGATATACCAAGTACCAGTTATTGCATTTTAAGATTAATTCTGTATAATAGGGAATAAACAGACTTTTTCCTTTTTTGGAGAGGCTTGACCCCTTGTAAGTGCAAATCCATTTAATTTTTTAATACTTTGTCATATGTTCCCCAGTGTGCACTTTTGTAATCCTTATTTGCAGTATTTTCATTTCATCTATTTTTAGGTGGCTTTAGAGGAAGGTTTCCATTTAGCTTCCTTCTGACAGCTTTAAACCCAGGGTAACTGTTGTTCACGCCTTCGCTATTCAGAAAGCCTGGCAAACATTTAGTACATCATAGTCTACAATGTCTGTATCAGGTCCTATTATTGCTTTTATGATGATAATGTGGAATCAGCTGGGATTCAATCGAATATTCATCCTGCAGAAGTATAGAACCACTGTTTTTTGCGTATGTGTGTGTGTGTGTGTGGGGAGGGTTGTACATTTTATGGATTAATATTATTTAAGATGAAGTGCATTAGCCCTGCCTCCTTCAAGTGCATTCTTGGAAAAAAAGTCCTATAGGAAGACAAGACAACTTTGGTTTCTTCATTACCTTTGCAAATTCATTTTGTATTATCCCTGTCTGTTGTATCTAAAACCAGTATGCTGATAACGAGAACTACTAATGTAACAAGTGCCTCAGTGAGAAAGTGGCAAGTGTCAGATACCGAAATTTATTCGGAAAGTCTTGTAAGTGACAACAATTAAATGGCGAACATTAAGCCATTAATCTTCATCATTTCACCGCAGCCAGAAGATTTTCAGGCTGGTTGTCGGGCACCAATCCTGACATCATAAACAGAGGAGTAAGCGCAGATGGATGGATAGCTGGAATGCCTGAGCAGCCTCTCCGGGCTGTGGACGTCCGTGGAATTCGAAACTCGCACAGAAATACTTTTTTTAAAATAAAACCGTGAGTTTTGACTCAAGCGAGTTTGACTTTCATGCATAGAGGCAGTCGAAAACCTTCCACAACAAATTTTCATCTTCTTTTAATCCACAGAAGGACTTCATACTATAAAAACTGAACATGGAAATCAAGTTTTAAACCAGCGCTGATTTTATAACTTACCAAATACATTATAGCCACTTAGAAATTCATTCAAGAAATGTGCCATCTCAATTAGGAAATCACGACATATAGGACTGGACTTTTAAAATCAGGCAGTCACTAAACGACGTCTATGTTGGGTAGTACGTCTGCTGTGATGTCATGGTCTTGCAGCTGCCAGTTTTTCGGTGTGTTGTAATTGCGTCCCTCCAGTTAGGAGCAGCAGGTCATCAGGGTTCATTTGTGTGTCCCCGTTTTCTGTGGGGCCACACGGAGCTGCCACCAAACACCCCGTCGAAAAGTAATGAGGGTCATCAATCCACTTGAAAGCAGAGTTGAGTATAATATATCCCAACCTGGAGTCCTGGCAGCTATCCATTGACAAAGATCTGCAATCACTACAAACATTAACTGGAACCCAGTGACCTTTCCATATCTCATATCTGTGGTCCTGAGATGGGGGAAAAAACTCACACACAAGAAAGATAAACAGCCATCCTTCTGGAACTTTCCTTTTAATATCCCTGCTGTATATTTCAAGTGCATTTGACTCAGATTTATGTCCCAAACTCACCTCTGCTTAAAAATTTCTTTGAAAAGGTGTAATGATATTTTTCACGAGTTTCATAGTGTATGGCCATGACCATTTTACATATTCATAAAATATTTGATACAGGATGCAAAAAATAAACTACCCTTGAATATTACAGTCTCCATCGTGAAATGGAGACAGAATGTATTTGCCACACACCATACACTGTGCTTGGCCCAGCTACTATGAGTATTCATCAGCGTTGTACACACCATACACTGTGCTTGACCCAGCTACTATGAGTATTCATCAGCGTTGTACACACCATACACTGTGCTTGACCCAGCTACTATGAGTATTCATCGGCGTTGTACACACCATACACTGTGCTTGACCCAGATAATATGAGTATTCATCAGCTTTGTACATGACGCACTCTGCAGTTCTCATACTGCTACAGGCACCTGATCCTGCCATTACACTGGGCCTTTTGGTGCAGATCCAGTCCAAGGGAAGGATGACCTCTGTCACCCGGCCTTGCAGTCTCACAGTCACCAAAGTGTGGCACACCAGGGACATCGGTTTATTGAAGTGTGCTGTGCGTCCAGTGTACCAGTCGCCCCCCTCTGTGCCTGCTTCACCCCGAGGTCTCACATCACCCCCCCGGGGAATTTCTTGTCAGTGTGAGCTTCTTCACAGGCACCATCGGTGTCTTGACTCGAAGGGCTTTTTGCCACCTACTGGAAAAAGACAGCCGCCGCATCAACCCCTCACACAGGCCCAATGTGGCTGTCTCAGTCGCATCGTTGAGTCTTGATCTCATATTAATACTAATGTCTCAGGTATTGCCTACAATAAGCCTTTTAAGAACTACATATCCCACGATACACTTCGGCTCAACTGGGTAGAATTTCACAGTGCAGGGATACAAAACAAGGGTTTTTGGATAATACTGTGGATAAACTTATAGGAGGATTTGAAATGCAAGGTCGTGCAGATTTATGTATCACGGAGAACCTACTGGCTGAAAAACAAAAAAGAAGAACAACTTACAGGAATGAATAACCTTAGTAATCAATCAATATATTTTTTTACTGTATGTATAATGCTATAACAGCTTAATTGGACAAGAATCATTAAGACAAATATATAAGGTTATTTTTTTTGTTCCCTGACAACCTAATCATTACATTTATATGTCATATCATTCTACTTTAAGGAACTTTATTCATGTTATGCTCAACTATCTTAATGGATTGCAAAATGAACAAGTTAGACAAGCAATCTATCACTTTTAAATGGCTTTGATGGAAAGTTGGAAACTTTCCCTATAATATAACTGATGGGTGAAAAAATTCTCTCTGTTCTTTGATATTTTGGGAAGAATGTAATACTTTCATTAATACCATGTAATACTACATCTACTATGTAGACTTACACAGTAATACTGTATACCACAGAATTTTATTGGCAAGACTTCAAAATACCAGAATAGTGCCGCATATGAAAATACCATCAAAAAACTGCATACCATGGTATAATGTAGTATAATGAGATACAACCCAACTAGCTGTCCAGCATTATGTAACTGAATTATAAAATAAATAATCCGCTATAGTTATTGAGAAAATATGTGTAATTAAATTTTAAACACTGGTGATTACAAAGGGTTACATCTGAATATATTCTTTGTCAGAGAAAGCTGATAGTTTTTTTATGTAGAATAACACTGATTTTGTTGCTTTGCATCTTTTTGCTGCGCAGTAATGCCGTCTTCAGCATATTTCCAGACAACGTGGGTGAAGCAAATCTGTTGGGACTTTCTGCTGTATTGCCCATTTGTTAGAAAAGTAACCAAAAAGTAATCAAATGTAATATATGACTTTACTTTGACAACGTAATCAAAATAGTTACATTACTTATTAGATTTGTAACAGAGTAACTAGCAATATGTAACTTAATTTCAAAAGTGACCTTCCCAACACTGCTGCCCAAGCCTAATACCACTGCATGATTTATTTCGTACTGATAGTATGATACTGTAATTAGCCATTTTTGCAAAAACTCTTTAAAAACTTCTATCCATGTGACTTTATTGGCAATGTGGGATTTGAAATGTATGACTAGCAATCAGGTTCACTACTTTTGTTGCCTAATTTCTGATTCTGCTTTATTTTCTGATTCTGCTTTAATGTCAGTGTATAGCCCAATCAGAATTGCCACAATTAGCAGCCATAATCAAAGACAAGCCTTTAGGGTTAACAGACTCCATGGTTGGAATGCATCTATAACGTCTGTGGATTAATAAAAAGGACATATCTATTAAAAGTAGCATGTGTATTAGCAACACATTTATTGTCACTCTTGTTTAATACGAGGCTCAACCCGGACACATATTTGACATGAGGGAAATAGAAAAGGAAATGCAGAAATTAACTGCATAGATTGCACCGTGAAATCATTTTATGAAATGTCAATCACAAATAAACTCAACAAGCTGTCACAGCTCACTGGCATTTCAGCATGTTAAACTATTCGAGTTTTGAATGAGTGTTATATGATTTTGCAGTTTGCAATCCCAGAGTAAGCATCATAATTTTAAAAGTACTTTATAGCTTTTATAAGTACTAGTTTTATAATGAATTGAGTTAGAAAAGAGCCAGTTTGGTACAACTCAACTCTCTTCTCAGTATTGAAGTCTCTGAATCATGTCTCTATTAAAAATAAGTGAGTTTGAGTTTGGAGAAGCAGTCAGATGTACAAGGTGTTGCCTCAACACTTCGAAGTGAGAGGAACATACTGTAACATTAAAGCTTGATTTTAGTGTCTTTCCCATATAATGAGCTGTGCTGTGGCCATGATCTCACATTAATAGGACAAATAGATATATGCTTAGTATAATGAGCATAAGAGGACCAGCAGCAGAGGCGTGGACAGTGGTGGGGCCGAGGGGCACTGCCCCCACCTGAAGGTTGATTGGCCAGTGGAATGCCATCAAATGAAAACATATCATTGGCTAATTATAAGGTTGTCCCACCCCCCTCTTATATCCCTATCTTAAAAAAAAAACAATTACCTACAATCATCCCTGACTATTAGAAAACCAAACACAGCAGCCAGCAGCTAGTGTCATGAAATTGCTAAGCCTGACTAACTGACTAAATGTCCATCAAAAAGCTTTTTGAGACACCGGAGGCTCGGGAGAAGATACTGTAATCCCAGTTAAATAGCCAGATTGGCCCTGTCCTCTCTCCAGCTATACCATTCCAGTGTGGGCCAGTTTGCTTCCAACAGCTGGACTACAGTATACAGTATGCCAAGGTGGTGGGCAGTGATCAAGGTCATTCTGACCAATAGGAGGATGGCAAGTCTAACGAATAGCAAGAGGGATGAAAAAGCCTTATCTGTAATGAAAGGCCTTAATTTGATTGATGGTATTTTATCAGTACACTTTTCTTTTATTACAAGTTACTAAAGAGAAGCGAGGTGTCAGATGCCATTGCACCAGTGTCCCCTCTCATCTTTTGGGCTGGTCCAGGTATACAACCTATTTTGAGCAAAGGCAGATAACTTTCCAGCAATTTCCATCTAAATGCAGAGTTGTCACTATTTCCGTGATTTTTTATGGCGTGCATAGTATGTCTGCACTGAATTCTTTCAGGGTCAAAACTCCCTGGGTAATTTTAAAGGTGAGTTGCAAAAATGTACCTTTTTTGGCTTTCACTGAAATATAAATAGATTGATTAAAAATTGTCATTGTATCTTATTACAGGTCTCTTTTTAATAATATAGTGAGAAAGAAGTAGACAATTTTAGGAATAATTCTGTTGACTGTCTGTGTGAAGGTGATAAGGTCTACATTTGCTATACAGTTATTACAGTTATTTTTCAAATTAATGTTCCCTGGTCAATATGGCTGACATTATGTTGGATTAATGTGTGCAGTAGCAATATGACAGTGCCATTAACAGTCCGAAATAAGAGTTGAACCCATTGAGTCAAAGAATTTGTTTCGTTTATTAAAACCCACATTACTAGGACACAGGACTGCTGTCAGAAACAAAGTGGAAATGCTTTCTGTCTTATTGCAAAATACACCTCATCAGATCTCTGGCATTACTGGATGATTGAAATGTGCTCTTCTTTGTTATGTTTATTTCCTCCGTTAGAATAATATTCTGTCATATTTTATTGTTCTTTTTGTCTTGTATGGAAAGACATATTTTGGGTTGCTAACCATTACCCAGAGTTAATTCCTGTGTCCTTGGCAACATTTTTTCTCCATGATTCTCGTGCGTGCGTGCACCCTGTGATGGACTGGCATCTTGTCCAGGGTGTCCCCTGTGATATTCCATGGTGCCCCATGTAATGGTCCCAGTACAACTCTTCACTGGATAAGCAGGTGTACTACATGGACATTTTTGCAATAACTACTAGCAGTCAAACTCATTCAGTCTTTGACACTGCAGATCACTTTTGGCAAGATTTTATGTCATTTTTTATGCAGGACTCTCCACAGCACCATTCACGGTTTTCAGACCTTATGTTCTGTTCATTTGCACCATTGCTATTCACATTTTATTTATTTGGCGGGCGCTTTTATCCAAAGCAGCAGGGCTGGAGCTATAGGGGGGTGAAGTGGATTTGCTCAGGGGCCCGACAGTGACATCGCTTTCCCGGACACGGGATTCAAAACGGCAGCCATCCGATTACAGGCACAGTGCCCACAAACTTCCCTGCACACCGTACCATCCACTAGAAAGAGGCCGATAGGCTCAAGCATGCAGGGTTTTCAGAGAAAAGTCCCATTACATTCAGCAGTTATAACAACTGGCCGGTCTTCACACTGGCTTTAGAATTAATTGCTTCGATGTTGGATAATCTATGACGGCATGTCTTCTGCACTTTCTAAGAAGGCAGGATCTGTTAAGCCTATGAAATAGGAATACTTTCAAAATGGTTTGTCGTTCATTCATTTCGTTTTTACATAGTTTTCCGTAATAGTAAAACACAACAGTTTTATCACTACGATAAAATGAAATAGAATAATGTCTCAAGGGAAACTCTTCTATTGAAGTTCTAGATGTCCAGGTGGTTTTTATGTTTCCCGTCTATTTTAATCCATCCATTGTGCACCTGCTAACTCTTGTCATGGTCATGGGGGCCTGAAGCCCATCCCAGGAAGCCCAGGTCACAAGGCTGGGTCACACTTTGGATGGAATGCCAGGTTATTGCAGAACACAAACAACACAACATGGGCAATTCATAAATCCTAGTTCACTTAACTGTAGGTTTTTGGATATCCATGAAACATGGGGAGAACACACACACTCACACACACTCACACACACACACACACACACACACACTCTCACACACACACTCTCACACACACACACACACTCACACACACACACACACACACACACACTCACACACACTCACACACACACACTCACACTCACACACACACACACACACACACACATTCAAATTCCCAATTGTCGAAAATATGAGGCAGTACTGCTACCCATTGAGCCACCCAGCCACCCATCTCTGTTTTCAGTTACATGAAAATTGCATCTAAATTTCCATCACGTGCATTTTTAGCATAGTAAAAGTTGAATTGATGGGCTGACAAACTAACGTGTGCCGGTTACTTTGTTTTTATTACTCTTCGGATCATTATTTTTGCATCTGTTTGATGACGTCATCCCTTCTCTATCAAACACTTTGCTTTTTGTGATGTCTGCCATACATCTGGATTTCATGCTTGTCACCACCCCCCCCCCCAGCCCACCTGATCTACTACTTCTGACAGGTTTCGGTTATTTTTAGATGCAAGTGTTCAGCTTGCTCTGGCTGATAAGGCTCCCTACTGCATTTACCTCTGCCTCTGGCTCCGAATCCGAAAGGCACCATGAGCACACCAGGAAATCCTTCCCACTGGCCCATCCGAGCGGTCTGGGACTAGCCGCTTATTCTTCTTCCTCCATCTCTCCTCCTGATGCGTGAGCCATTTGAAACATGATTTAAACACAGACTTATCGGCACCACTGGAGGGATTTACTGCTCGCCCGCGGGGCCCTCCTGAGTCCCTTTGGTCAGCTTGTGCTATTTTGGTTGCCTGCTGTTTAGGTGGCTGCTGTCTAAGCCTGGCCTCTGCTATCCGCGGCCCAGCTACATCGACACACTCTTTCTTCTGCATCCATTCCATCCGGCCCACACAAGAGAATCCGACAGGCTTCAAAAGCAGCGTCCTGCCTTCCGGAACACAGCACCCCGATCGGCCCGTAATCTGCCCTTTGGCATCCCTTTCTGATGCAAACTTTAATGGGGCTCTTTGCGGACCTTTCGCTAAACCCCGGCAGAATTTAACGGATCTGCAAGTTAGACAATCGACTTCGGACTTGGTAGCAAACAGCTTCAAAGACATTTTGCAGCATCTATTTCGAATGGGTACCAGTCCACTAAGTATACTGCTCCCATGCGTACACTGGCACTGTAATATTATTATAGCTATGGAATATTTGCTATATATTTTGACAGGCAGGGTGCACATATTAACACCTTTACATCACTGCTGTAAAAAATAAGCACAAACAGGTTCATTTTAATTGGACTATGTGTGAATTCCCCTTTTTCTTGTTATAGGAGTCCACCCTGCACCTTCCCTGAAGAAAATACCTCACGGACTGCATAGCTCGCCTGCAGTCATGTGGCTCTGAACTTTCCAGTGTCCCTGATGTAGAAAGCATCTTGTGCGTCACGGGTATCGATGTCCGACTTGCCTTCTGTATGTGTCCAGGACTATATTCCGCCGTTACACTGGCATGTGCCTGACAGCTGACAAAAACTCAGCTCTCCCCGGCTTTCCAGACATTCAATGGCTTGGTGTGACACAGGGAACGTGTCTCACATTTCCTTCATGCTGCCTCAATAAGGTTCCCTATTGGGTATTATCGACAGCCCACTTCTACACCGTACCTTCTGGATTACCTTCAGATAATCCGATTCATTCCGTGACCATTGTTAATTTTCAAACGGTGCTTCTCGCTGTCCGCATAAACAAGCTTGATTTGGCAATTCCAGAATTCTAGGTTACCTTATAAAAACAACAGGACAATGAGGCCACCAGAGATATCTTGCATACTTTTTCTGCAAAGTGCAAACACTACAGACTCCCTGAAACTGCAAGCAAAGAGAAAATCTTAGCGTAATTGTAAGCTATTGTCAATGTTTAGGCATGTTTTCCTCTACAAAGCTTCCTGATCACATGTTTCGAAACTGGATGGCCTATCAACAACCGCTTAACCTGTCCTCTGGGCACGGTTCTTAGATGAAGGTTTTGAGTCAAACTTTCAGCATTTCAAGGCTTCCATTAAATCCGCCGCTTTGTTCCTGTAGCGACATACTTGGTGCTCCTGAGTGCGGCATCAGCTCTTGTGTTTGGCATAAACCATCAGGCTTTCTCGTTTACAGAGCAGGAGCCGTGTCAGAAGTCCAAGTTCAGACCCCGTGTGCCACTGATCGGTGCGCATATAACCTAGCGCGCCCGGCAACCACAGAAATCTTCAGGAGAGACACTCGAACAAACTGGGCAGTGAAAAGCCTCGGATGGATTTCTGAGGATGGAGCGTCCGTGAATGGAATTTGAACAGAATACCGTCCCGGCTGTAGCAGTATGTGGAAACAATCTCCAGGATTCCTGCCGGCTTGAACACAAGCTGGAGTTCTGGGTTTGCAGTGTTTCTAAAGCTGAATTAGCTCCAGCCATCCCTGGCCCGACCGCGATCTGTAAAGCTGGGCGATCTGCTGCTTCCCCCGAGAACAACTCACCGCAGCCCGGCGGTTGGTACACTGTCTCTTGGTACGCTCTTGCCGAATTCCGTCCGCTTTTTTGTACTTACGCACACTTCCCTTTACACCTCGGCCATCTAGCATGGTGCGGATTTCTCAGCTGCGGGGGGAGCTTGGTTCCGCCTCCGCCATGTTCGGCCCGCTGCTCACTTGCTCCCCATTCCTCTGCATTATTTTCTTAGGCATTCTGAGCCACCTCCTGATGAAGAGAGCCCCATATATCTGAAGCCATCATTGAAGCCTGTGCATCTTTATCCCCTTACTCTCCTTTTAAATACCAGTGTATCAGTTCTAGTGGCTTTTATTTAGTGCCTGTGCCACTCTGCCCACGTGCCACTCTGCCCACGTGCCACTCTGCCCACGTGGCGCCTGCCGCATTGTGTGTCGGGCCAGTCGATGCAGCTGTTTTTTGCTTCACTGACTCTCTGCTGTTTGTCTGCTTTTTTTTCTTTCTTTTTTTTCAATGACTACAGTTTTCTTGTGCCTCTTCTTCCGTGCCCAGAGGGAGTGACAGACACAGGCCACACATTCCCTAAGGTTATTTTTCACCATCTGCTTTCTCCCCCTCTTCCTGTCCCGATGTCTTTTTTAAAAAATTTTTTTTACTCCGATTAGCTTTTCAGAAACTTCTAGCCGGCACCCATATGCTCTGTGGCGCTCAGACTCACCTTTGCCAGTTGCCAGTCTCCTGCCCTGGCTCCGGCGGTGGACTACTAGGCCGCCAAAGTTGACTGTTCACACTTTTTCACAACCGATTCCTGCACGTCAAAATAATAGCGCCATCCTTTAATGTCAGATATTGGCTTGCGACAAACGCGCGAGAGTGATGCTCTGGGACACGCCTTCTGCCGATGCATTTTATGCATTAGCGGTATGTTGCGGCACTTCATTTGTTATACGTGACATTAACCCATGAGCCTTGTTGCTTCTTATACTCCTCCAAGGGCACTGACAACGTAGCTGTGCTGTTCTTCTGTCGTCAAGATAAACAGTCCGTCCTCTCCGTCCTAACGGATTACACACTAGAATATTTCACTGTTACACGTCATGTTTGAATATAAGGTTTTACAAATTGATACTTGGAGGTTTATGCATTCATTGTTATAAACCGATTATCCAGCCTGGGATACACTGATCTGCAGGGCACACACACACACACACACACACACAGATAAACACGCATGCATCAAGGACAGTTTAGAGTCACTTCAAAATCGCAACTCTCACAAACTTCCTGGGAACAAGGACATTGCCAGCCACTGTTTTTGTGTCTTGGTGTTATATACGCAAAAATGTGTGTCTCACTGATGGTAATTCAGTAAAATACTTCTGAATGTGATATACTGTATACACGCAAGTCTGTGGTAAACACCTTTAGATGCCACCTTCATATCTGTGAGTAAGTATTGCACCAGGGCCCAGTCTATTTACATTTAAATCCAATTTGAATTAATTAAAGGAAGGAAAACACAAGAACGACAGGGACAGAAAAGGATCCCTTTGTAATTCGCACGGCCTGTCTACAGGTGTGACCTCCACACGGCTGGGAGGGACGGCTTTCTCCTCCCAGGCGCTCCTTCCAAGCACTAAGCCCCGTGTGGAGGTGACACGGCTGCATCTCCCATTCGCAAAGGAGAATGACGGGGATAAGTGGGCCGGCAGTGTTGCCAGCAAGGGAGGGCAGAGGGAGGAGAGAGAAAGCAATGGAGACAGATGGATGATAGGGTCTGCTCTCCTGAAAGCCAGGGATGTAGCAGTGTTTGTGTGTTTCTCTGCCTGACTCAAGTCTCCTTGGACTACAGAGATATTCCTATTCTGTGGTATATAGCTGGCAAACTTGTTCATATTGTATTTTTTTCAGTTTTTTTTTTAGTTGGATCTCCGTTATTTTAGAAAATGGATGATAACCAGGAGTCGCATCATAAAATTACTGTAGGGGCATTAAGTGTAAAGTGGTCCGGCTGCCACAGAAATCCTGCCAAGAACAGCATTTCATAACGAAACAATATTAATTGAGCTTTAAAATAATTTCTGCATTACTGAGCTGGTTAGCAAATAAATTGAGTTTTATGAATGTCTGCTTTGTGCACCATTATCACAATTATTCTTCTTTTTGTTTTGAGAAACCAATTATGCTTGCAGTAATTACTGTTGACCTTCAAAAAGTGAAAAAATAACAATGTACTTATATTTATTTAAAAAACAGATTATTATTAGCTATTTTATTTTTATTAGTTACTTTACTGTAATCACAGCCAAACTAACTGAACACTTTTTTCATGAATAGTGACAGAATATCCATGTACTGGCTTCCCGTCTAGGGTGTCCCCTGCCTTGTCCCTTGTGTTTCCTGGGAATGCCCCCGCGATCATCACCATCACTCACTGGACTCAGGGTTATGGATAATATAACATGTTTATTAAGTTATAAATTACTCCTCACTAGTGAACCATTTAAAACCTTTCTGCACATCTTTATAATAGACAGATAAAAACATTGATTTTGTTCCAAGTGAAAAAAGAGTGCAGTTTGGCTTGTAGTCAAGGAGGCTGAAGCAGCTGATTTGTGATGTGATGTATCCCAGTGAGCTGGTGAGGGGGGTCAGCACAGCCGCAACGCGGGAGTGCAAGGAGCCGTGATGTCGGGCCGAGGCAGTTAAGGTCATCGGTTCACCGCGAAACCTGAGGTGCTGATACATTTTTCATGAAAGTGATACATGTGATGGAAAGCTGAGAAAGCTTTGATATCTTTCCCAGAAATTACTCATAAATGGGAGCTATTTACCTTTACTTTGAAATCAGATTCCTCCACCTATATATTTTCCATGCTATTAGTAGTCAAAAAGCATTATGCTAAACATAGCATACATCTGTCCTTATAGAAACATTGCGTGATGGTATAATCTATTGTGCAGATTTAAAGGCATAGACACAGGTGAAGTTTTTTCCACAAAAACAATATACGTCCATTTAAGTCTCATTTCATACATGCAAGAATGGTAATTATTTCATTTTAGAAGACCTTTGGAAGTGACTTTAAGACCTGTCTGTTTTGTGGATTGTGTATCTCCATCAGAACTTTGGGATCGCTTCAGGAGAAATGCTAAAATCCACTGTAGCTCCTCTAACAGCACAGTACCCATCACTTAACCACTCTGAACTTCACCCTGGAGCTGTGGCTAATAATGTAACTGAGAAACAAGTTGTGAGGAATTCTCGCCCTTCCAAGTCTACCGGACCTTCCCACCTGAGGACACCACAGTCTCTGCTTGGATTTCCACTTGCCTCGCCAACATCCTGTCTGGATGAGGGATCATCGGCTTCAGCTACATTTCTCACAGTTCAAGCTTCTTGTGAAACCACTGCAGATGGTTCAAACTGGGGAAGCGCACCTGGTATTCGAGTGGCCAAAATGCTCTCATGATATGCCTTTCCCTGTCTATCTTTGTTAGTCATTTTCACACTGAAGTTCCAGAATCTGGTCCCTGTCTACCAGTCCCTGGGCTGTCCGCCACATCTCTTTTACTGTACTAACTTTGTTAGTGCTTGTGGTCAACCAATCGGGAAGCTATCACTATAAGCATGTCCCCAGTTCTTGTAGGAATGGAAAGTGCCTCGAGTTCCTGCAGTGTGAACATGACAAAAGTTCCTGGATCGGGAAAAGGTTCTTGTTCCAGAAAAAAGTTCGGCAGTGAGAAAGCACAAGTAGGCTCTCGTATCAAGTTCTTGGTGCTGGATTTCAGAGCTGTTAATGGAACAGCACCCACATCATTGAGTCGTTCATCAAGGCCTACATAACATATCACCATTTTCAATTAGCAAGCCAATTCCACCTGGAGATCTGTCTTTAGACGTTTTTCATGTATGATTCCATGATGATGGAACCAAGCTACCCATCTGCATCCAGTCATCAGTGTCCTTCTCAGTCTTCAAGAAACAGCTCAATAAGAAAAGAATTTCCCCAGTAGTAAATAAGGTACATCTTATCCCATGACCTTATTTAGTTCATCCAGCTGCTGACTGGATCTGTCCTAACCTGTTATTGTGGATTCTAGTACCAGATGCTTTGTTTTTTGCACTAATTCCATAGTCCTCATTGCTTTTTATCTCAATAGCTCTTCAGTTAGTTTGTTGCAATTTTCTGGAAGGTATTCTGCTCTACTGCTAACTTTTAGGTGGAAATTAGCGGGAGAACATTTCAAGCTGGATTTAAGGAAGCACTTCTTTACGCAGCGCGTAGTTAGAGTATGGAATAGTCTTCCTGATAACATAGTGCAAGCTGAATCCTTGGGTTCCTTTAAATCAGAGCTAGATAAGATTTGAACAACTCTGAGCTATTAGTTAAGTTCTCCCCAAGCGAGCTTGATGGGCCGAATGGCCTCCTCTCGTTTGTACAGTTCTTATGTTCTTACCCTTGTTACTGATCATTCATTGAAAACTCAACCTACCTGCACTTATATCTAATTGGTCCCTAAGCTTGTGAGATGTTCCCTGTCTTGCTTGCATGTTGCTTTGGACAAAAGTATCTACGTTTCTTTGTTCGGCAGATGCTTTTCAAGCAAGTGAAGAAAGATTGGGGTTACTGAGCAGGGTGAGCCAACCCTTTGCTCAAGGGCTCAATGGTAATATGATTGCAGCACAGTGATACTTTACTCAGGCCCATGGGGGAATTTTGCAGCTTTCGCATATCCTGTCTTGCTTTCCATGAGACACAAAGCAGGGTCAGGCAGCATTCAGCACCGCTGGGGCCATTGGGGTCAAGGGCTCAGTGGTGGCATCACTATCCGGATTTGAACTGGCAGCCATGCAATCACATGCTCAGCCCTATGCCACAGAGCCATCCAGAACATGTTATGGGCAATAATCCTTAAGTCCCTGAACCATAAAGTGACCAGCAGGCGTATGCAAACCCTTGTGTCCCACCCCCCATTTTTGCACTGTGCTGTATTTTGCAGTGTTGTGCATTTCAGGTGCAGAAGCTCAAATCTAGACCAAGACTTTGTTTCTATCAACCAGCTGAGCATAAACATTCACGGTCATAGAGACTGAACTGGTTGGTAGAAATCTTAGCCTGGATTTGTAGCTTCTGGACCTGAAATGCCCAACACCAGTTTTGTATTTCATGACCCCCCCCCTCCCTGCCAATGCTTTTGTATGTACCTTTGCACCCTGCTCCTGGGGGAAGTTTATCTCATGCCACTATGACAGCAAAACCCACTTGACTTGATTTGACTCCAGCTACTAAATAAATAAAGGCAATAAAAATGTATGGTATGAACCCCGCTTCTTTTCTCCTGTGTTCTCTTCCAGATGCTCCGTGGACAACAAGGTGTCAAGGGTGGCCTGGCTCAATCGCACCACCATTTTGTTCGCGGGACGTGATAAGTGGTCGTTAGACCCGCGCGTCATCCTCCTCAACAACACGGGCGCGACGGAATACAGCATCAAAATCCAGAACGTGAACGTGTACGACGAGGGCCCCTACATCTGCTCCGTCCTGACCAACAAGAAGCCCAAGTCCTCCAGAGTGCACATCATCGTACAAGGTATCTCTCAGATATCTTCTCTGTCCAATGTCTGTTCAGAATCAGGTTCTCGTGGCAGACTTATCGGCTTTTGCTCTGATTCTGAAGGTGGAATATTTCCTGAGGTAACTGTAAGATTTCCAGTTTTGTTTTAGTGTTTTACTGTTTGAGTACTATATGTAAAGCCTTTATTTTTTTTACCACATTTTATTGAAGGTAGTTTTAAATCTCTCTGGTTTATTGTTAATGGGTAGCTCCTCCAGGCTTGTGAGGTTGAACGCTCCCCCTGCACTATGTGTATGCCGTCTGCTTGCCCTTCCTTGTGTGGGCCTCCTCCAGGTTCCTCTCATAGTCCAAAAATACGCAGTTAAGCAACTTGGAGCTACAAATTACCCTTAGTGTATGATCACATTTGGGTGTTTGTGTTCTGCCTGCTGCCTCTGCTGGATTAGGTTTTAGAAGTTGAATGGATGGGTATATGGATAGTTCTTTTTCACAAGTTAATTAAAAATGAATACTTCCTTGGCCAGCTGTAAATGTTTGTGCGACATGAAAAGAAGAAGTATTGGACGGATTCTGACCATTCCTTGAAGACGGTGGCCTAATTAATGGGACATCACCTGCAAACGTGATTGTCAGTAGCAAAATTGGGATTTAATCTTGGTTTAATTTCAGATCGTTGATAGATATCGATCTGAAAACATGCTCAGCCAAAGAGGTCTCATCCCACTTTCAGCATGAGGCAACCCTAAATCAGTTGCCAATACAGACACTCTCAATTCAGTCCCTTTTTGCCACATTCAGTTTCTGGAAACAATTAAGCTCATGGGGGTTTTACTTACACAAAAAATGTTCTGACGACAGAACGAAGAATGAAAAGCGCTGGTTCAGATAACCATTCAGTTTGTACAGGAGTTTGGTCCGGGCAACTAGAGGAGGCCGGACCAAGACATCTGATTATCTGGTACATTTAAAGAAAACAAAAAAGAAATACAAAAATGAAAGCTGGTACTCATTGATAAATTATGTTTCAATTGATGAAATGAGTGTGAGTGTGATTTTTTAATCTGTGTTGCGTACATTGTTTTATATATAAACATAGCATAATTAAAGATATGTGTTAAGACCGCTGTTCGGCAAGCAAGCGGTAAGCAGGAAATCACCAAATGGGCGGCCAGACGTCCGGAAAGACAGGGCTTATTAGGACTCACAGGCGACAAACATTAATGACGGATTTGGTAACACTAACTCAGATGCGGACTAAATACACAAAAAAGCTACAATTAACAGGATACAGGAGAGAACAATCAGGAATAAACACAAGGTAACGAGGTGGGCGTGGCACACACGAGGATCGCACGAGCTGGGTGTGACAGAACGCCCCCCCCCAAAGGCGCGCACTCCGGAACAAACACAGAACAAACACAACGGCAGAAGCCAGGACAAGACCTGACAAAGGACAGGGAATGCAAACAGGCAGACGAGGAAATGAGATACACAGGAAACACCGACAGGCGGAACAAAAAGGCCATGGGTGAACAAAGGAGCCAGAGGGGGACGAGGAGCAGAGACAGGAGGAACACAGGAATGAGGAGCAGACAAGGGAGGCTAAACAGGACTGGACGGGGGACAACAGGGAGCCCGAGGGAGCCCAGGCGGGTGATGGGTGGCAGCCAGAGGGGCCGCAGGCGAGAGGAAGACAGGAGCCACAGAGGACCCCACAGGGGCCAAGGGAAGGGGCTGAGGGAGTGACGGAGGGGACACGGAGGGAGCAGGAGGGAACATTGGCGCAGGCGGGCAGGAAGGGGAAGCCACGGCCGGCGACAGCGCAGCTAGAGCTCGTCTGACGCCCAGCCATAGCAGGGGGGCCCGGAGGCGGCCGACACGGAGCCGGAGGCGTGCCCGAGGTCCGGCACCGAGGCACTGGGGGGGGACCCAGAGGCGACCGCCGACCCAGAGCCGGAGGACCCGTGGGCGACCCCGGAGCCCCAGCCTAGGCGCGCAAGGGCGAACCAGGGGGCAGGGTGGGCGGGCCCCCAGTTCGGCATCTATGCCCCCTCCCCTTGCAGGACACCGACAGGCGGGGGCCTTGTCGGACTCCTCCTCTCAGGGGCACAGGTGGAGGAGTCCGGTTCCCACCTGGGTCAGGGGGACCCAATAGTTGGATCCCAGAGGGGTCCCATTCGAGCTCCTCCTCCATATGTGATGATGGCACAGTCCGGGACCTCCTCGGGGACATGGGTCATGGACACTGGGCGGAGCAGAGACGGGCAAGAGGTCCCCACCCCGGCTGGCTAGGTCCCAGGCTATGGGGTCTTCCTGGACCTCGGGTTGGGACAGCCAGTACACGACTTCTTGAAGCAGACCTCGGTCTGCTGCGTCGTGTCCTCGTCGAGATCCGTCATTCTGTTAAGACCACTGTTTGGCAAGCAAGCGGAAAGCAGGAAATCACCAAACGGGCGGCCAGAAGTCCGGAAAGACTGGGTTTATTAGGACTCACAGAGCAGACGGCGACAAACATTAATGACGGATCTGGTAACACTAACTCAGAAGCAGACAAAATACACAGGAAAAGCTACGATTAACAGGATACAGGTGACAACATCAGGAATAAACACAAGGTAATGAGGTGGGCGTGGCACACACGAGGATCAGACAAGCTGGGCGTGACAATATGTGTAACTTTATGTTCATGAGTGTTTTATAGAAACAGCTTCAAAACTGTTTCTACTGCTTTAATTTGATGACAGAACTGGATAATAATTATAAAAGGTAATGTTAAAAGAAAGAGAATATGGATTTTTTTAGATCAATCACTGTTGGTTAAGTCAATGGGGTACAGTTTAACTTGTATAGTGAGTGTATATCCCATTTAAATTATATTAGAATATAATTATGGAGAGGGCGGCATGGTGGTGCAGTGGTTAGCACTGTTGCCTCACACCTCTGGGACCCGGGTTCTGGTCTCCGCCTGGTTT
>JABFEA020000110.1:19023961-19036510 GCA_019775915.2 Cyphomyrus plagiostoma | reverse complement strand
TGTGTGTGTGTGTGTGTGTGTGTGTGTGTGAGTGGGTATACCTTACCTTATGGGGACACAAGGTCCCCACAACGTGATGAATACCTGTTTTTTTTCCCTTATGGGGACCAGTTTCAACTCAAATTAATTAATAAAAATCTGTAACGCCAATGAAAAAATAAAAAATGCAAAAACTCCTGTATTTTGTTTTGTTACTTATGGTTATGGTTAGGGCTGGGTAGGGTTTAAGGTTGTCATAGTTAGCGTTAGCATTTTTTCCATCGAATGAATGAGCGGTCCCCATAAAGGTATGTTTACCTGACTCTGTGTGTGTGTGTGTGTGTGTGTGTGTGTGTGTGTGCGCAAGTGTGTGTAAGTTCTCAGCAGCCTGCAAAAGTAGTTTTGTCACCAATACATGAACTCATTGGGTTGAAATGCATTTTATTGAACCTTAGTTGGCTCACGACTTTAAGCTGATTCACTGCAACAGTTACTGGGGGTACCAAGTTCCCTGCTGCGTTTAATCATTTACAGGAATACAGGGCTTTCTGACTTAAACATTTACACATAGCTAGCTAACAATCTCAACCTTAAGTAAATATCCTTCACTAGTGAGCAGACAGACATGCACTTGTGACTGACGTTAGGATTTTTTTATAGTTCTACCTTCTGAGAATCATTGACCCTTTATGTATATGTTTTTTATATGTTCTCATCTGTGTTGTGTAGTTTAATATCATCGATAACCACTGCTGCCACTGAAAAGGGTGTCAGGGCCAAGCCCACTTATTTGTCACACTTATGACACAATTGACACTTTAGGTCGCAGCGGCAGCTCTCTTGATGAGAGCCAATCAGGCTATTACCCTGCGTAAACACACGACATGGTGTTTTCTGGAAGATTTCTGTCAGGATAATACCCCCTGGTGGCTCAACATGAAAAAAAATAAAAATAAATTAAGGTTGAAAAGTAGGAGCAGTGATGTATGACCGGCGATGTAGATGAAAGGTTAACGTGTGCGTCATAATCACGGGGCTTTGGGGCTCTCCTGGTTTACTGCTCTTGTGCTGGAGTGCTACTTATGCAGCACATTAGCTATCAAAACTTTACCATGATATACGTCCAGGAGGCCTGGTGCCCGCTTTTTTTATGTCAGATTTCTTTCATCAGAAGACAACGCTCATGGTTCATTTTTTGCTTATGGCAGTCAGACTTCAGTGCTAATTTCCTCTTTTAGCTTGCATCCAATTTAAATTCAATGTTCCATCCTTGTGCATTTGATGTTGCGTGTGTGTGGATTAGGTTTATGTAACGTCCCCCACGATGTAAGAAAATCCTGTTTTTTTTACATTATGGGGACCATTTTTCAAGTCCCCACAAAGCTCTGTGAATGCAATCAAAAAAGTAGAAATACCAAAAGTGCTGTATTCTGTTTGGTTAGGGTTAGGGTTAGGGTAGGAGTTAAGATCGTCATGTTGGAATTAGAGTTTTCCCCATAGAAATAAGTGGAGAGTCCCCCCAAGTATGTAATTACAAACCTATTTGTGTGCATCTGTGTGTGTGTGTGTGTGTGTGTGTGCGTGTGCGTGCATGTCTATGTGTTGCCAGTCAGATAATTCACAATTCTTCTAAATATAACTCTGCCAGCAATAAACATTGAAAGTACAGAGACAATGGTGCTAATCCATTAATGTAATTTAATTTTGTTTTGCCACCTTTGCTCAATGTTTTATCAACATTGTCAACAGCCACACGTCCCTCTTTCTTTGAGCAAGACCTCTGCTTGATGACTCAGCGCCGTTTCGTTTCCGCGCTGAAATCGGCCAGTCACACCTTCTTCAAAATGTGCCAAAAAAACGAGGATATTTTAAGCCCATTTAAAGTCTCCTCCAAACATATGCCAGTCATTTGCTGTGCTTTATGTATTTATACTTTACATGTCTCTGATATCCGCTTAACGCAGATGAGGAGGACTGTCCATGCCAGTCTCACCTCTGTTTTTTTTTTTTTTATATACAAAGCAAAGCCCAGACGATGGATGACAAAAATGGTTTTCTTTGTAACATCTCCAATGTTGAGTGCAATCTCAGCCCCCCGGTCATACTCACCTAGATATTGCCCCCCCATGTAATAATTTTAAGACGACCCTCTCCTGAATTTTCACCTGAGTAAATGTAGTTCTAGCTTAGAGAAAGAATGATTGGTGCGGAGCCCTGAAAAAGGGCCCTGTATGTTAGACGCTGCTTCTAACCCACCCTGAAGCTTCAGTGTCCCTGAATGCAAAAAGAATCCAGTGCAGGAAGGAAAATGGTGCTTGGGGGGGTTGAATACTCTGATTATCCTACAAGGGCTGCTGCTATTCCTTCAGATCTGAGCCATGGCTGGAATTTGAGTGGAGGATGCTTGAATTTTTCGGATCAATATGAGTTTTTTTATTTCCTTTTTCCAGCACTGACTGCAAATCCCCGCCACCTCAGGCCTTTCAGCTATGATTGTCCATAATTAACAAAAGGCTGACGAGACTTGTTCGGTTTTCTGGGGGGGGCTTCTCTCACTGGGCTCTCCAGCCCCTTCACAAGCCTGCAATTCTGATTGGCTCGACACCGTCTTCAGTACAACTCGGTAAACATCTAGAATTTTTTCCATTATATGAAGCTAAGTCACACTTAAACATGCCTAAAATTTCACACTGGGAAATGTGCAGCTATCTTCTTGCCTCTTTTGTGTTTAGCAACAAAACGTAGAGAAGTATTGAATTTAAATACAGTCCTTATAAACATATTCCATTTTCCAAATCCTGTACCGAGGATCTGGATTTGACGGCAGGGACGCAGGGACGATTTCATTGTGGGAGTACCGTGTGTTTTGAAGGACGGGTTCTGGGCTGATTTGACCCCAATCACTTTTGAAACAAAGCCTACACCTTTGCCCTATAGACCTTGACAGATTCCAGGATGAATACCCTTCAGGGCTTTTATTTACATTAAGTGCATAAGCATTTTCACCTCCCCGCTGTTTGAACAATGCCTGTGTTAGGCTTGATTATGTATGTACTGCACATCCTGCACAGTCATATTTTTGTTTGGCGAGTGTGTTCAAGCATAGCAGTGAATGCGTTACATTACTCTGAAGGGTTTTAATTGTGTGTCAAGAAGTGCATGGTATTATTTATAAAATACACATTTTATTACATTGCTTTATTAAATCTGCTAGCTTCCATCAGTGGGAAACAGCCCCAAATGCAGTTGAACTGTATATGCCATTGAAGTTTTAACAAAGAACATTAATGAAACAAAAAGCATATTAATCACAATGTCTGTAAGCCATCCATCCATCTTCCCTGACTGTTTATCCATTGTGGGGTCACGGTGACCCCGGAGCCTATGCCAGACAGCACAGGTTTCAAGGTAGCGACACCCCTGAACAGAATTCCAGCCTAATACATAAGCAATGAATTTTTCTGAGATAAAACAAATAAAATTATATCACTGATCACTTATTACCCCAATTGGCTAACCCTTCCCCCCATAATCTGCCAGACCCATTCCCAGAAGATTCCACATGGCAACCAGACATAGTTGTTTGACAATTTTGGGGCCCAGTACCTACTTCATATCTTGCTACATCAGATCTTGAAATCCATATAGTGTGAGAAAAGACAAGTAAAAGGTTTTTTACTGGCTTTCAAAAAAAAAGTGTGAATATGCCAGTGTAAGTGTGACTGCATCTGAGTCACTGACGTGTTCCCTGAGAGCCGCATGACCACTGAGCCTGACAGATCCCTTTCAGACGTCTTGCAGAGCCGTCTGTACAAAGCATGGCTCCTCTTTCCTTGGTACCATTGACGCACATTAATAATTTTGTTTGTTTGGTGCAGTTTTCTTTCCAATTTATGGGCTGTTTTCAACCACGCTGTACCACTCTGCTGAAATCAATAATCTTATCATAAGAGAATGCAGAAAAAAAAAAACTCAGTAGATATATCATTTCATTTTTTGATGTTAAAAGAATTGTAGCTCATCTGTCCTCCAAATGCTTATCCTGCACAGAGGGGCCTGGAGCCTATTCTAGGCTGGGATACACACTGGACAGGATGCCAGTCCATCACAGGGTGCATAAATAAACACACACACAGTTAAGCATTGTCCTCATCCACTTTCTTGGAACCTCAGTTTGATCCACTCAATAATTATATATGAGAACTGAAAGTCCCAGCTGATCTTTTAATAAATATTAACTGTACAGGTACCTACAGTAGGCATCGGTACATTCTTTGCCGAAATTAACCTTGCGGTTTCTCAGTATTGTTTCTCATGACGCGTCTGCAAGTGCCTAATGAGATTTGTTGTATTGTACGTTGCTGCCTTCTCTCAAAAAGATGGTGCAAACATAGTGGGTAGCTGTTGGGCTACGTTGGGTCGCTCATTTAAAGACTCTCCACACGGCTAACATCTTGATAGTTTGTACTTTCAAGCCAAGTGCCTCGGGCTTGTGACGTGTGACGGAACCTTGCAATCTGCACAACTCTCATAAATTATCTGGATGTGGGAAATTAAATGGATCAGGGTTTGGATCGGGCTGCGGTAGCTGATACCAATCAATTAAAAAGTGCCTGAATCAAACCCTGATTCTGAACTTTGGTATCAGCTCGTATACTGTGGGCCATTTAGTGATACCAGCTATTCTAACTATGAGAGAGAGCCAGAAATCTTACACGAAACTCACATGACACAGGGAAAAATGGGATTTGAGTCCCCAACTCAGTAGATGTGAGGCCAGCATGGCTCCTGCACATCAGTTTATGAGCCCTGAACCGATAAGAAAAGAACTGGTTCTGTTCTAATCCCGCCTTTCACTGCTTGACATGACCTGCAGCCAATCAGATGAAACTATTAAAATATCAATATACAGGTATCTGCCGCTTTATGAATATTCACTTTACGGCAACTCATTTTGACAAACCACCTACATTACCACCTGTTACTGAAAGAAATCAAAAGAGGATTATTGCTTTTTTGAAAAAAAATAACAGCAAAAATATCATTTAGCATTTGTTTATCAGCGAGCCAATTATACAGTACAAGTCAAAAGTTTATGCTAAACCACATACAAAAGTAGGGTTATGGGAGTGTTGTATCACATGACCTAGCCATGCCCATGCCATCACATGCTGTATGTTAGTGTTATTTTAGGTTTTAAGTTATTGTGTATGATTTGGCAGGTTGTTTTTGGTCTGAGAATGCTCAGACTTCTTTCCCTTATAAATAAATGTAAATTGCCTCTTCGCTTTCTGCCATTTTGCCTTGCGAATGGTTTTATACACTCTACTTTCCCCAAAGACATCCCTGAGAATGTAACAAAAAATTACAAAAACATTTTTAAACAATCAGATCAAACTATGGTTTGCTTGTCACAGTGATCCAGATGCTGACATTCTCATTTTACTTAAAATATATTTCCTGTCCTCTTTTTGTTAGCTGGAAAGTGCAGCATTCATTATATTTTCAAATTTGAGGGAAAACCGGCTATTGATTAGTTGTTTCTGTAAAGGTCACACATCCATATTAATGAGGGACATAAAGTTCACATGTAATTATGGGATTGAAATAGGATATAAATTATATATGTTATAACTGTAATAACTGTTTGATAACTGTTAAAATAGCAAATCTCCTTATTCATGCTGTCAGCGCTAAAGTACTATATATACAGTACCAGGCAAAAGTTTGGAGAGACTTACACGCAGAAATGTTTTTTTGTACCATTCTCTATATTTTAGAAGTAGGGTGGTGCCACGACGTCAGTAGCCCACCAGAGGAATGTTTTAGCTCCATTATAATCTTATGGGATCACTTTTTTATACGTAGTTTGTCATTTACTTAAATGTTGTTACAGTATATGACGCAAGGCTATACAGTTCCAGTTTGGATAGAAAGGTTTATTTGTAGTGATCTCTACATTTTTAAATTATTATGAAGACACTATATGAAACTATAAAATAACATATATGGAATTATGCACTGACCAAAAAAAGTACTAAAGAAAAAGAGATTCATTTGTTGGAGGGGCAGCTCTGTTGGTTGGAACTCAGAAGGTTGCCGGTTCAGATCCCATGGTTAGCAGAGTGATGCCACCATTGGGCCCTTAAGCAAAGCCCTTAATCCCAACTGCTCCAGGTACTGGCTGACCCTACGGTCTCCTCTAAGCCAGTTGCATGAGGTGGCCTCCTGGGATGCTTTTCCAGCTCTCCTAAAGAAGGTCCCGCATATATGCTGAGCTCTCATTGGCAGCTTTTCCTTCACTTTTTGCTGAAACTCTTCCAAAGCATCTCTACTGGGTTTAGGTCAAGTGACCAGGTCATGTGATGCGACACTATCACTCTCTTTTGTAAGCAGCTTGGCATGTCCAAACTTTTGACTGGTTCTGTGTGTGTGTGTGTGTGTGTGTGTGTGTGTGTGTGTGTGGTCCACGTATACCTTATCTTGTGGGGACCACAATGTAATGAATACCTGTTTTTTTACCTTATGGGGACCTGTTCCTCTCTATTTTTTATAGAGCTTTTAATGAAACTATGTTATAAAAATCCGTGACAGCAATGAAAAAACCCTTGTGTTTTCTTTGATTACTTATGGTTATGATTAGGGGGTTGTCAGAGGTTGTCATAGTTAGCATTAGCATTTTTCCCATAGAAAAAATGAGCGGTCCCCATAAAAATATGATTATATGACTCTGTGTGTGTGTGTGTGTATATATATATATATAATATGTGACTGAATTTATGTATGAGTCATAACCTAGGCATAGTTGGGTAAGCATTTCAGTTCTCGGGTTTTCATTCTGTGCAATTAATTTTTCTGAAGACATGATCATCAAGGCTGTTAAGCTACATTTCACCAATTACTCCAAGTGTCCCTATTGCCAGTTACACAGATAACTAGGGAATTAAGCAAAAAAACTGGGGTGTTGAGAGGAAGAGCAGAGGGACTTTGAAACGTGCATTACCCGTCTTATTTTTCAAGCGTTTGATGAACGGGGGAACAAAACAAACCGAACCGCTAAACGAATTAGCATACGCTTCAAACGCACTTAAACGTTCCGGAGTGTCTATGCAGATGCATTCTGCGTGCTACATTGACTCGTTAACTCATCCGTAATTGATTGTCCCTGTGAAATACATAAAGAGATACAAAACCTCTTTTGTATCTGCCAAGTCCTCCATGACACACACATTGCCAGATGTTTAGACCAGTTCATCAGTTTTGTTTTCAAGCACGTCAGCAGTTTTCGGGTAGCTGCTTATTCTCGTTAAACTGACTGTGGTCGACACTCCCGCTCCCGTTTCCCGACATTCTTCCATGTGTTCCCGGGTGCCTCCACTTCCCTATCCATAATGCAATATTTTCTTGAGTGCCCCGTGCTTCATCATCGCCATATTGTCTAATAAAATCCGAATCTGGCACGCAGTAATTGTCAAAGGACGTAAATATCCCCGTCAATGTTCTCATATTGTAATTGTCTAAGGCCACTAGTGGCTCTTGAGTAATCAGCAGAGAGACAAGTACCACGAAGGAACGATAGTTAAAATCAGCAGTGGGCTTTGAAAGGGGGGGCCGGACTGACCCACCCACCCACCTCTGACGTCCTGCCTAGGTTTCGTTCATGTGATGCAGACATGGCTGTTTTTATGCATGGGACCACCAAGGCACCTTGGTTGTCTTGGCCCCGGAATCGATGAATAAAAGTACCACTGGGCATTACCTCCACAGAAAGCAATATTACCAATAAAAATCCACTAACGCCGCTAACTATGGTGGTGCCATCAAGTATTTTTTTCATACACCTATCAATATCCACCATAATAAGAGGTTATATGAGTGCACTGTAAGTGAAATCCAAACGGGGGCATTATTTAGAGTAGGTCTGATAGGGCCTGTGACCCGTTACGGCAGCAGACGATCCAATATGGTCTGAAGACACAAATTGCTTATTAGTGCAGATTACATTTTGGCTTGGTTACAAAAATATCTATCCTGCAACAGCGCTTAAATATAATTCGACAAGAGCAGATACAGCTCAAATTTCCGCCTAGACAGTCTGCCCTGTGCTCATATCTAAGATAAGATAAGGTAAACTTTATTGATCCCGGGGGGAAATTCATCTGCATACAGCAGCAAATGGTTGAAATGGAAGGTTGTTGACAAGTAAACATAATGCAAGCAAATTTTAAGAAGTACACAAACAGAACATCCATCTGTTTTCTGTAACCGCTTGTCCTATTTGGGGTCGTGGGTCTGAAGCCTGTCCTGGAGGCTACAGGCACAACACAGGGAACAGCCCATAATGGGGTGCCGACCCATCATAGGGCACACTCACCTACAGGCAATTTGGAAAGTCCAGTCAGTCTAAGCATGTTTTTGGATTTGGGGGGGGGGGTGGGGGGTGGAAAAACCAAAATACCCAGAGGAAACCTCACAACGATGCAGGGAGAACATGCAAACCCCACACACACAGAACCATGGCTGAGCCTTGAACCCCAGTGCCAGGAACAGTGCTAACCACTGCACCCTGTGCCACCCAAATCAAAATATCCTTAAACAGAATACTGGGCAAACTCAGATATATAAATAACTAAACTGACATGTGATAAGCAAAAACAGATAGCACTAAACTTATTCTACGTCAAAGGTGAAATGCTTCCTGCCTTGTTTTGGCTGGAGCTGGGGATTGGTGCCACAGGAAGAATCATGCCTAATAGCAGCAGGTGGGAACGATCCCCAGTAGAACTTCTTAGCACTTGAGCCTGCTCTGCAAGCAGATCCGTTAGCGGTTAGCGGTAAGCTCCTGTGAATATCATGAGTGATGAGCAGTGAGCACACGGTAAATGCCTGACCTGGCTGATGTCGGACGCTTTGAAGGATGTCACATGTACAGGTGGCGGCTTAGACTGACTATAAATAATGGGAGCTGACAGACAAATACGGTAGTTATACCATTTGGCAGGCAAATCTGAGACATTCATCTAAGTTCGCCGTATGGGACACCGGCATGACAGGAAGCTGTTCTGCACCCTTAGTTATCCTTTGGATCCGGTAGCTGGGTCAACACTGTGCTTTACAGCAACCTGACATTCAGAGGTGAACGTCGGAAAGCAAGAAATCTTAGACCGAAGAGGGAATCAACACAAAGATGCTCGTGATCAAAACCAAAAATGTAAATCTGTATTATTTATTTACAAAAATACAACATCATCAAGTACACCACCAGTCAACAGTGTTTTTAAGATCTCTTCATTTACATGTTACTCACTTAAACATTTACTAAAAATAAACTCAAATATTCTTTGCTAACAAATAAATGTACAGTATGTTCACCTTTTAGTACTTATATTAGCAAGAAAATGTCATATCTTTGATTCATCAACGTAACCTTCTCTAGCAGTTATAACAGCAGAGAAAATTTATTTCTACACGGGACATTAAATACTGCTCTGTTTCATGGGATGAAATAGTTAATTAATGCATTTAAAGTTACTGTAATAGGGTGTCAGACATGAACTGTTACGTACTCTTTCCACGTTATAAAGGAAACTTGTTTTATTTGACATAAATTTCCTTGCATAGTTGTTCACTCAACTTTTCAAGTTTAACAAGGATAAAAACATTCTGCGTTTTATGAAATAAATGGAACAGTAGAAAAACCTGTGGTGTGCAAAAACTTTTGACTGGTAATGCAGGGACATATTACGAACTTGGAAATAAGTCAGGTGAATTGTTTTCTTTTATAAGTAGTCTCTACTCAGTGGCCATTTTATTAGGTACAGCTAGCCAGGTAATGCATGGCAGGTAAGACGCACTTTTCTCTTTAAAGGAAGGAATGTCGTCTGTTCTGAGGAGACTTTTTGAGCACCACTGTTGTACTGGGCTGTTATTTTTGCAGTTGTGAGGTTTCTGTTAGCTTTAACGAGTCTGGCTATTCTCCTCTGACTTCTCATTAACAAGGTGTTTTCGGCCACAGAGCTGCCACTGATTGGCTGTATTTCGCTATCACACCATTCTCTGTAAACTCAAGACACTGTTGTGTGTGAAAATCCCAGGAGGGAGGCTGTTCCTGTGATGCTGTAACCACCACGTATGGTATCAAAAAATCATCATGCTCAGAATGATGCAGAACAGCCATCTTAGGCATCTGTTCAATGCTTAGACGGACAGCATGTGAACTGAGTGACGCCGTCAGCATGCTTTATCTGTTCAGTTCCAGCCACATGATTCACTCTTTGGAAGATCAGGCTATTTGAATTAGGGAGCAGATGTACTTAATAAACTGGCCAGCGAGTGTATATGGGAATGTTTCAAACCTAATACCATTTACATTAAAGAGACATTGGTGAGATAGTGGGTAGCACTTTTGCGTTGCTTCTCCAGAGTTTGGAGGTTTGAGACACGCCCTTACTCTCTGCGTGTCTCATTTGCATATTCACCATTTGCATATTCTCCCAGGGTTTGTGCTGGTTATCTCCATATACTCTGGCTTCTCTAAATTGCTCCTAGTGTGTGAAAATGAGCCCTGGGATAGACTAGACCAGTGTTTCCCAGCCCATCCTAAGAGACCCCCAGACAGTCCACATTTTCACTCCCTTCTAGTTCCCTGCACACCTGAACCAAACAATCATCTAATCGGGAACACCAAGCACCTGGTACAGATGTGTTGGGAGCAAAAATGTGGACTGTCGTGGGGGGTCTCAGAGGACTGGAGTGAGAACTCTGGACTAGAGTTTTCTCCATAGTAACCCCTTCCTTGTAGCTTGTATTTCCTTGGATATCAAGTACTGTACTGGATAAATGGTTAGGAAAGTTGGATGGATGCATCATATATATAAGCAACAAAGCATCAATCCATCTTCCGACCACTTTTCTGGGTCAGGGCTGTAGGGGGCGCCTGGGGGGCACCCTGGACTGGATGCTAGTCCATCACAGGGCATGGGAGTGGGGGGCACCCTGTACTGGATGCCAATCCATCACAGGCCACATGCTCTCACAAACACACACTCTCATACACTACGGGCAATTTAGAGATGTTAAACTATGTGTCTTTGGACTGCAGGAGGAAACCAGAGTACCCTGAAAACACCCTGTCTAACATATGCTGAACATGCAAACTCCACACAAAACTAAGCGGCGTTTGGAAACACATCATGTGAATCTATGCAATATTAAAGGAAATGTTGTCGCTCTCTGAGGAAAGTTTATAGATCCACGATCCCTGTTATTTAAGAATGCCCCTATTACTAGAAATAAAATGCTACCATTTTTCTTCCCAGCGTTTCCACTGCTGAGGAAGTACAACGTTTGTACTGTGTGTCAAATTAAAATGCCCTGATTCTGTCAACATTTTGCGAACTATCGCAAGAAAGCACAGGCGGTCTCCGAGCAAAAAGGACTTCTGTTCATTCTTCAAATGGGTCAAAGTAAACTGAGAAATATATCTGATGTAAACTCCTCGATGTAGAAATAGTAAGTAGTCCAACAAGAAGACAAGTTTGCTTACGTTGTATTATTTTGCGTGTTAGAGGAGGAACGTCAGTGCTGTTTTCTCTGTATTCTAACAAGAGTCATAAGGCCTCGAATGCATCCTTGAGCTTGCTGTTGTTTTTGGCAAATGAATAAACAGACACCCCCACCTGAGGAAGGAGCCTTGTCTTTGGTTCTGTCGGATCGATGGGCCGTGGAAAATGTGGGGGCCAACCAATCACTTTTTCATCTATCAGACTGCACCAGGTTGCCACAATCATTCTGCACTTTCAAGATGCTCCATGAGGCTGGGGGTTACTTCACATCTGAGATGGCCCCACCGCTTTGGATTGCCAAATAATACATTTGTTTGAAGTAATGATATGTTACATATGAGGATTCCAGGTGTACAATCACTTGGTCCATCTCTTTCCACAAATTCAAATTGCTGAAGGCTTGTAGCAAAGTCTTTCTGTTTGAACAGTTTGCGTTTTAGTGTGCATGTCTGCTTAGGGTTATTTACTTGTTCCCTGCCAAAGCACAAACCTTGTATTAATGTAGACAGCAGAACTTCATTTGACAATGGACTATGTATTTCTAGGTGGTTATGGCAAATTTATGTGTAATTTCCACGTCATCTTGACACTCATGTCACACGACAGGTGAGGGTATGACATCACCAGAATTTTCTGTTGACTTGAAACCACACTGTCTTGAGAAAAATGTGCTAAAAATAGAAAATTAATGGATTACAACACCTGTGGTGTCGTTTATTTTTGGCCTTCTTATCTATATTCATGTGGCCATTTATTTTTCCAGCAAACATTAATTAAACTGCAAGCTAATTATGGCTGTCTCCTTCTGTGACGAATGTGAATGGTGTTCATCTCACCATTCAATCTAAGTTTTAAAAAGGATTATCGAAGCATTTTATGAGACCTGCGGCAAAAACTCCGATGTGATGTTTGGCAGGAAAGTACCAAATCTCATTAACCGAAGTGTTATTGGTTATAAAGCAAAAATCACCTACCATCGCTAAGTGTTACATGTTGATTGTGAGTG
>JABFEA020000110.1:19013277-19023861 GCA_019775915.2 Cyphomyrus plagiostoma | reverse complement strand
CTCATTAACCGAAGTGTTATTGGTTATAAAGCAAAAATCACCTACCATCGCTAAGTGTTACATGTTGATTGTGAGTGCTCGTGCAGATCAATGGGCTTGTCACACAGTGGATGTAGTCTCACTGAAACTGATTTTATTGTTGTAAGATTGAAAAAGACGGGGATGCTAAGCATCTCGAACCTGACCTTACCACCCACACTACCGAAATTCCTGCCCAATGGCCCCTGTGTCCATTGGACAGGACACCAAAGGAAATTTGTAATGACTGGACCAAAGGAAATACACTATGTAGACAGAAGTATTGGCACCCGCTTCTTAGTCATCTAATTCAGGTGTTTCCCTCAGGTATGACCCACAGGTGTATAAAATCAAGCACTTACCCATGGAGTGAGATTTACAATTTTTTGTGAAAGAATGGGTCTTTCTGAAGAGCTCAGTGAATTCAAGTGTTATACTGTCATAGGATGTCACCTTTGCAATAAGTTATTTCATGACATTTCTTCTCTGCTAGATGTTCCACGGTCAACTGTAAGTGGTATTACTGCATTTAGGAGCAACAGAAACTCAGCCACAAAGTGGCAGACCATGTAAAGTAACAGAGCGGGGTCGCCGTGTAGTACGTAGAAGTCGCTGATGCGCTGTTGACTCAGTAACTGCAGAGTTTCAAACTCCCTCTGGCATTAACCCCAGCACAAAAAAAACTATATGATAGGAGATTCATAGAATGGGCTTCCATGGCCGAGCAGCTACATGCAAACCTTACATCACCAAGCACAATGCGAAGCATTGGATAGAGGGGTGAAAAGCACAGTGGAGACATGTTTTGTGGACTGACGAATGATGCTTCTCTGTCTAGGAGACTGATGGACGAGTCTGGGTTTGGCAGATGCCAGGAGAACGTTACCTGTCTGACTGCATTGTACCAAATGTAAAGTTTGGTGGAGGAGGGATAATGGTATGGAGTTGTCTTTCGGGGGTTGGGCTGGGCCCCTTAGTTCCAGTGAAGGGAACTCTTAATGCTTCAGAATACCAAGACATTTTGTATAATTCTATGCTTCCAACTTTGTTGTAAGAGTTTGGGGAAGGACCTTCTCTGTTCCAGCATGACTGTGCCCCAGTGCACAAAACAATGCCCATTAAAAGACATGGTTGGTCTAGTTTGGTGTGGAAGATCTGGACTGGCCTGTACAGAGCCCCGAGCCCAACCCCATTGAACACCTTCGGGATGAACTAGAACGGAGATTGGGAGCCAGGTCTTCACATCCAACATCAGTGCCTGACCTCACAAATGCTCTTCTGGATGAATGGGCATGAATTTGCACAGGCATTATCCTGTTCCCAGAAGAGTGGCAGCTGTTATAGCTGCAAAGGGGGACCAACTCCACATTGATGCCTATGGATTTAGAATGGGGTGTCACAGAAAATATGTAGGTGTAGTGGCCAGGTGCCCCACTACTTTTCGCTATATAGTGTAGATAGTGATTTGACAGCACACCACACAAAATGGATAATTATTGGACAGAAGGATCCCAGAACAAGGAGTGTGGATGGCCACTCAAGAATTCAGGTGTAGATGGTTGGGGGAGCCAGCAGGAAACTGAAACCAGGAAAGGTGCTAAAAAATAGAAAATCAGAACAAAAATGAGGCAGACCCAATAGGACTGGAAAGTCTTGGATTCAGGAGCAACCAGCCTGAGTCTTGAGTAAAGCTTGTGGCCAGGATTTCCGGTTTTAATTAAGTCCCAGGTGATATGGGACTTTTGTAACAGGCTGCTACAAAATTCTGGTCTTGACCAGCACTGTTTTTGAAGGATCTGTAAGCTCAATGGGAAGTGGAATCATGCAGGTAGCATTGCAAAGAACAAAAGGTTCCTCGTAATAATACATCTCTGCTCCCTTCCCGATGCATAACGCTTAGTGTTATAATGCGTGACCTGTGGAAAGCCTAATGCATTCTGTGTGGCTATACATCCCTGTTCTAAAGAAAAACTGAATAATAAGCAGGTGATTAGATAGACGACAGAACCATATGGCCAACAAAATGGCACAAATGTAACGCTTGAATATGTAACGTGATGCATAAAATTATACGTAAAATTGGGTGGGGAGGCAAGACTTTCTAAGTACGCCCCTGATCGCATCAGTAATGTGAAGCGTAGGACAGTACATTTTCATACATACATCCATTACTATAGGTGGCTTCCAAAGCAGTGAAATAATTCCAGAAGTCACGCTCCTGAAGCTGCTTCTGTCACGACACGTCTCTGCTGTGTGCACGAGAACCTAAAAAAAAGTTAATATGGGCAATTCTTGCTGTCTCCAGTACATCGCTCTATTTTTTCCCCCCCAGATGAGGTAGTCATTTCTTGCAGTCAGGAGAATAATTTTCCTCCCGTTCTGTGTCTTTAAGTAATCAGGAGAGATGCTATGGAAATGATGTCAGTTCAGGGTTAGTCAAGCTGCAGCTTCTCCACGGGAGCTGTTAATGGAGGTGGATTTTCCGCAATCACAGCTTGAGCCAAAAACCTTAGTTTACCTCCCACGATTCTTCAAAGACCCTCTGCTGTAAGTCTTCAGATGCTCCCCATGCTGCACAGAAACCCTCATGCATTCCATTTCTTTTCCCTGTTAATAACTTTAAGTTCTGCGCGAGGGCAAGTCTGTACCTGTCGCAGGTCGTGAGCTTCACCCTGAAAGGCTGGAGTATAGCATTCTTGAATAATGAACTTGTTTACAACATTTACAATTGTCAACCCCCTCCCCCTTTATTCACTAGGGACCCTCCAAGACACCTTACACAATTCCACCACTGGGATATACAGATATATTCAGAAAGCCTTGTATATCGCTATTTTCTTCATTACTTTTGTTTAAAAAGGGATAATCATGAAAATGACTTTTAAAGGAAATAGTAAATAGTAAATTCTGATGAACAATTTGATCAAAATGCAATTTGTACTATGGGCACGGTATTTAGAAATAGACGAGTTCTGCCACGGACACATTTGTCCGTGTACGGACAGGTTGGAAAATACCTGGCGCACACCAATCATACCCAAATGCCCACGCCAAGGTGGCTTCCTGATACCACGGTTGTTGGCACTGCATTGTAGATGTTTTATCATTTTGCACTGTTTTGCCGCTAACCAGCTAGCAGGGAGAAGTAAGCCCAGCGGCGGTTGATGCTAACGTGATCGCGGCCTGCATCTCCTTACGTCGTGTCTTAGAGCCTAACCGGAAGACATCCGTGGGGCTGGAACACGTCAAAGTAAAAGACGACGGTTAGCATAGAGCTGCGCATTCAGTGCAGCACATACAGGTAAATCCGCGAAGTTTGTTAGCGGCCGGCAAGGGGATTGTGCTCGATGGCAGTGTGGTAGCCGCTATCGAGCCTTCGTTTTTCAATTCCCCGAGTCCCCATTAAATGCAGGCTTACTTTTCTGCCGGCGCACGGGCTCTCTGGCAGGTGTCACTGTCTCCTTACACGGATGACAGGGCTGTCCAAGGGCAAGCAGATGACATGTGAAAAGAATAACTTGAATATTGTTATTGAAGGCCGGAAAAAAACACTAAACGGCTGGAGGGTGATCCTCTGCTCCATTCTGTAAGAGATAAAAAAATGGGTCTGAAAGGGATATGGCTGGAACTGCAGATATACATGTCAGGACTATTTATCATTTTGTAGTAAAAGCATTGGGATATACAGATATATTCAGAAAGGCTTGTATATTGCTATTTTCTTCAATATTTTCATTTGAAAAGGGTTAAAACATGGCCTTCACACGAAACTGACTTTTAAAGGAAAGTAATTATCTGGTCATTTCGATAGCAAAGTCAAGACACCGTAAATTAATGGCAGGCGTTGAGTTAATTTGCTTGTATGAATTTATCTTCATTACGAAAGGCAGCCAAAATTGTCACAAAACTGTTGACGTCAGCTGGACACGACCACAAGCTGGTCTAGAAATAAATTCCAGCCATTCAGTCTTCTTATGGAAAGTAACATATAACAGCTGCCTGGGTTTCAGCTAAAATACCCAAATAACCACCCGTAGCTTTCAGTATACCTACTTTCTTACTGTGGAAGGAACTTCTAAGACTTTAACCACATGAATTTAGAAATTATGCCCAGTAGTGAACTGGCATGCGATCCCCTGCCCTGTGCCCTGCAATGGACTGGCATCCCATCCAGGGTGTACCCCCTCATTGTCCCCCGTGCTGTAGTTAGCAGGTGGATGCACGGATAGAATTTGTAGTATTTTGCATATGATATTCAATTAATATCACTATCATGTTACACTAAGTGGCCAGATTATTAGGCATGCATGCTTACTAACGCAAACAGCCCTGCTTCTCCAAGCAGTGACTCATGTGGCTACAGCAGAATACATACAGCACACATACAGGGTCAAGCGGTTCACATGCTGTTCAAGTCACCATTATAATGGTTAAAGCGCTTGATCAGAGCAGTGTGAAGATGGTGTGGTCCTCGTTACCTTCCGTAGTGGTACCGGTACCTTGGAAACAACCACAATCCTGGAACTTTCAAGCACTGCTGTGTCTAGGGTGTATAGACCATGGTGTATTCAGCAAGAAAACATCCAGTCTGTGGCATTTCTAAGGTTGAAAACAGGTTGTTAATGAGAAGTCAGAGGAGAATAGCCAGACCTGTTAAAGCTAAGAGTAAGGCCTCAAGTGCAAAAATAACAGCTCAGTACGACAGCTTCTGTGAACACACATCTTTTGTGCCTTTAAGCAGTTCTGGAGGCAAAAGTGGGTCTAGGTCCTACTAGCTAGGTATACCTAATGCAATGACCATTGAGTTTACATGTGTATGATGTGATTGATGTGATTCTAGTTTGTTTGTGTCACAACACTTACTTGATTTTTGTCATCCATCCATCTTCCACCTATTTATCCAGTACAAGGTCAAGGGCATGGGGTGGGGGGCACTGCTGCTTATCTCAGGTGCCACAGGGCAGTGGGTGAGGGAACACTTCCAGGAGGCAGCCAGTCACTCACGGGGCACAAAATGTGGGCAATTTAGAGATGTCAGCTCACCTACCGGCATGTCATTGCACACAGGAAGATCATACAGACACCACACACTGCAAGCAGAAGTGGGATTCAAACCCCACACCCTAGACTGCTGCCCGGCGATTCACCATGTCCTCAGTATCAGTTATTTCTAACTTAAATGAAATGTAATTTAAATCCTGGGGTTTTCATGACTTCATGCCAGTCAGAAGCCATAGCGTACTGCGAAAAAGAATCTTCAAAGCCTGATGGTATCAGCCAAGAGTGTATCTAAAGAGTACACTGGAAGAGTATAAAAATCAGACTTCCACTCTGATCAAACCCATAGCTCTGCTTGCAAACGTAATTTATTCGTTCCTTGAGGGGACTCAAAAAAAAACCCACATAGGGCAACATATAACGAAAAAAATGAAGAAGAAACACCCAGCCACTGGCTGCACGCTGACATATTCCACATTATCAGTACACTGATCAAGGCTTGTTTTACGGGAAAAGCTTCTGACTGTGTGTATGTGATACTGAGGGCTGTGCGTCGATAGGGCGCCGCGCGGTTCGACCTGGCTAATGAGGTGCCGGTGGCGACCTGCACACGCCAGCGTGGTCCCTCCCCCACAAAGCTTTTTATATAATAAACCGTCTAATTAATAGTCAGGAATTTTAATCTTTTATTCAAAGCGTGTAGAATGTCCATGCCCAATCTCATTAGTCTCTGCAGTGTAATCAGGTAATCACAGTACACATCTCACTGCCTGAGCCCTCGGAAGCGTTTTTTTCTATTAAAGTCTGTGCCACAATCTTATAAAAAAAGCCACTGCGTCCACGAAAAAAACTGTACAGTTACAATTGTACGTGCATTAGTGTATTAGTTGTTGTCTAAAAGCAATGGAATGCTTAGTATCACTTTTGTAAGGGTTTCGTAATAATCTGAAGTAAACGTAATCTCTTCTCATTTCTTGTCTCAAAATTTGTTCAGTTCGATTCAATTGTGTAACACAAAAGGCTTTTCTTAAACTGCTGCAAAACACTGGCTGCAATATGTAAAATGTTTTCTTCTGAACTGTTATGATTTCCAGCATATTTTTAGGAAGTCGGGCTTTCTTGGCTTGCAGTTTTTTTTCCATGTGAATGCAAGACTTGTCACGGTGTTTACAGGTAGATGAATCAGACATAATTAAGACTGTGTGCTGGAGAAGATTGATGGCAGAGTACGCCACAGCCTGCAAACTCAGAGTCAAACTCAGTCATGCTATTCCTAGAAGGATGTGTAATCTACATAGATCAAGGCTTTCCAGTACTGTATCTGAAACATCATCCATGTCAGCTACTGTACGTGTGGCTTTTAAAATGAAACTTCTCCAAAATATTTAAATTTGCATCCTTATAATGTCAGAGAACGTGTCTTTGGTTGCTGCATTCCTTTCAAACAATGAATAATAAACTGCTACTTATTGCTGGTCCCTCTGACCATTCTCAGAGTATGGTATTCATTAGGATATTAGCTTGAGACGAGCATAAACAGAAATAATGTGCAGTTGTTTTATCCAGAATGAGCTGGAAGACAATGATGATGCATTGTTATTCGGCTATAGCTGAGTGCGTATTTGTATAGTCTCATACCGCTGGAGTATTTGAGCTGGCATACGGTGGCGTTTGAGGTTTCTTCAAGGACAACTCTGCTCCACATGTGCGTTGTTCCTGCTGTCAGGTTGCGAAGATGAGAAGACAGGTATCAGACGGCATGTCAAGTAAAGAGAAAAGATCCACATCTGCCATTTTCTTTGGAGCATTAAGGCACTTGCGCTATGTTTTAATCATGCAAACAAAAATACACCCAACTGAAACTGCATGTCTTCTTTTCTGCCTCTGAGCACTGGGCTGTCTGTATGTTGTGTAATGGAATATGACTTCTGCATCCTGATTTCATTATTCTACTGCGGTTAACCCTGGCTACTCTAAATGCCACCGATATTTTGAAAAGGCAGCATTTTAAATTAAGAAAAAAGAAATCGCCACAACCACCATCCCAGCTCCCAGAGCTGCCAGAACGGTTCACTTTAATTAATTGATTCACTTATTAATAAAATTACATTTAAAAATAGGGTAAAAGCTGAATCCACATGATTCCTCTCTGAGGAGAGCCACACTGGGAAGGTTCTGTGTAGTTTGCATCTCTAAAGACCAGTGTACTCTCCCTTAGGGTCTGCGAAGAAGAGCTGAGCAGCCTTCTCCCCTGATTAAATTACCTCCTAAATATGAGCATAAAAAACTCAATAAACATCCTGAAGGATTCATGCCCCTGTCTCTTTCTGAGCTTTTGACCACTGTCAGGGACATATACAGGTTGCCCAGCTGAAAGCTGATTGGACCCTGGACTGGCCCCTACCCAGTCACTCACTGATTCGAAACATACAGTATGTGGAGAAAAGTATTAGGACACCTGGCCAGTTCACCTACAGAAACATTTATGGCATCCCATTCTAAATTCATAGGCATTGATGTGGAGCTGGTCCCTCCTTTGCAGCTATAACAGCTGCCACTCTTCTGGGAACAGGAGTGTGTCTGTGGGAATTCATGCCCATTCATCCAGAGAGCATTTGTGAGGTCAGGCACTGATGTTGGACATGAAGGCCTGGCTCGCAATCTCCGTTCTAGTTCATCCCAAAGGTGTTTGATGGGGTTAAGGTCTCTGTGCAGGTCAGTCAAATTCCTCCACAGCAGTCTCACTCAACCATGTGTTTATGGATCTTGCTTTATGCACTGTGGTACAGCCATGCTGGAACAGAGAAGGTCCTTGTTGGAAGCATAGAATTGTCCAAAATGTCTGGGTATGCTGAAGCATTAAGATTTCCCTTCACTGGAACCAAACGGCCTAGCCCAACCCCTGAAAAACAACCCCATACCATTATCCCTCCTCCACCAAACTTTCCAGTTGGCACATTGCAGTCAGGTGGGCAAGTTTCTCCTGGCATCTGCCAAACCCAGACTCATCCACCAGACTGCCAGACAGAGAAACATGATTCGTCTCTCCACATAACACGTGCATTGCATTTGGTGATGTGAGAATTGCATGCAGCTGCTCTGCCATTAAAGTTTGCAACTCTGCAGTTATTGAGTCGACAGAGCATTAGCAACTTTTACACACTATGTACCTCAACACTCATTGACCCTCAGCACTCTGTTAATTTACATGTTCTGCGATATTTCTTTTGTTCCAAAATGCTTCCACTTTGCAAGAATACCACTCACAGTTGACCATGAAATATCTAGAAGGGAAGAAATTTCATGAACTGTCTTATTGCCAAGCTGGCATCCTATGACAATACCACGCTTGAATTTACTGAGCTCTTCAGAATGACCTATTCTTTCAGTCAGTGATTCAGAGGTCTGTACCAATACCTTTGTCTATGTAGCCAATCATTGGCAAATGATAAGGTTGGCCCCTCAGTGTAAATTATAGTCACTTTTATGCCCCCCGCCTTAAAAAATCCTAGAATTGTCCCAGACCAATGTCATCTCACAAAGGCTTGATGGGGGTGTCGTCTCTTTGTCTTTTACGTTATCTGTTATGATCAGGTAATTCTCAATAATTTCAAACATAGTTAGTCTTTCCTCTCTGTTGCTAAACCATATGTATAGCCAGTTAGTCTATTGTATTCCCAGTAGTGACCAGTCTTCCTATCTCCCTGTGACCTGCCAAAATGTTTCAGAAATACGTTTACTCTGGCATCTGTATTCCTCAGCAGTGCGACTGGGGAGAGACCTCTTAGATCTTTATCGTCTGTAATTGGACAGACCTAGGACACCCGTAAAACAAAAATAGAGACAGTGATATTTCAGGCACTGGCATTTATATTTAACCAGCCTGAATTCTGCAGGTGTGTTTGAACTCGCCTGGTGTGAGGTAATTTTCATTGAGAGCCGCTGTCTTAGCTGGAATCCTGGTGTGCGTGACTTTACAGCAGCACAGGGCATCTCTGAAAAACTATTCCAGATTGAATAAACTAAAACATTCTAGATAACTGTACTTAATGAAGAAGGAAAGAATCATAACAACTCACAAATTTAAAGGGTCCAGGAAAGTACTACTGTCTTTCCTCAAACGACAGATTTCTTCAACAGGTCTGCATCAAACAATGCCACTGGGCTTCAGACTCAAATGACATGAGCAAAACTACAGTGTTTTGTCTGCCTAACACACCTGAGAGATATAGTGAACTCAACCTCTTTGTGCTTTTGCCACTCAAACAAAACCCTAGACAACAGTGCCAGACAAACATCCAATAAAGCGATAATCACTCTCCAGTCTTCTCCAGAGAAATTGTATTAGAATAATTGATTGGCAGTCAGTAATCATAGCCACTCTGTAATTACACTCTAAATGCCTCGACTCTGAATGGTCTAATGGAGATATATATTGAGTGATTTATTTGCAGCTGTGCTGTTGTGCCCAGGCAAAGAAGAAGGGTTTAGGGAATGTCTATGATGATAAGTTTGGACCAGTGGTGTAACCATGGTGACCTGTTGCTCACAGGAAGCTGATTGGAGGATTCAGCTTTCTCCACATGTTCTGTGTTTATTGATAGGTTGCATGGATACTCAGTATGCAATGAAATAAAAAACAAACAAATAATCTTATTATGCTCATCATTTTTATTCAAAGATATATAGATATGCGAATATTATGTTTTGTTTTCTCTGGATCATTACACACATCCTATTATTATAATATAAGAATGATACTATTAATAATAAAAATCTTCCATACAAAACATATTGCAAGCAGCTTTTTCAAAATACTATTTGTGATGCTGAAATTTTCCCACTATAAGTTATTATAAAACTGGTAATTATATAACTACACAAAATATTGTGTGACAGCATAAAACAGTAATGCAATAATACTGCTAATTTGTCAGTTGGTATTTGAGTTTAAACTGGAGAGGCTAGGTATATTTATAGGTATATTTTTATAAAGTTTTTTAATAATTATAGACTTTCTTTACTGTATTCATCCACATTTGTCATTTAACAGCACTGGTTACTGCATTTTAAAGGGATCAAAAGGAATCAGTCAGTTTACCTGCTGTTTATGATCTGTGTATTTTTCACATTATAAGAGACCTCTGCACCTTACTTCCTCGTTACTGGGGTCATACAGCACACACACGCACAAATATCACAGCCGGCATATCAGAGCTCCCATGTACCAATGACAACAATATTACATGTTCATATTGCATCAATCTACATAAGAGTAAATGGTTACTAGGCACGGGACAATACTTTCGTCCATATAAAGGTTACTCGGCATAGGCGTACATTTCAGGACAGAATTGTTTTAACTGTTATTATTGATGTTGTTGTTATTATTATACTATTACTGCCAGGGGCCAGTTCCACAAAGCAGGGTTTCTTGCTTAGCTAGATAACTTGTTGTATTTAAGGTAGTCTGGGGTAAATATAAGTGAACAAAGTCCATTTAGCCCAGACTACCTTAAATCTGACAACTTATCTGGCTAAGCAAGAAATCCTGCTTCCTGAAACAGG
>JABFEA020000110.1:18996794-19007216 GCA_019775915.2 Cyphomyrus plagiostoma | reverse complement strand
CCTGCCTCGTGCCCATTGCTTCCGGGATAGGCTCCGGACCCCCCGCGACCCAGTAGGATAAGCGGTTTGAAAAATGGGTGGGGGTGGGGTGGTTTTATGTGCACAATTTGAAATTGGCAGAAAAAATTTCATTAGAACTGAGGGACCATTCAGTGAAGTAAGGAAATTGAATCAAGATAACTGCATAGCAACATTTATCACTTGCAAAGGAAGCATACTGTATAAACAAAAGCACACAGGGCCAGCCCCTGACCTTTGCTGCTCTTTATTTTCCTTTCCGTTAGCAGCCCGCTCTGGCTCCTGCTTAGCATTTCTGCCAGCAAATTGCTGGGAATCCTCCCCCCGCACCACCCGACGGCACCGGACAGCCACGGCTGACATTCCGTCGAGGGCATTATCATTCTCGGAACGGGGGCTTGCAGCCGCCGCAAAACCTAATTAGATAAGCGGTTATTGAAAAGGGATGGATGGAAAATCGTGAGGAATAAACTCCCCATACATCACTGGGAAGTTTACATCAATATGCGTCCTGCACAACGAAGAGGCACTCTGTGTCTTAATGTTCTGTCTTCATAAAAGTTTCATTTCTCTCCTGTCCATGTCTGTGCAGATGCTTTAAATGAAGCTGTGTGCGTATGTGAATTTAATGTTATATACCCCAATTATATACATTACATGTGCATCTACTCATGCACACACACATTCATATGTAAATTTTTTATTATATTATTATTGTTTTGCTGTTATTTGTGTACATTAGTTGTTTGTTGTCAAAAGTATTTTTGAAGAGTTTGGTAGACAAACTCAAAAATCACTTATTCAATATCTGAAAATAAGAAGCATATTAGGCATTTTCCTAATACATTCCTGATGAATTATACCACAGAAGATTGCCTTTTCTTTCAAGAGGTCCAGGCACCAGCCAGATAAATTGATCAGGTTTTGATGCTTGGCAGATTGCGTGTGAATTTTTTTTATCACAGCGGGTCATTATTTTGGAAAAGCCTTGTAAATATTTATTTTCCTATTCACAAGTTAGATGCTGCAAGGCAGATCTTACCAATGGAACAGACAAAATATATTTTAAAAGTCAACAGCTTTTACTACTGCCTAAAAACTGAAAGTTAAATTCCAATTTGGCAGTAAACTCAAACGACACACTTACTTGTGTTGATGCATGAATGTAAGGTCACCGTCGCTGTGTTAAAGTAGAAACGAAGCAGGTGGAAATGACCTAATTAGGACCATGAGCTCATTATAATGAGCTGAATTTTACTCAGGCTTAACTTCCCTGTGGTGCATCTCAGTTCTTAGGAAAATGTATTAACTGTATTTCAAATATTAAGTCACAAGCTATATATTCTACAAACCCTATTAACAATTAGCGTATTCTTAGTAAATCATGATTTGTATGGGATGATATCCCAGAGTCTGGCCAGGATTCACCTCGTGTCCATCCCCGCTGATGCTTGTGTTTTATACCATCCAATCTAAAAATTGTGTGATTCTGTACTGTATGTGCCCTGCCACAGACAGCCCCCCCGGGGTGTCCCCCTGCCCCGTGCCCCGTGCTACGTGGGACAGACTCCAGAATCCCTAAGTCCCAGTGCGGAATAAGTGGTTATTTGATGGGAAGGTGGATGAATGACAGCATGTTTTACCATTTCATTGAACTTTTACATTAATAACAAGGCTTGTGACCTTGACCACGATAAGTGGTCAGAAAATGTCTGAATGGATGGACTGTTAACAAAAGTGGTTGTTAACAGCAGTTTCAGCCTGAAAAGCCTTAGGTTTTTATAGCAATAGTTAGAAGACATAGTTTTATAGCTTAGGGAAATGCTCTGGTTATTTCAGAGAAGGTTTGTCAGGTCAGAGTCAACTAGGGTTAAGGAATTGCGAAGTTTTGTGCATTTGTCAAGTGGTACATATGTAAGAAGTCAGTCAGACATGCCCACAAAATGATAAGGAGTGAATGAATTTGGGAACTGTGTATACCTGATAGGCAGGGGACACGATAAGGACTGACTGACTGACAGTCAGATCTAACTCTCAGACTTTAAGCCTTATTTATATGTATCTAGAAACATAATTTCTACATACGTAACAATTTTGCAAATTGATTTTTTTTTTAAATGAAAACACTCTTTAGCTTTATTTAGCTGCAAGAGTTCAAGAGTTCAAGCCGACATAATGAAAAACGTTCTTGATATTATCTTGATCACACAGGAGAGAGGACAAAGAAGAAATATCGTTTAAATAATATAAAATTCTAATTAACAGTACTATTCAAAAGTCTTAAGTCTCCAAAGAAAATTGCATTTAAATTGTGTTTATGTAGGCAGAAAATATGATATTAATTTTTTTCAAGTGTCAGCCATCTGAAAGTCACTGCTCAAGTCAGCCATTATTTGGAGTTACCATCCAATATATTCATGTACTTGTTGAACTGGACCACTAACACATCATGCTGGGTGAATCAATACCTCGAGTTAGTTAATTAAGTGAGTGGGTTGAAACTTAACAAATACGTACATGAAATGACTGGAATACCCGGGAGCAGTGGTTTAGCAAAGCTGTCTTTTAGCATCCATGAAGATATCAGTGACTTTTTGGCGAACATATGAAATTCAGTTCAGTTTAGTATATTTTTATATAGCGCCTTTCACAGCAGAGTTGCCCCGAGATGCTTGACATGGGTGTGTTGTGATAAATTCCTGTATCATTTACACAGAAAATTAAATCCTTTTTGCTTTTTGTATCACTGTTTATTTGTATATGCAGTCATTCATCAACTTGCATCCTATCGAATAACATCTGATATCCAAAGTCTCATAAGAGCCTTAATAAAATTTAGGGACCACGTGTGCAGCATGCAGCCAGAACCAATACAAACTGACTGTTGCAACTATAGAGGTTTAGTTAAATGTGTGTGATATATCGTATGTATATTTGACCTTCTGCCTATAATGATCAAGATACGTCCACAATGATTTACGTCCCCACTTCCGGAACAGAATCCAGACATAAGTCAATGGATACCTGTATTCTAATGTTACATAACAGGCGAATATACACATATACACAAATACACATCTGGTCACAGAAGACCAAGATACGATATATGAAAACAAAGTATTGTCATCATCATTATTGAAACATAATTATCTTTGGTGGCCTCAAACTTTTTGACATATGAATTGCTATAAATCTGTATAAATATGTACTCTAGACACATATTTAGAATTACAGTTTTCAAGGTAATGGCCATTGGATAACCAAGAGAGAGACAAGATAAGACACGAGATGAGATGAGATGAGATGAGATAAGATAAGATACTTTGTTGATCCCGAATTCATAATTTTCAGCATTATCACAGATGTTTTTGACCTCTCTTGTACATGATTAAAAGGATGATGACCAAACTCCATAATAATTCATCCCTTTGCTCTTGGTACCTATTAAAAGGCAGTGAGCAATGATATCTGGAAATTCTTCCCTATGAAGCCAAAATAAGCTCTCGGCGGAATCAGTGGGATTTAAAGAGGCTACTGGGAGTTCTGGAGTGAGACTTGACACTCCAGTGTAAAGCCCTTTGTATTTGTCCTCTCCAGTTGTCTGCGATTGTAGTTAATTAGTCCCAAGAACACAAAGGTAGAATGAAGACATTGATTATATTATGTAAACTCGCTCCCCACTTTCCCTCCCTTAATGGAACTTAATTCATCATGTTTCGAAACAGACTCTATGTGTATTGCAGATATCGTCATCTGTACTGGGATGCGATTTTCAAATGAAGCATTTCAGAGCAGTTTGCCAGTACACAGAGCCAGTCGTGCTTTATCTAGGGGATTCACAGAGTGCAGGTTATGAATGAAATCATTATGTTTCATAATATCACTTGTCTTCAGGTTCTCTGCAAATGGCGATGAAAGTGCTGGTGTTGGCCGGTGTTGATTTACTTTTAGTGCAACCTAGCAAGTGACAAACGTACTCTTAATAGCTTCAGATATATGATTTATAATTACTGTAAGAATGGTACCCACAGACTCACAGCTTAGAAACTTCATAGTAGATGAAACATCTAGTTTCAATTTCTGACACCACTATACACACACATACACACACACACACAGTGGTACCTCGGTTCTCAAACTTAATCCGTTCCAGACTCTGGATCGAATCCTAAAAAGTTTGAGTTCTGTTCGAATTTTTCCCATAAGAAATAATGGAAAACCAATTAATTGGTTTCCGCCCCCCCAAAATTATACCTAAATATGTTTTTCTTTTCTTTTTTTTAGCATTTAAACACAAGATGAACAGGATAAAACAAGCATTTTTCTCTTAATGGCTTCCAAAACAATAAAGATCTTATCCCAACATTACCTCTGTCCTGCCCCGATCGTCCGCTCGTTCTGTGTGCCACGCCCCCTCGTTAACCTTGTTATCCCCATATGATCAGCTGTTTCTGGTTGTTGTCATTAGTCCTTTGTATTAAGTCCGCGTTTGAGTTTGTTTCCCCAGTCCAGTCAATGGGTGCGTTCGACTTGCTTACAGCGTTGGCTCAAAGCAGCACATTCTGATCCTAACGCAATGCATTACCGTTAGATGCATGCGATCTCTCACCCAGCCGCACAAACTGGAACCGTCTCCGTGACAACACACCTTTGCCCTTATTGGCTGAAGAATTTAGTTACACGCATGATGTTTGTATCCCAGGCAGTTACTGTAATGTTGTGCTGCTTTATTTGGTTAATTGTCCAGTCTGTGAAGAAGGCATTCAAGTAAGAATTGCATTGTACAATGACTCATTTCCTGGCGTTTACAATTTATATTAAGTCAGCGTTCACGGTTCGACTTCTGATATTCGATCTAGGTCAAACTGGTTTGTTCGACTTTCAAGAAATTTGAGTTCTAGTGAGTTTGAGAACCGAGGTACCACTGTGTGTGTTTGTGTGTGTGCGTGTGTGTGTGTGTGTGTTTGTGTGTGTATATATAGCTAAAGCAATAAGTAACTCAATGGATTCAGCAGTTATTAATTCCTGTGATATTATGAAAAGATTAATAGCTGATGCTAATACTTTTAATATTCAAGCAACATTTACAGCCAGTCTGTAGTGTGAAACACTGTTACCTGGCAGCATTACTTCAACCTCATGTGACCCATTTGATCTGCATAAACAGCACCCTCTAAGGGTCATTCCATCCTGTCCCTCCCCAATAATCTTACATGTGGATAAGGATGATAAGCGGGACATGTGACTCAAGACCCAGCAGTCCTGGATATGAAGTCATCAATATATTGCTGTAATTAGAATATATTAGTTGAAAATATCATTCTCTTTTCATTCAATTTTTCTTTCTAATTGAATTTGCCGACAGGCATGTTTCTGATCTTAATACCACACGTGATCATGTTAGCCCCTCGACCTTCCCTATTCCTTGTTTAGTGCAGGGAGCTACAATTATCTTGCATTACATATAATCTGGCCCTAATTGGTTTACATTCTGGAGCTATATTTAGACTCGGAAGGACTGCATTTAGCAATGATTTCCCATTACAATTAGATGTGTTGACAAAGAGTAACGGCGGCCAGTAGTTTATTACAAAATCATTATTACTTAGAAAACTCATTACGAGAGGAAAACCATCCGTTAATGTGCTTGCTAATGTATCGAGAAGTAGGAGAAGGCAGTGAGAGTCACATCGTCTGTCCAGATAACCGGTAATGGTAGGGTGCATTTCAGTCACAAAGCCGTGGTCAGCCTTCTCCATTATAGGGGAAACATTAGACTGTGCTAGGACATATATACTTAGTGTGACCCGTCTGTCCTTGCTTAAGATATGGTGGTGAGCTGCTGCATAGACTCGCATAATTAATCCCCCTCTTGGTGACCTTTGACCAGCTTTGCTGTGTCACAGACTGCATAATTTGTCCAGAATTATCCCCTTGGTGGGACTTACAATATGAACATCCCTCAGGAGAAAATCGTCTGTTGGACATTCCATAGTTAGCTATGTTGTAGCGTATCTCCCCATCGTTAAAAGTTATTATTATTAAAGGGAAATGAAGCCATTCACTCGTTCAACGGCTCGACACACCTGCCTTGAGTTTCTGCAGCATAACTGAGCCCCTGAGGTAAAATCCCCAGGGAATCTGTGAGGCAGAGGAATAGAACAAGTTGTCTAATTTGCCAGACATACTGGGAAAATCCTCACCTTCCTCCACCTTAAAGAAATAAGTGGATGACTGAGTCTTCAGGAAAAAGTTTAAGATATGAAAATGACTTGCAGGCATGTCAGGCACAATACCAGTACATTTTAGGCTTATACTACCTAATAAAGTGACCTTAATTAGACGAAAGATAAACCACTAAAAGGCAGGTCTTTGTTGATGACTTTTTTTAAAATATTTTTCACATTATATAATGTCTTAATGTTCACAAAATCATATCATATACCACATCTAGTACCTTTCTAGTACGTTTTGCTACAAAGTGAAAAATTGTATCATTATTGTTCGATTTCTGAGAGTAGTAAAATTATATGAAAATCCATGCCTCGTTTCAATTGTTGCACGTGAAAACACTGTTTAGAGGTAGCTAAGCAGTTAAAATATTAATAATAGCGCAGGCCACATTTAAATTGTGGCATGCATCCAAATCTTAACAGCAAATGTCATAAAATTGTATTCTATTCTCCAAAGACATACATCAGTTTTCATAAATTGTGCTTATATCTAACAATTAATAAACTGAAATGTGAAATGTCAAAGTTAGTTAGCTATTCAGAGGCAATTTGCTGTTTCATGATTGCACCAGGCAGAAAAGACTCCACAGGGCTGTCAGGTGCCCACATCTCTGCATATATTGTCTAATCATGTTTTTTGTTCATTGTTCTGTTGTTTATTAATAGTTACTCAGACATTTTGCCCTACAGAAGCCCTCTCAGGCCAGAGCAACCGATACAAAGAGACTTTGGTCATTGCACTTGAGTTACATTCTTGTGAGCAGAGATGAATTCCATCTTATATCTGAATAATTCATTCAAAATGAAAAGCCAGTCAAAACTGATGCCAGGCACCCAATATGCATCCATTTTTCGGGGAGTGGGGGGCCTTTATAAAATCTTTGAGATTATATACTGTAGGAAAGTCAGCAGTGTCATTTCTATTATAGGTACAGATGGAGTAGGCCTATGTTAGTGATTAATTAAAGGGCACAGTAATTGACTGCTTTAGCTTTTAAAAGACAGATGGCAGAGCACCATAATGGAGGATAAATCACTGTACTTAACGGGCCTCACTCTTCTAGACTTCTGTTTCTCTAACACTATTAGCCATGAAAAGGAAAGACTCTAACCACAAAAGTAGTTTTTCAGACATTAGATGTGTGTGTGTGTGTGTGTGTGTTTGTTTTTTTTTTTTGGGAGGGGGGTGTTCTTGGAGTGAATGATAAGCACTTTGATTGTTGCCAGTTCATACCAATTGTAGCTGTACTCAATTCCCACTCACTGTTAGAAATGGGAACTAAAAACACAGCTAAAGCGCATTGTGTGGCCATTCTATTGTGTACTGTGGCTTACCACAATGTTTCATGCCTCACGTTCACTCATCAGTGTTCTAGAAAGTCTGCCTACATCAAGTTTATTGTAGTAAGAACCCCACTCTGCTGTAAAAATCACTGATTTTTAGACAGCATACCTCCACATGTAATTGTGCTATAATCAATAACTTGATTGGGTTGTGTGTGTTGGTTAAGGATATATAAAACACATAAATTGTGCTATCTCTGCACCTTTTGTGGTGCACAATGGCATCAGTGGGCACTCAATATATGGCCTTCAGGGTCTCCAGTTACTGTTTCCATTCAAGACAGTTTATTGTCATATGCATAGTAAACAGTAACTATGCAATGAAAATCTTACCCTTGGCATTGTTCCACCCACCAGTTAACAAAAAACAAATTAGGGTGTTTCAATAATGCAATAAATATGAATACAAGTATAACAATGTCCAATTATAGGAAAAAATATGCATACACGATGTAATATAAACATATAGTGCAATGTAAGCATAATACAAATATTTAGCGTATTGCATATTGAGTATTATATACAAGAACCAATAAACCCATTTTAAAAAGTGGGAAAGCCTCGTTCAAGGCTAACCTCTAAACCCCAGCAAAGTACAAATTAAGTGATCCCACGTAAGACCACTTCAAGAGTTAAACAGTCTAATTTGATTTTTCACGGTTAGTCTCAACTAACCACAGCTGACAAAATTAAAATGGAATCTGCGAAATGCATTCACTTCTTCAATCTTTCATGTACTTAAATTGCAAAGCTGAACTGTGACTAATACAGAAATCACTAAAATGAAGTGGAATGACACCTTAAAGTAATTTCAGAAGAGCGTTTCTGCATGTAATTCAGTCTTGGTATATTTATAATAATATAATTATATAAGACATCTGTTTGCAGATTCAAGCACTGTAAATTCCTCAACTTCACAAGGATAATTGTTCAGAAAGGAAACTTGTATTGCAAGCACTGTTATTAATATGATGTTATCTGCTCAGCCTTACTATTCAGGGGTACATCTGATTACATTAATGAAAAGTGAAATCTTTTAATCTAATAATCTAATAACACATGTTAATGGGTCATTTTCATCAGAGGTAATTTTATGTGGGTTTTGTAGTATTTTTCATGTTGATTTCAAATCTGTGTTTAGTTTTTCTCTAGCATGTCAAGTTTTTGTGATGAAGCTATATGTAGTATGATGTACATGTAGTCTGCCTAAGTGTATTACAAGAGTTGTCTGTGTTTTTTATGTTATAGACAGCATCATCGTTCTCTAGGTGACTAGATATTGATTTACAGTATGTTTTATTGACACTTGTCTATATTGACACTTGTTGCGATTTGATTATGTGTGAAAGTATAATTAATTTGACCTAGTTCGCATGCGCATGTCTTGTTTATACAGTACAACTTAGTTTGGTGGAAAACATAGGTAGTTGTGCCTCAGGTTTCATTTTGCTTTGTGAGCTTCTCAACAATTTTTTTTTACTATTTCGGGAATTGTTGCAAAAGCAATACTAAATCTAACTCTCCAGTTTGAATTCTGGGTCTTCATCCTGGGAATCGAAAGGCAGCGGGGACAGACAGCATCAACTGTGCTGGCTTTCAGTTGTTATCATGCCTAGAAATTGCATTAATCATCCAGACAGTTTCTGTTATGTGTGCGGTTCATTCACAACGAAAGCACAGCGTCACCCAATCACTGCCGATCTTAAGAAGATATACAAATTATACTTTGGCTGTCCACCTGGAGACCAGGATAAACCTTGGGCTCCACATGTCATCTGTACCAGTTGTTCAAATGGTCTGCGTGACTGGCTAAACCGGCGAAACACCATTTGGAATTCTGACGGTATGGAGGGAACCGCGAGACCTTCTCAACAACTGCTACTTCTGCTGTACGAATGCAAGTGGATTCTCAGCTAAAACTAAGCACAAAATCGTATATCCCAGCCTAGATTCTGCCATCAGGCCTGTTCCTCATGACGGTTCATTGCCCGTTCCTGTACCGCCACATGATGGTCTTGATTCTGTAGAAGGTGATGAGGAGTACAGAGAAGGTGCACCTGGTTACAGTGAAAGCATGATGGTCGACTACTGCTGGATTCTGTACCGCAACAAACATCAGACATGGTGTACACAAGAAAATCAAACTCAAAGCGTTTTTGAAGAAACAATGGTGGTTAACAAATACTTCAATTTCTTTATGCCCACTGTCTGTTTATTTGATTTTGCCCTAAAGATATTTCACCGTATACTACAGTGATGCTTTTGTTTTAGTACACAATACTTGCGATTACGGTATTAACTAGCATTACTCATAAATCAAAAAGGTGACATGACACCATGACAAAAACTGACAGCAGAAATGGAATCAGCATGAAAAACTGATTTGGTCTCTGATTTATTTAAAAATGTTTTCTTGTCGTCCTGTTCAATCAAATAATGACGTTACCTAACAGCACTGTGGTTTTACATCTTCAGGGTGGGGGTTTGAGTTCTGGCCCAGTTCTTTGGATTTAGAGTTTGCATTCCTTCCACTGTTTTCATGAAAGTGCAACGTCCAAGATCATTAAAAATGCTAATTTCATAACCATTAATTAAAAGCTTTAGGAAATAAGAGTTTTCAGCTTATGATTAAAGTTGGTTATTGTTGGGTCATGTAATATGCAAGGAAGCAAGGATGCAGAAAGACAAAAACCTTGGCAGATTCTGTGGTCCCAACCCAAAATAAACCATCGGGGGCCCCCCCCCCCCCCCCCCCCCGGCCACCGCGAGCGGGGGGGCCCCCGGCCGGGGGGAAGTTTGGGGGGTGGGCCGGGGGGGGGGGGGGGGG
>JABFEA020000110.1:18977151-18996694 GCA_019775915.2 Cyphomyrus plagiostoma | reverse complement strand
TTAAATTTTGTCTTTTTTTTGTCATTTAATATTCAATCATGCCAGGATTCATAAACACAAAAAACTTCGCAGATTATGTGGTCCCAACCCAAAATAAACAATCAGCCCCCCCCCCCCCACCACCACTCTGCCACATCACTCGAGGGACCCCCATGCCTTGTGAAATTTACTAGAGAACCCTAGCAGGGGGCCTAAGGTGACATTTTGTCAGATTTTCGGGCTGCACTGCTGCATGGAAGACATACAGTTAGTTTAGTTTTTTGTCCCTAAATTACCCATGGATTGTGCCCAGCGAGACACTGGCATCCCGGCCTGAGTGTCCCCTGCCTAATTTCCCGTGAAACCCCATAGGAAGGCCAGATATGTAAAACCTTTATATACTAACAAAAATTAAGGAACAGTACGTAACAGATGTTTACGGTTAAATAACACAGACCAGCAACTACCAGTGTACTGAAGAACTGGCCGGACACAGGCTGATTTTCCACTTCCAGTGACACAGTCATTTCTCATCTTCCTTGCCTCCTGCATGTCAGAGGTATACAAAATCAGGAGCAATTTAAGTGTTTCTTTTATAATAGAAGCAGGGTTCCCCCAGTCGGGGGGGTGGGTCCTTCAGGGCCCCAGACACTAGAGTGACTAGGGAAGTAGAATGATCCACTCATCAACCTCCCAGTCAGCAAATTTTATTGTGAGCACCTTCTGTTACCGTCACGGTTAGGCCAAAACTGAAATATCAGTATCGGAATCGATAACAGCAATATCAGCCTTGATATTGGATCACATTGGACTGGATGAAAATCAGTGGCGTTGGTGCCAGCTGCAGGAAATGATTGTGGTGGCCATCAGGGGCCAGTTACGTTTATAGGGCGGGACATGATACAACGTGTCTTTTGTGGCTCCACTTAAGGAAAAAAAATTAACATTTTGTGTTTATTATTTTGATTTTGGGTGGCAACAGGGATGGCCACATATGTACTAGGTCACCTCTGATCACCCCTGAGTGGTATCGCCCATGCCTAATATAAAGTGGCACACCAAAGAGATGCAGTTGTGGAGATCCTTATCTATGCTCTCTTGTTCGCTCTCTCTCTCTCTCTCCCCCCCCCCTCCCACTCTTTATATAGAAACGGCACTGTTTGCGCTCCCCTCCATCGCGCACACGGACCGTTAGCCGCTTCTCCTTCCATCCCGATAATCTCTTCCACTGTGCCGATGGACGCTTCATGATGACAGTAGGATTACATGGACCCGTTAGGCGTAATTGCAGTGGTAGTCCGGCTGTTTATTTTCCTATTTCACCCTCGTCTTCACACGCAAATGAGCACAACCGGGCCCCCGGCGTATATTGGATATGACATGAAAGTCACACGTCAAAGCGTTTATTTCCTGTCGCTCAGTTACGCACTACATTCTGAAAATTCAGCGTCATGTGCTTAACGCGTATTTTTATTTTAGCTTTTTATTGCTCGCTGATCACATAAGAGGCTGCAGGAGCTTTTAGGTTAAACGATTCAATTGCTTTTGAAGTGCAAGGGCGGGCATATGTCATACACTGTTCGCCGGTTCCTGACAGACAAAAGAAATCAAATTTTAATTCTTTTATGCTCGCGATTTCCTCACGAAAGACCGTTTTCTGGTTCAGAGTCTTTCCTTTCAAGTTGGCGATTTGCTTTCAGACGTGCGTGCCATGTAATCTGGGTTTTGGGAGATTCTCACCTGGAAAATGCAGAATGCAGAACATATGAATTTCCCCTGTGGATAAACAGCAGGGAGCTGCGGGTGAGACAGATTCTATGCTAAATCTTAACTATAAGAGAGCGCAGGCAATTTCTGGAAGCGCGGTGACTGCAGCTCTGTAGGTAGCACTATAGCTCTGCATAGCCAGGTTGTGGGTTCAAGTCGCACCCTTAGTTCTATATGTGTCTAACATTCATTCCCCCCCTTATTTTTGCACAGGTGTATATGTACACGCATATTTTATACCACAGTTAGCACTTTTGCAACTATTAATTCCTTGATACTTTTCAACTTATGCGAACAAAAATACATTTTTGATAGTTTTAATCATGATTACTTACTTCAGTCTATAATTTCAGTCACTACACTTTTTCTTGTCAGCTGTGCTGCAACAGAAAATGACCTCATAGATCCATCAGTCATTTTTCCATGACCAATTAGCATGCCAATGATCCACAGCCTGTACTGAGGAAATGGGGAATATATTAACTGGTATTTATTAAATACCAATTACTTCAGTTTTTTTATTATTATTTAGGAAACAAACTTAAGAACACAGTTTAATAATTTATCAAATACCAAAGGAAGCTCAGTGTCTCTGGACACATTTTACATTAATAACCAGGCTATTAGCCATGACCACGAAAAGGAGATTGATGCTAGGCAAAGAAATGATTAAAACTCTCATTTACTGATGGGAATAGCTGATGCTTGTGTTGGTTTTGCAACAGAAAACAATTGCATTTTCAAAGAACAGGCATCTAATTAATTCCCATCAGCGGCAAGAAAATGTCGGCCTCTCGTGTGGGTGAGAATTTTTAAAAGGGGATTGGGGCAATATGAAAGCGTCATCGTCGCAAAATGGAGAAGTGGTCAGTCTGCTCCTAAGAGATCAGTATGTAACTGGTATATAAGGCCTGTGTGTTCATGAAGGGTGGTTTTGTGTCTGTTAGTAAAAATAATAAGTTGACCCTACCACACTGTGGTGGTTAGGGGTGCACCCCCACAATCTGGAAAAACCTTGTACTGAACTATTTTTTTGTCCCCTTGGCAAGTAAAGTGAGCATCTGAGTGAAGCCAAGGAAAGTGAAAAGATACAGCCATGGCAGAGATTCCAGTCCCAGAGGTGCAAGGCAACAGTGCTAACTAATGCACCGCCGACAATAGTAATTATAATGATAATGATGATGCAGCATTTTATTTACATTTCAAGAACCCAGTAATGCTTACAGTAGGCAAGAAAATGCAACGCACAATGAGGCGGTACTATACACTAGCAAATCAACAAATAAAGAAGTTATTTCTAAGTTCCCAGAGACCTTGTAGGACAATTCTTTATTACTGATGAAACGGCACTAGCTTCTGAAATCTGGAATATAGCGATATATATATAATGCCTGTGCAAATCAGAACTAACATGGTTAATATCAGTGCAAAATTACATAATATTCCTGTTATACTGTGTATTGTGATGTTCTGATACAAATCTTTGTAATGTGATTCTAAGGAAAGGGCCATAAAGCCACTTCCCATCTTGCAGTAAATCTGCATTACTGAAGCACTTGTATACACAAGGCTAGCTGTTTGTTAGTGGATACGGTTTTTCCTCTGAAGCCATTCAGAATGTAGCTCGATGAGCATCACTGCACTGACCATAAGGTTCCTGGACGCATTCCTGGCCTCGAGCCTCAGGACCAGAGCCAGTCCCTCCTTGTGTTAGTACCGGGGGTAACAGTTTTTATAGTTCAGGTCGCCTGGCAGCTCTATCCTTGTTGCTGTGTGTAAGCACCCCCTCCCAAAAAATGACCTGGCGTCCAGGTAGCCTTGCCAAGGCCTGTTCCTGTTTTTTTGACCCTTCCTTGGGTGGGGGGTAGACTGTGGCTCAGCGGTATGCAAGGACCAAACATTTTTAGAAACGCTAGCAACCAGAAATTATGGTTTATATTGCATGTCATACATTTAATTGAACTTTGCATTGTTTCCAGTAAAAAACTTGCTGCTTTGATAAAATACTCCAGGTTAAACAATACCAGTGCCCAGTGTACTTTAGTGAGATAATGAAGGTGAATTTGCAATTTTACTTGAGTTCATATGGCATTAACTTAATCCCTTTATATCATAAAACCATTTTTGGGGGCAGCTACTTATATCGATTTAATATGTTTTTTTCATCTGTTGTTATTATCGAATAAGGATGATCTGATACTGGGATTAACAATCAGGCCTGGATCTTACACAGGTGTCAATGGGGTCTTACAAGTCATATAAAATACTATCGCCATGTATAATGGTGTTTCATAGAACGTTACTGAGCGTAATCCATTGGAAATCAAGTTTCCCTACATGGTTGCATATTTCGTGAAGAATCACTGCACTTTGACGATGCCTGTGGGATTTTAGCAGAAAAACAATGCATGACAAAGCACTGGAAGAGTCTTATCAAGTTCACTGCAAGGCATGGTCATGTCTCCGTGAAGCGTGCAGTATTGTGGAAATGACTGCAAAGCCAAGCCCAGTATAGTCTCCACGCAGCACTAAAATAAACAGGGACCGTGAAGCGCAAAGATGAGCTCAGCAGAAATAACAAGCAAACAAACCCCAATACAGCCTGAAGCATCGGCTTGATTTATCGCTCTAATTCAATTCGCAATTCTTGACTCTGTTTTGTAATAAGCAGCAAACATTGGTTTTTCTAAAAAAATAATAAAAAAAATTAAATAATCCATCTTCTTTTCTAGGATATAAATTCATGAGCGAAGGAGAATACATTGAGATCACAGCAATCACCAAAGACCAGTCTGGAGTGTATGAATGCAGCGCCAACAATGACATCTCCACCCCTGATGTACGGACCTTGCAAGTCACCGTCAATTGTGAGTACGGCGATTGTCTGCACCGCATAAAGCTGGCAGCTCAGGGGGCTTTGGGGCTTTTGTACAGCCACACTTCTGCAAACGCCAACTGCACATTCTGCGTTTTTACTCCCTTATTAAGCCGTATTGCAAGTCTCGCACGAGCAGATCAGGTATGCCGGTGTACTGCTGGTTTTTGTTAAACGCTCGGGGGTAAGCGGTCCTTCTCTGAGCTCCCTCTCTGCCCCACATAGATCCCCCCTACATCTCGACGGCCAGGAGCACCGGCACGCCACTGGGGCAGAGGGGCATGCTGCAGTGCGAAGCCTCAGCAGTTCCCGTGGCTAATTTCGAGTGGTACAAAGAAGACCGCAGGCAAGTTAAGGTCCATTATGGCACACGCAGAGGACTGGGCTTTCCAGGGGAACTAAGAATCTCACTGCATAAGACGTAGCTTATCTGGACACCCGTCCTCCTGACACAGACCTTGTTCTTCTTGTTTAGACCTTCATATATATACACACACACACACATACAGACCTGTACTCATATGTCTCCGAGGACTGTCCATTCATTTCTATGGCCAGAACCCTAATCCCAGCAATGACAACGTTAACCCCAACCTAGCCCTACCATTAACCATAAGAAACCAAACAAAATACTGGTCTTTTGACATTTTTAGTTTTTTGATTGCAGTCACAGATTTTTTTAAATAATGGCTCCACAACCTCAGAATAACTGGTTTTTATCACATTGTGGGGACATTTGGTACCCACAATGTAATGTTTATCTAACCCACACACATACACACACACACGATGGGGCTGAGCTACAGTATGCACATCAAGACACTGTGGACAATTCTATGCTTCCAACTTGGTGGGAACAGTTTGGGGAAGGACCTTCTCTGTTCCAGCATGGCTGTGCACCGTTGCACAAAGCACTGTCCATAAGGATATGGTTGGGTGAGTTTGGTGTGGAAGAACTTGACTGGCGTGTACAGAGCCCTGACCTCACCTTTTAGATGAACTAGAATGGAGATTGCGAGCCAAGACTTAACCTTCAACATCAGTGCCTGACCTGACAAAAGCTCTTCTGGATGAATTGGCAAAAATTCCCACAGACACACTCTGAAATTTTGTGGAAAGCCTTCCCAGAAGAGTGGCAGCTGTTATAGCTGCACAGTGGGACCAACTTCATATTGAAGCCTATGGATTTAGGATGGGGTGTCATAAAAGTTCCTGTAGGTGTAAAGACCAGGTGTCCCAAAACTTTTTGCCATATAGTGTATATAATAAGTATAATGTAGAATACTGAAATGTACTCTCATTTAGCAATGTAATGTAGTTTAAGTTAATCATTTACTTTATTGCATTTATTTATCAGACACTTTCTAGAGATATCTTAAGATCAAAAATAAATTTATTTCATTATGGAATTTGGAATAAAAGAGATTAGTTGGATATCTATATCATTTGTATAATAAATTGCTTATGCTATGCAAGGTAGCTGACAAAGATCCAAAATGTTGCTTTATAACTAATCATAAACCATCATTATGGAAGGAAAAACATGGAAAAAACAGCAAAGGTACATCAATAACATTGATTACCTCTTGCCATGCTCCACAGATGAAATATGAGCTGTGTGCTCTGGTAACCTCTGCCATACCTCCAGTAAGACATGTGCTGTTTTACCTTTTGCAAATTTGTTCCTGTAAAATACTCCCATATGGAAAGACAATGGCTCACTATTATAATAGAAAAAATGAAACCCATTAAATAGCAGAAACAACATTCACACACTTTTTAGTTGGCTGTCATTTTGCAATGGCTAATACATTCTAACGTTAACTCTCCTTTTGGATAGCTGGATACTTTTTATTTAATTGAATAATACTAAAATGAATGGATAGTATTTACAAATTTCCCTCTTTAATTTAGTAACGTCACACATTTGACAGTGACTCAGTTGAAAACGTGCTTTGTAGTAACTGTTGACAAAACAAAGAGTGGCATACAACAGCTGATCATTCATGCAGTGCACACACTGAGAGCAATTAGGTTTGGAAAGAATAGACCGGCTTGGAGAATGGGTATGTTAAAAACAGGCACTTTGAATCTTCACTGACATCTTCTATTTAATGATTTTAATCATACCTAAACCAATATATGTCCTTCGATACACACACTGTGAGGTTTAATAAAACAATATGCAATTAACGCACAACTGTCTTTTTCAAATGTGACTCAATTAAGAATGTTAATTGGGTACAAAATGTTTTTAGCATAAGTGACACAATGCTGAGAAATGACTATAATGAATAAATAAAATAATTTCAGTGGGTTAATATGACAAATTATAGTTAATGTGTCCCAGAGTCCATCTTTCTGCCATTCAGATGTTCCTTTCTGAAGACCAAGATTCTTAAAAACCCTGCAGTCTTCTATAAGGACATTAGTCCCAATATGACTGTAGCAAGGAAGTAATTTTACATGTCAAAATTAATATAGTTCAATTAACAATAGCAACCCTTGTTGAATACTCACAAATGACTGTTTTTACAGGCTCTTCAATGGACTTAATGGGGTTAAAATCGAAAACAAGGGTAGACAATCCATGCTTATCTTTTTCAACGTTTCTGAAGAGGATTATGGGAACTACACCTGCGTGGCAATGAACACCATGGGAATTACAAATGCGAGCATAATTTTGTATGGTGAGTCCAGCTGTTTATATATAGTTAATATTCTGTATGTCACTTATAGTATGAGGATGTAATGTGTTTAAATCTGCAGTGCAACTCTAGAGAAGAACATAGGAGTAACTTATATTTTTAAATATGAAATATGCAAACTATACGTCACTTTATGATCAAATAATAGCTCTGTAGTTCCCATATCACACTATGGGCTACCAGACTATCAACCACCAAACCATTGTCTTCTAGCCAAATATTTTAATAATAGTGGCTTAGGAATGAAAAATATTTTATTGAAATTGTTGAATTGAGTTTTATAATTTATATTACATTAAATACATAAACGTTTACTTGTCGTAAATACTGAGATTTCCTGGTAGTTAGCTGCCTAAACTTAGCTGTATGGAAACATTCTAGTGAATACAAATGCATGAGATAAAAATCATGGAATGACATGCTCATTCGTACATGAAATTCATTGTTGTTTCTTGTTGATACTCCTAGTATTTCTGACTGACGTTGTAGTCTTTAAGAATAATGTAATGCTATTTTCATAATTGACCGGTAGCTGCAGCGTATGTAATAACACTCGTAAGCGGCTGGTGTGCATTAGCTAAGACGGCTCGTACATTCATGTCAGTGTGGCTCATTGACATGCTCCAGGAGATGAAGCGTTTGGTTTGCAGAGTCCAGCTGTTGGTTGTAATTTTCTAAGTGCTGCAGGTAAAAAAAATGTGCTAACAAAGTGATGAAAAGGGTCAAAAACAGAATTAGCACAACAATGCCGGTTATTGTCGGAGCAGATTGGAAAGGTGAAAGTGTGAAAGTGATGTTATGGATGGATGCTAAACAGTAACGGCTATGCAGCTAGGATCACAGTGACAGTCACAGTATCCCAGGGACCACAGGGCATGGAACGACCTGGAAGAGACTCTGACTCACCAGTTCACCAGATCTGTATGATTGTGATTGGGGGATTGAGATTTTAAATCACCTAGAGGAAATTTAGGCACACTCAGGGAGTTCACACAGACATGCAAGCCCACATAGACTAGGGGTCAAATGTAACCCCGGAATCCTGCGCAGAGATGGATAGTTGAGGTCCGGAAAGTAAAAATCCAGACAAAGGTTCTCTTTCAACAAATTAATCAAGTACTCTGTGACCGTGACTCTTTATACTCAAGTAGTTTGTTGAAACAAAATCTTAGTCTGGATTTTTACTTTCTGGACCTGAACTATCCCCCTCTGCCCAGGGTTGACCAAGGGCAATAGTACTATTCTGTGATGTCCTGTTCCTTTTATGAATATTTCCATCGTAAAAGCATGTATTCAGCAAGCTGGTCGCTGTGGCATAACACAAGTAAGTATGAAAGCCTGTTTGAAGGCTCCAATCATGCACTACAGAGCCATTTTGTAATGCGGAAATAAATGAAGCCAGTCCCTGTCAAAGGCAAACAATGGTACTGGAAAAGGGGGGAAAAAAACGATGTCATGTCAAAGTACTATTCAGCATTCAGTAACCCCCTTGCGAATTATAACTGCTGATAATTTGTACAGTCAATCAGAAACGTTTCCCTTGACACACTTAGGAGAAACCCATTAAAAGTTTGTTTTCATATAAAAGCGGTTTGCATGGTTATAAAATCCATTTTAACGGAACATTTAGATGCGGGAACATAACATGCAGGTTATGTTAAAAGCTAAGCATAGACACATGCAACACATTCATTCAGATATTATCTAAACATACTTCACATATTATATATGTATATGTTTCACCAAGGATCTTAGCATGGTTCGTGGCCTTAATGTTAATTACTTTTTTTCCAGGCCCAGGGGCTGTGCATGATGTGAACAGGGCACCTCTATCCCTACAGAACTCGTTCTGCCTTCTCTTGACTGTGATTTCGTGGTTCCTTTTCAAGTTTTGATGCAACAGTGGTAACCCTTCAGTCACCTCCTGAATTGCAGTACAACAGACTTTAATCCCATATGAATAAATGAAAATCACCAACACAGATGGCTCACATTTTTTTAGAATTGAATTGGCGGTGTTTTTTTTTTTCTTTCTTTCTTTCTTTTGGGAGTGGGGGGGGGGGCGCTAGTGGCAGGAAGTGAGTATATAGGGTTATACTAGTATTGCAAAGTGTGTGTCTCTCCAACCTTTTATATGTAAAAAAAAAAAAAAAGGAAAACAAAAATATTGTAACGGCTAACGATTTAATGGTTTTGCTCATTATTAAGGTATACATTTGGATCACTGGTGTGTCCTGTCCTGTTTTATTCTGTACAATAACATAAGCTTTTAAGTAACCAACAAAATAGTATTTTCTGTGCTGAATATGGAAACTGCAATGTTTTATTGTTGAATTACTGTATTTTTGACAGTGGTATGCGACGGATCAATAACAGCGTAATATAAATGATGTCAACCTTACCATACTATATTGTACTATCATTCCTTAAACAGAAAAAAACAGTATTTCATGGTATGTACATATAAATGAAGTTCACACAGAAAAGCAAAAAATAAATAATAAATTCTTCTAGATGATTCCCAGACCATTACAGAACTTTTCCTTGTCTGGATTTCATGTGTAAAAGAAAAAAAAAATAGACCCAGATCTTACCCTCAAATCTGTTTCAGTGTATGGCACAGGACTAGTTGATGTAGTGAATATAAAAACACAGTATATTTTTAAGTTATGTGATTTATCGATACATATATAATCAATAAAAAGCCAAACTACTTCAGAACTAGAAATAGAATCATCAGGGATTGATTTTTTTGAGTACTTTAAAGTGAGAGCACAAACAAAAAAAACAAGACAGTTATATAAAAAGGAGGTATCGGGATAACAAAATAATACTGTGTTAAAAAGAATTACTAGTCCGTTTTTGTCCTTTGACCCTCTACACTAACAGTTGCCTGTTTCTCCTCTTGGGTTGGCTTGTCATTCAGTATTACTGGTAAAAAAAATACTACTGTAAGGAATAAAATGAAAGTAAATATGTCTGGAATGTCCAGTGCAGTCTTATAGTTGATTATTGTATGTTAATATTTTGCATATTCATATACAGTAAAGTCAGCTAGAGGTGCAGTGACAGTGTATTTGATTTCCGTGTTGCTGCGAGTAGCTGTGACAATTTTGTCATGTTCCGTTGCCTTGGCAACCATGTCAGCCGCTTTTAGCTCCCGCACGGAGGAAGGCTAGGAGTGGTATGGCGTCAAAAAGACGTACTCCTCTGTATTTTTGTCACTGGCCAAATGATTGACAGGCTGAAATGGGTGGGGGGGGTCTGGGGTGTTACTCTAGTATGCTTCTAGCAATACATCTCCTCTAGGTACCATACGTACCGTACTTTGAAAGGGGAAGCTGCAACTTTTGAGAACTGTCATTTCTATAAAAGCGAATAGGAGACATCCCACGCCACGGCTGTCACCGTACAAAGCCTTACCAGAATACAATCAACACCCCCCGAAAAAAAAAAAAAAAAACAGAACCACACACCTATGAAAGGAAGACAGGACCATTTCAAGGATTATAGAGGCTGAAGTTGAGCTTTCTGTCAAGGGATTGTGTCCTTCTAGATAAATGCTGACAACAGTCGCAAAGAGTGATAGGGTGAGATGCTGGGCCAGAGTTCTTCACAATAGAATATAGACGTCTGCTTGCAGAAGAATAAAACAAATTCAAAACATTATGCACCCTCCATAAGTAATACGTTCAGTTCCACCCATGAAGAACACTGAATGGAAGATGACATCTCTTTTATTTTTCGGATTGTGTGCTTGAGCTTACAATAAGAAAATAAACATGCTGACGTGGAGAGAACATCAAATTAATTTTGTTTAAAGATGCATGAAAGGATGTCTTTTCAGTTGTTCAGTTGCTATTTGTGTGGTTAAGCAAAATTCTCTACGCAAATTTCAAGGTTTCCTGCATAAAATACAATCTGTTGTTTAATAGTGTTTTTATATTTTCCAGTCAGAATTCATCGGTGACTAAAAGTGAATATATCTGGAATACAGCAATTTTGCAGTACATGCAGCTAGAATATAGCAACACTGCAATTATAACAGCCCAGGATAAGCCTTTATATATGAAGAGTGGCTTCACGTTTGGCCAGGAGAACCCTGGAGACAATACCTTGGTTAATGCAGCTGTGTTGTACCACTTTGCAGGAATCAATGAAGTACATTGTGCCGCAGGTCCTTTCTTCTCCAGAACGCTCAGCATGCCTGTGGTTCATTGCTTCGCTCGCTCATTTTAAAGCAAGGGTGCAGAAAAATTATATTTCTATTTACTGGAGCAACAAAAATGAGCACAGGCTGGACAGAAAGTGCAACTTGTAGTGTGCAATGACCAGAATAAAAATGGTTTTAAATATAGAAATAAGAGAACTGCGATATTGTATATAAAGCTTGAATACCAGCCCTTACACACCCATTTAAAAGGTATAAAGCTGGTATTGCAGCCGGACATCTAGACACCATTGTCATGTGATCATCGCTTACCTGTCTATACGCAGTATTAAAATATATCCCAGTGGCTCTCTGTTGATCCACACTGTGATACAGGGACATTAGAACGACATGATTTGCCTTTAACCGAAACGTTACCGGTATTACGGTACTGAACACCTGACAGAGACAATATTACACTGCATAATAACGTTTTCAATGTGTCACCCAGCATTTTTCTGCACTTATATGTACAGCTGCACAGCACATGTATGTGAATCATTTCCGTGATTTCCCTTGTGCCTCGTGTTCATCTAACACAAACACACCACTACATATGAAGGTTATGGCCAATGTAGTATAATCACACAATTAACAATTCATAACTGGTACATAATAATTTTAAACAGATAATTTTTTATATTGAAATGTTAAAAATTTATTTTCCAAAAGCATTTTTTTTCTTTTAAAGTACTGAGGAAATTATGTGTATGTATGTATGTATTAATATATTTTCGTATAAATTAAAACGTCTGTTGTACTGTTCACTTTTATTTTGCTTACAGTTTTTTCCTATCATAATCAGTGTAGATGTATTATCTCAAAAACTGATAAACTATTTAACAACATTTTAAAATGTCACTTTCAAAGAGTAAACTCAAACACAATACTATTAAATGTGATTTTGTGTAAAGTGTACTTGCCATATTTCATAATACAACACTGTAAATTCATATTCCATTTATATTTAGCGGATGTTAATTATAATACGTCTGACCAGTGTTTGTATCTTGGCAACAAAAATGTGAGGAACCCTCGGAGGTATCTTCAACACTGCCAGACTAAAATGCTTTATTTAAGAAATATGTATCCAGTCCATGGAATTGCAAAGAGAAAATCCTGTTCTCTTGGAGGAATGCCTTGACTTAAGACCAATTTGTTTAACTGCTGATATATCTGTATATGAACTGACCGTCTGTGTTTATTGATTCTGTTGATTTTATTTCTATTCTGGTAAGGCTGTGTAGAGCATTTAAAACAAATAATGTGTAGATGTTCCATGACTGTTCTTGGTAATGGCCAAAATAAGCAAACAGTACTAACGTATTTGTGCATGTTAAGGCATAGTTGTATCTTTTCTATTTGAGAATGAGTAAGAGATGATTGTAACCGTGCAGTGTAATAAAGTTTAATGATATTTTTTTTCTAAACAATAATCTGTTTTTTACATTGTGATAGCATCTTTGTTATTTTCAGTTGTCAAAAGGACTCAAAGGAAAGTTGTGGTGCCCAGCTGAGTGAACCCTAACAGGAAGCTTAAGCATCGATGTATATCCCCGTATTATTAACTTCCTATTAGCTTACACTTCCTTAGCTAAAACTAACCCTAATCTAAGGGTCTTTCCTGCTGTAGGTGTGTTCTAGTTGTTTAATAATACCGCCACGTAACCTTCAGTCAAAGCAATAGCTGCTTTCACCTGTTGGCATCATTCAATACTGAGCAAATTCATTCTGAAACACATGTCTGAGCTGTTGGTGGGATCAAAGTAGAGATTGAGAGCTGCATATGTAACGTATGCCAACTTTAGAGAAAGCAGACCGACATGGACAGACACCCCTATCCATCCCAAATGCTTTTTACATCTTCTTTAAAGCACATATTTTGCAGCAATGCTAAATGCTGTTTCACCATCTTCAAATCACTTCTGGAATAAAAACAAAACATTTTAAACTATGTTAATTTTTTTTATATACAAGCAAAGTAAACCATCTATAAAAGTCACTGATAAATACTTTAATCATGAAGTGGAAATGTTTGCTATGAACGATTTTTCCCCCCACTGCACGTAATGAAATGTGTTATCTAATACATTGTAAGGTCCTGTCTATGTCGAGGTTATGTGCAACATTCATAGCTTGGTATTTATTTTATTTGTATTAAAACACATAAGAAAGCCTGTGGGATATGAAAACATAGCTTTTAGTATAGTGCATATAACCTGGTATTATCGTAGTTAGGAGTAAAACATTTCTGTGATGTACAATAGCTGTAAAGGGGACATTCTTCTTTCCTCACTTTAACCTTTGGGATACGTCTCAGTGAGTGACTGAGCCATATACTCCCACCCACAAACGACCAACACAACACAACCTCACATTTATGACAGTCAGATAGAGAACATCAGGGAACAGCCACACGTTTTACCTCCCAGCCTCAAGACAAAGCTCAGCTAGTCAGCGGCACTCCGTGAATTACCTTATTGGTACCGGGAGGAAACTTCACCTCTCGCTGACATCTAGCCTGGTGACTAATTAGCTCAACTTTGTGCTCTGGGTACCATGCAATTGAGGAAATACAACTGTGCAGATGACTCCTATACACGTATTAGCTTCAGGGATGGTAGCAATCGTTCGAAGTGAGACGTCCTGTAATGCCTCAGCAAATGGGTTCAGCAAAATCTAAAATAACCAGCCTTGCTCCTGCGGGACTTTCTCTGAGAGAAGGATGCACTGGTTATGCTGAACAAGCACAATTTCCTATAACCGTCCACAAAACTAGCACTGCATGTAGGATCTCAACTGCATTTTTTTTGACTAATCAATCAGTTTTGACATGAACCCTTGATGTAACAAATTCTTGGCAGAGTCAGTTTTGTACCCACGCCATTAGTGAAATTCATACAATTGCAACCTTTCCATGTAAGATACAAAAATGGTCTGCCTGACACCTCTCATTTATTTTGGGTTTGTAAATTTGTTTATTATTATAGCTACATACCAAAGAGTATTTAGCTATTATATTTGTTTATCCTGTGACTGGCAGAGTGTCACTGTTGGATTCCTGAGCAAGACCATTAACCCCAAATGCTCCACTGGCACAAGATATCGGCTGAGTCTGTCCTCTCACCCCAAAACTTCGAATAACTCTGACCTGTATAGTGTGTCTTTATGTCTCACAGAAAGATGGGATATGCAAAAAGTACCCAGTGTACACAAGGGGTGAATAAAGCATCATAAATATGCATCAAATATATAAATAATATGCATCATTTATATCATTTTGCAAAATTTATTTGGCTGGTCCCATTTACATCTTGTAAATTTCCCACATGACACACAAGTTAAATACATTTACACAGTGTTTAACACAATGCGAATCACTATCCTGTGAGCCTTCTGCAAATGTTCTCCGCAAATGATACATGAATGTATTGTGAGACTGTGAGTTTGCACAGGAGTGTATATATAAACCTAGTATTTGTGTATTTTCTATTGTGCATGCTAACAGATGAACTGAGAAAGGCTACATTATTAGCTGTTTTCTGTACCCTCGTGAACAGTGAGCTTCCTGCAAGCATGATGTTCCAAAACGGTGATCCCATGGAGGTCGATAAAGTGCTCTACATGGACTACGATGAAATGAAACAAACAAGATGTGCATGAGGGCTGTTTATTTTGGGGGGGGGGGGTCCTTTGTTTCATGCTGATTCATAAGGCATCTAAGACACAAAGGGTCTCAGGTCCTCGGTCTTTCCCCCTCGTCCTTAGATAAAGGTAACGGGGCGCGGGTGCAAAGAAAGAGGAATCTGCCGTAATTAATCATACTTCTGTTTTCGGTCCAAGCGCTCTCTCCCTCTGGCATGTTTCTGTCCAAATATTTTTTGTTATTGTTAAAATGAAGTACAGCTAATGCTTACAACAAATGGTACACTTTTCCATGATAGAACACAAGGAGTATGGCTTGCTAAAAGTCTCTTATTGAAGTATGAGCGTCAATGTTTACACCCAGTAAATACACCCAGTAAAGATAAATTACTCCACTTGCAATATTTGCCTCACACGTTTGTACAATGTTTACGTTTTTCAAGTAAACTGCAGATTTCTCAGACGATGACTGTACCTCAGAGAAATATTAAGCAGTTTCAAATTTGTGATTATTAAGCTTGATAATGTAATTTGCATGACTTTATGAACATGAGTTTCTGTGTGTGTTATATGTCTCCATGTAGTGAGTAATCTTGATTTTTTAAAAGAAAGAATGACCAATAAAGACACTAATTAATCTATAGAAGTGGTCAGTGCTCAATGCAAAATCCTGAGGCTGAGCTGAGCATTTAATGGCATCTAATTAGGCGTCAAAACTCACATTGTGGGAAGCTGCAGGCCCCTGTCTTCTTGAACAATGCCATACCTTCATCTGGCTCTGTGCAGATGGTGCCCCAATCCTGCTGTGAGCCTTGGTCTTTAAGCAGCTCAAGCTCCAGTCTCAGAGGTGATGTAGAGGTGCTTCATCTGAAGGACTCCAATATTTTGAGCCACATATTTAAATGGTGATGATGAAGTTTTTCCTTTCCTTTTTAGCTTTCCTAAAATAATAAATGACCGCTAGAAATATATCTGAAGACAAAACAGGTCTGAGTAGTTAACCTTAGCTGGTTTTAATGCTCGATACAATTATGGCTGTATTATAAAAGTCTTAGAAAGGTGTTTTATGGGTTTGTTGTTGCAAATTGTGCCAAAGATCATCCTGAATTTGGTGTGGAATTTGTTATAGAAGTTGCATGGCAAGTATTTTGCAATTAAGAATATGCATAGTAAATGTTGTGTGATATTTATGTTGGTTGGCATAAGAGCCTTTTTTAGGAACATTTGCATGTTATTCTACCAAAGCTATGTAAACAAACCAGAAAGATTTCAAGCACTCTGTGCCATTATCCTAACTAGCAGTCCATGGAAGCTTCACAATTTCTACTTAATTCTTATTTCATTTTTACTTGTTCCCTGTAAATGATACATATAATTCCCTTGTATTGTAAAGGTCATTAGACTAACTTTGCAGGGACATTATATATTAATGCTATTGTAAACCACAAAGGCCCTGATTCCAATAACAACACTATGCAGCTAAATGCCTCTATAAACATTAGCCTTGTTAGCCAAGCTGGAGATATCAGAAACAATATCAAAGCTAATTAAATAAAAGCCATTAACTAACTATTTCTTTGTTTACATTATGAACTTAAGACCACGCATACATAAAGTTGTGGTTAAATAATCATTCCTGAGCAGACAGCTCAATTACAAACTTAATTACAAACTGAATTAGCAATAATATAACTACTAAATCAGATGGATGACAAACATTTATTTCATTATGAAAAAAAAAGTCATACTTGTTAACATTCAATTTATTCTGCGTGTTGACAAGTATCAAAATAGTAGCCCTATATGATACATGTTATTATTTTGTTTCCTGTTACTATGTTTCTTAAAACAGGGCACATTGTTGGATTACACTATGTTTCTCAAAACTCACTTGTGGTTGACAGTCGCCCTGTTAGATGTATTATTCCAGGATCGGCTGAACTTTTTTAAAGACAATACAGTCATTGTTTACATAAATAAAATATTTCTGGGTAGATAACAGAGGCAGTAGGTAAACGGATGATCCATTGTAGGCCATTTTTATGGGCCACCGCAGATTTTACATGAATGCAAGATGAACTTGACAGTTGCCATAATGTTCACACCAAAATCATCTCTTGCACAACACAGTTCTTCATTGATCAGAGAAGTAATGCATAATGACCCAGAGAGCAGCTGTTCCTCATATAAAAACTCCCATCGTTCGGAACATTATTCATAAAAAGAGAGATGCATAAGTAATCCAGAAGTCAAGGTCAAGTGAAACGCGGACATTGTTAGGATAACCCCTCCGGTATTGAGTTGTCAGACACTCAAGCCCATTTAATTCAGCATTGCAAAAGTAATTCATGCATGATCTGTGAGGTGGGGCCGATAATTACATGAACTGGTAATTTCATACATTGCAATTAAAAGCCGATGTCAAATCATTCCGAGGTGACGGAGAAATCCACCGCGCTCGCGGTCCCCGCCGAAGCCACAGAATGTGACAAAAGTGAATTACGGCTGTAATTTTCTGAGGTATGGCACCACGCTCTAGTCTCCAGACGGGACGAAAATAGCCATTAGACGCTGGCTGCTTCTGAATTGGACGGCCGGCAGGGATCAAAACAGCGAGGCAGAACAAAATACCGCGGACAATGCTGGTGCATCGCGGTCGCCATGGAGGCGGGCTGCTCACCCAGGGCCGATAGACAGAGGGTGGGGGCAAACTCTATCACTAAGGGGGCTCCAATTGCATCAGACGTTTGCCGAGCGGTCGTACCCCACGCTGGCCATGCAGTTTGCGATCTTCAGGTAAACATTCCAAATAGTTTATCCTCATTGGTGACGTCACCCGCCAGATTACGGTCAGAGAGTTACAGGATACCCACTCCTTCATATCAGCCCTGCATGTGGTATGTACAGATAGGAGAAATGAGGGTTAGACACCTAACACTGCCATATGCTGTCATTCATCCTCTGCTCTAACCCGCTGCGGTTACTTCACTGCCTGCCTATCGGTTAAAACAAGACAATAATTGACAGGACATGGTAGTCCCGCCCACCGTGGGTCTTAGAGTCTCATTTACCCCATTTTAAGTACATTTTTTTTTTCAAGCGCCATTAGTAACTGTCATGGGAATTGACATGAAGTGTGATCATATTACAAATGATGTGATGCCACAGATGTATCTGTAAGATGATCACATGATGGTTCTCCATAGCCGGGTATTATGTTGCTAAATATTCAATATCTACAGAGCCACTGTGTTTGCAATGCTTGGTTTTAAACATCTATATTAAAAGCCGTGAAAGGAGGCCATAGTTCATATCTACATAAATGTTTTGTATACAGGACTGAGAAATGAAAGATCATTTTTGAACATTAAGTTGCATAAGAATCCCAGTTCTAGAACAGTAGCTATTTCAATAACAAACCAAAGGGACTCTACATTACATTATTATTTTTAGTATAAAAGATCACAAAATTAACTGGTCAGGTTTATTCTTCAGACCTCTTGTTTAACAAGCAGTATGTGTATAATTTTCATTATGTTTAATTGTGTCATTCCTAAAACAAAACACATTATTCAGCAGCTTTGACAAGTTCAAATATGTTTTAAAAAACTGTTTTTATTAGTACCCTGTATCACAGTGATATAAATTATGTCATGTCCTCATTTGACCACCTGGGGGCAAAAATCACGTCAACACGCCAGTACAAACGTGGGTGCCATGCCCCTGCATTCTTCCAGTCGGCTAACTCTCCTGATCTGCAACCAAGGTTAATTATCTTCCCGAAAGCAATAATATCTCCAGTCTACCAAGAAACACAATGACAGCTGAAAAGACTCAACACAAATAAGGTGAGTGCAAAAACGTACGTACATTTCCTTGAACGATCTACTGCAGGCATCATCAGCGCCAGCCTGATAGCACTACACATGTAATTGGAATTAAGAATTTAGCTCGTGTAAAGTCCTAGCTGTAGCTAATTACAAAACTATCATTTAAGCTTTGCTCAAGAGTAAACAGTAAAAAGTAAACTTGTGCGATTGACAATTTGCATTCAGTCACATGACACCCACTTCGGTTGCTTTTCTTACCTGGGCAAAGAAGTGGAGCGTGGAGCCTGCATTTAATTTCGAATGTTTCTGCATGAATTTTTCGACGCATACCTGACTACTCATTTTGTTATTTCATGACAGCGGGCGGCCTTCAACTTGAGACATCTGCCGGGAACGGGTGGCAGGTAGGCTGAAGACGTCGTCGTCGTGTCTTTGTGCTCCGAACACGGCGCGGTTCCACGGTGTGGGACCAATCCGTGGGGGGGGGGGGGGGGGGGGGGGGGGGGGGGGGGGGGGGGGGGGGGGGGGG
>JABFEA020000110.1:18964751-18977051 GCA_019775915.2 Cyphomyrus plagiostoma | reverse complement strand
TGCCCCCCCCCCCCCCCCCCCCAGCACGTTAACATTATTTCTGGCTACATTCAGAGCCTGCGAGGACTTCAAAGGAATCTCACACGCAGGTTAAACAGCACCACTTCTCTAAATTATTCACATGCCCTCTGAATAGCTGTGTATCCAGCAAGATGCAAAATATACACATACATGCTGCATATTGATAGTGAGTGATAAGTACATGACCAGACATACAACTAACAAACTTCAGTTGTTCAGATTTGCCACTACAATAAACTCAATAATAATAATGTTGTCATTTCAATTGACAGTAACATTTTACTTGAAGGCGAACATTAACTTAGTAACTCAATACTACTCAAGTACAAATCAAGAACATATATAGCAACTGCATGGAATACATGAACTGAGACGACTGATTACAGTAATCATGAAAGAAAATGGGATCAGTACATAACTAAAACTTTTCTGGGTAATTAATGCATTAAGTACCTACTACATTATCTGTGCCCCCTCATGTAAAGTGTTACCCAATTGAAAGTACACTTGGTAGACAATTCAAAGAATCGTATACTTTTATGTTTGAGCATTAAGACATTATATTTCACAATTTTTCTCAGTTGCTTTGGTACATTTCACAAATCATCCTTGACATTTACAAAACAGTAAGTGCATTTCTCCAAACAATTTGTACAAACAGCACCACATGATGGATTACCTGCAAAAGCCTGTAACTTTCTCAAAATACTTAACTCATCCCTCAAAAGTAAATATTTATGTCAATGAATTTGTCAGTGCCGTCACAATGACAAGTCCTTGTATCATTGTTCATGAACAAGATGGTCAAAATGCTTAGTCATTTTGCCAGTAGAACAGTGTACTTAGTAAGTATTGTTCAATGCAAACTATGGTTTTGATGACAGTGAGTGAAAATGTACTTTTTCTTTATAACGTATATCAATTTCAACAGTACAAAGTTACACATACTGTAAGTATGCATACATTTGTGTATCCTACAGTATATATCCAGTATGTAATTGTATGATGTAAATTTACTGTATACTATAAAATGCAAGTGGAATACTGCAATATGAAACATTGCCCTAAGTAGACAGTAATACAGTACAGGGCATATTGTTGGATTACATACCTGTTGTCAATATGAAACCTTTGAATGACTGAGGACACGGTTGTTTTCCCAACATTTAGCTGCACCCTTCAACCAGTCTTGAATCATTGTAAGGCCATGATGAAGGACATAGTCCATAATTATGGCCCTTATATCATCAGGAACATGCTTTTGTTCTTGGCCTCTCCTACCTCTTCCTCTATTTTGCCTCCCTGTCCTTCGACCATGCAGCCTTACTCCTCTTCTTCTTATTGGCTGTTGACCCTGTTCATTTCCTTTTTGTTCTTCCACAGCCAAATTGTAGCACTGTGTTGTGGTCTGTCAATATATGTTTGCCAAATGAAGCTTCATGAGATGCACTTCTAAGCTATTATAGAGAACTGGTTGATCATTGGTCAGTTTAACTCCTTAAACATTCCCCTCTGTGTGTATGTAAGTGTGGATGGGTGAATGTGAGGTATGAATTGTAAAGCGCTTTGAGTGTTCATAGGATTAGAAAAGCGCTATATAAATGCAGTCCATTTACCATATCAGTGAAAGTCAAGATTCAACTGAGAGCAATTCATCAATTCAGGACACATTTATAAGAAAAGAAAAAAAACAAGGACTCGTAATAGAGATGTGTGGAGAATTTGCTTGATCAGTCATGAAAACTGGTGCAGCCATGTTGCATGTAATGACTTAAACAATGAACTAATTCCTAGATGTTTTGGGGGATGACACTATTTAACCAATATAATACATTTTGACCAACATGTGACATACAATTGAAAATGTAGGGATCGGTATTTGCATAATCATTCCAAAGCATTTCCAATTTGACCCAAAGAATAAGACTTTATGTTCTGCACAAGTGGCTCGATGATGCAGAGGTTGTACGAGTAGTTATGAGAATTTCATTTCTGATCTGAGAAATGTACCAAAGCAACTGGGAAAACTGTAACAGACTCAAATAGTTAGCTTTTCATTTTGGCATATATAAGCAATGAATACCTGGGGCAGCTTTAGATACAGAGAATTGAAGTGCACAAGCTTAGGGCAGAAAAGGGAAATATCATCCAAATCATCTAAAGCTTGAGGTGTAATAGGTTAGACAGGTGAGTTGGCAGCACAATGTCTAATGACAGGTACTTGCTGTTGTACCTTTAATGTCAGTAGGAAGCCTGAATTCTACTAGTATATCTGGGGAAAATCTTTCAATTAAGGTGACAGTATAACAATGTATAAACCATTAGTATGTATACATGTATAAATGAGGCAAAACACTTGAACCATTTCATATATAAAAGGATTTAAAGTGACATACTGAAGCCTGAAAAAAGAAGGTTAAAAGGAAAGCAAACTATAGACATACGATGATGCGCAAAAGTCTTAGGCAGCCCCAAGGAAATTATGTTTATAGTTATTTATATAACATGAGAATACAGTGGTATCTCAGGTCTCACACTCATGAGAACTCCAATTTCTTATAAGTTAAACTAACCAGTTCGAAAAAAAATTACCTAGAGCTCGATCTGAATCTCAGAAGTGAAACCGTGAACGCTGACCTGAGATAATTTGTTATGTGCGGGGAAATGAGTCACGCGGAACGTTTCTCAGCGGAAACAAAGGGTAAAGCGTCAGTCTCAGCCTCAGATTCGCTGTGATAGCATCATGCATGTTTACACTAGCGGAATATATATATTTACACAGTAAAAATACATTTAGACAATGATAGACAGTAACAGTAATTTATTATATAATAAAATACATTTTAAAATAAAGATTTCTTATTCGTTATTTTAATATGATCAATAAACCATTAATATGTTTAATTATAATAATATTATCCTGCCGAGCGGGACGGAACGGAGACAAAGGCGCAGACATCAGGGTATCGGGGAAAACGGGGTTTAATTACAGGTAAGGCAGGCAAAACGAAGACAGACAATACAATGACCGGACTGGGGAAACAAAGTGAAATGCGGATGAAATGGGTCTAACGACAACAATGAGAAATAGCTGATCACATGGGGATTCCATACGGGGTTAACGAGGGGGCGTGGCACATGAAAGGAGCAGACGATCGGGGCAGGACACATTGTTTGGATACATTTATTTTCTTACTTTACAAACTACTGTTTTGATAAATGTGCTTAGATGTGTTTAGTAAAGTATATGCTCTTCTTGTTTTATCCGGTTCATTTTGTGTTTAAATGCTAAAAAAAAATATTTAGGTGTAATTTTTTGGGGCCGGGAACCAATTAATTGGTTTTCCATTATTCCTTATGGGGAAAATTCGATCAGAACTCAAACTTTTTAGGATTCGTTCCGGAGTTTCTGAACGGACAAAATTCGGGTTCTGAGGTACCACTGTATATAAAAATAAACCGTAATACCATAAGAAGTATAAACATTTCTTGTGTTGGGTGGCTAGAAAAACACTTTAGGCACCAAAACTCTCCCCAGGGGTACCCCAGCCATTCCTTGTATATACTAAATTTCACAAAAAGCTCATTTTATTAAGTAACAGCAGCATGTTACTTAATATACAGGGGGGCAGCCTGCGTGTGTGCCTGTAATCATGAGGTCGCAGGTTCAAACCCAGCCTCAGCACGTCTGTGGGTCCTTGAGCAAGGCCCTTAACCCCCAGCTCCCTGGGCACCGCACAGGTGGCTGCCCTTCGCGGACAACTTACTCTACAAAAAAAGCGCAAGTTGAGGGAGGCGTAAAGATACTTTATTGATCCCCGTGGGGAAATTATCAATTTTTTTTAAAAAAACATAGTCAGTTAGATAACTTTATGAGTTATTAATTAGCCAAACATGGTATGCTAGTGGTTGAGTCATCTAATACATGGGTATATTAGATGGTAACGGCAAATACTGGGGTGACTTGGAGAGAGGTTGTATTGTCTAAGCAGATACATTTGTACAGACTTAAGATCACAATTTTTCACCAACACAATTTTGAAAAAGAATTTTGTGTAGCTGCCTATGACTTTTGCACTGTTTTATATGTACTATAAGATTTCATCAATCGAGTGCCCCAATACTGATAAAACGGCACAAGGGTAGATGTAGCTTCCAGTGTATATTCTCAGTGATGTGCATGAATAAATTTTAGTTATTATATAAATGCGAAGCTCGGATAAATTTAAAGCACTCATTTCTCATTATCGGTAAATTCATTCTGAAAGCGTAATGTAAAACCGTACCACCTAGCTGGGAAAATACAAAATGGCTTGGGATTCTTCCCATGATAATTCATTCAGCAAGACTTGTCCTGTGAAAATTCAATCTGATGCTGCTGGCTTCGTTATCCAGCACATTCTCGGGCCCTATTTACTAGACAAGCAAACCCCAAGACACTGCCATGCTGCTTCCGTAAACTGTACCTTCCTCTTGCTTGAACAGGGTGTTGACAGAAGATGTGTTAGAAAACAGTAGCTGTTTGTAGACTGCTTAAGAACAAGATGTCTAAACCAAAAGCTTGTAGTTCCTCAACCCAGTTAATAATATATATTGATTAAATATTGACTGCAGAAAACTATATCGTTAAAATAAACCAGAGAAAGAAAACATTCAACATGTGCCAAAAATATTAAGTAGCCAATTGCAGCTATGCGTCCAAATGCAGTCAATTATCATGGTAGTTTTTGGGAATTGCAAAATCAATTAAGCTAATTAACATCAAAGGAAATGGGAATAGTCTAAACAACTAAGCAAATTGTTTATTGAAAAGATCAGTCATTAGTTATCAAAAAATATATGTATGGGCAGAATGCGTGACAGCCTTTAGCACATGGTAGACACATTAAGGGAGAGAGATAATGAGCATAATTAAATATACCACTGCTGTCAAGATTTGAGTTAATGAATAGACAGACGTACCCTTCTCAGTTTACATTGTCATTAAAAGGGTCTACTAACTGACAGTGCAGTAATAAAGCATCGTTTGAAAATAAGATACAACAGATACAACATTTTATTATTGTCAGTTTTAAATATGAACACACAATTTTCAAAGAAAATACATAATGAGCCAACGATCATTTACATAACAGGGAATGAAATAGAAGGCTATTTCTTTCATGGCGGAATGAACGTCAGTGAGCAGAGGGCCGCATACACGTTGTATGAAGGGCTGTAGAAGTCACATAGAAGGGGCCGGTGTGCAAATTGATATCAGTGGTCGAAATAAAATCAGAGTGAATATAATCAGTTCATTATAACCAGATCTTAGAAACGATCATGCAGAGTCACGGACGATCCTCCCGCAGAGTTCGGTCACCTAAGCCCTGCTATTCAGGCTTCGGTACGAACGGAGAGCACCCTGACCCAATTACAATACTGTCACGAAACAACACATACAGCGCTATGGGGTAGGCGCAATGGAAAATGCTACCGTTGCCACATCTCCTCAAAGGAGATCCAAGGAGAAACAAAGAACCAATCGTTGAAGGAAAGAAGCAACCAATTATCTGAAATGTATTGCGGACATTTAGTGCTCAGTGTCTGTATCTTTGTTTACCTAGAAACAAGAAAGAAGAGGAAAAAAGTGTGTGGTCTAGGAGCTTTTATTGAATCTACCCTAAGCATGGCAGTAACCTTGCTGAAGTTCTCATCTATATATAAACAGTAAATATAAAGTAACTCACTCATCCTTCTGTCCTTGCTTAATGCAGCTAGCTCCAAACACGGATTAGAGTGCTGCCTCCCCTCTGCTTGCGTGATACAACCATCCTTGTCAGTAAATAATGTACATCAAGTGAGTTGGAGGTATGGATTTGGCATTTGGGTATTGTTAGGGCCAACACCATGCTTGAGCATTAATCAAAATACAGAACAGCCAATGCTGTATTGAGGCAAAAATCGTGTGGGTGTTAGAGGATCAAATCCAAAGTTACTATTCAAATAGACTATTTTGCTTCATTGTCTGTGAAAAAAATGTGAATGCCACAGAAACTATGAAAAGTGTACTCTCTAAATGTTTAAATGAATTATTTTAACTTTGGAATAAATGCACAATAAGTACGCACGACTTTTCCGTTTTGTATTTTATGACATGAAGAATGCACACTATCTTCTACTGCTACTTGTGGTATGAAGCAGTGCAAACCTGCATAGATACACAAACCCATAACCAGTTGACCGTCGTACAATGACTAGCTTAATGCGGAGCGATAGGAAGGCTTCCGAGTTTACAAACAAAACAGATAATAAAACTGGGGGGGCTCCCGAGTGGATTGGCCTGTAAAAGATGCACTTACAGGCTTATAGGCGAGCCTTACAGCTGATAACTCATATACTCTGCCTTAGGGGAAATTAAAAAAAAAAAAAAACATTCCAGTATACAGACAGACCACAATATGCCGCAGAAGAAAAGAAAGGATAAGCAAAATGAGCTAGGATTCAGTTCGTCTAACACTTAGATGGTGCTCTGCAAAATTACGCCTTAGATCAACAAGAAGAAGGGTTTAATTCCAGCTGGAAATTACGAATGTGCTTTTTTTAAATGCCTGATGCATCTTATCCTCCAAGGACCAAAATGACAGAATTTGTGAGTAACACACATGCATCACGAGTCTTTGTATTGTCTGACTTGTAGGATGTTTCACATCAAATTGAGCCATGGCAATTACATGAAATGCATTCCATTTAACGCTAATTAAATCTGATTATAAAATGTCTTATTACAATCAGCATATAGCAATCTCTGGTGATGTTACCTTTTTTATCCCATACATCTTTATTAAAATATACATATTTATTTTGTACATTACCCCTCCAAGTGTTATCTTATCCACAGAACCAAACGGTCCACAGTCCATGACAGGATTTTGCTGTGTCTGATATATTAATAAGGACATGTGACACTGCCAGTCCTTGGGGCCAGTTGATGGGAATCAAAAACAATCATGGGATTCAGAAAAGAATGGATCGTGAGAAGGGATGAAATCCCTCTGTTCCGGAAGCCCTGGTTAGTATTCACTGTTTTTCTTTTTAAATTGTTCTCAATTCCCTTTAAAACGGACTCAAGTCACAACCATTTACTAAGTACAACCTCATAGTATCATGATACAAATTGTAGGATGTTAACACTCTTGAGATAAGTTGATACCTAGTGATTAAATGTACTATGCTCACAAAATAATTATCTCCCCCATATATTAAATGGTTATCAAACTTTACTGTTGCTCCAGTAATTGGTCTGTTAAACTCTTATCGTAGAATATTTTCCAGCTCCCTAAAATAAGCTGTTACTATGTACGCTTATAGTTTTGCCTGCTACAAATAAATCCAGCCATGGGAGCTAGATTTGTTCTTAAACCCTTTCTTGTATAATTTATATAATCTTTTTATATATAATTATTTCATTTAGTTTTGCATTAAGTATGTCATTAATAGTACTAAAAATATAGTGTGGCTCAAACCAGTTAAACTTGTCTTGTAGAGGAAGAACACAGACTTTTGAGTCTGTTGTTTTTTCTTCTTCAGTTATTATCATTCCGGTTTCTCCATTTGCCAAAAAATATTATTATTTATATTATCAACATCACGCTAAAAATAAGAAAGAAAAAAACCCCTTGAGATCGGATGAAGCTCGCACATGAAGTCAATGGCGGTACCATTTCTGCACTTCACCTGAAAAACTGATAAGAAATAAAACATGTGAAATTGATTTTAGGGTTTGGGAGCTGGACATGGGGGAGCCCGCAGACATACAGGGCAGCAGTCTGTGTTTCCGGGTGATAGAAGAAGACACGAGAAATTAAACCGCCCCTCCGAAATGTGTTGTGCATCAAAACTTGGGCAGGAGCTGAGTGACGAAGACGAGCCAAAGGCAGGCGGAGGTGTGCGTTCCCGGTCCCCCGCTGTTCCCGTCCTGCACTGCTCCCGGTCCTGTCACGGAGGAGTGGGGGGAGCAGACACTTTCATGAACACCACAGCTCACACACATCCTTCTCCTGCTCTACACCGGTTGATGAATGTTAATTTAACCTCAAACATCTGCAAGCTTAACGACTCGAACACTGTTTCATGTGCCAGGCTGAAAAAGGAAGACAAGAAATGTCTTTGCTTACATTTGCACTCCTCCCACACCAAAAGGCCACCTATATTTGACATATAAGCACTTGATGTCATAGGAGACTGATAATTTTTATATAGTTATATCCAGCATGAATTTAAGTCAAACACCATAGGTCATAACTACTAGAAGTATTAAGTTCTATTGGTTAGTACAATTATTTATTATGTATGACATCCTAGGTTGTTATTATTATTATTATTATTATTATTATTATTATTATTATTATTATTATTATTGTATTCATAGACAAACCACCCCATATTGTATATTGCACATAGTCTGAAGAAGTTAGGGTGACATCTTTTTTGTTAAATTCTACTGGTTAGTAAATTATTTATAATTTATACCATCCTAATTATTATTATTACTTTTATTTGCATTTACAAACCTTCCCATATTGTATAGCCTGAAGAAGTCGTCTGTACTAAATCAGATGTCTTATCTGCGAGAGAAATCATAAAATCGAAGAGGACATTAAATGAGACAGTGGCCTGAGTTTTGCTCCAAACTACTACTATGCGCTAATGATGCAGAGGAAAGGCCCGACATAATTGCACTTTAATAGCATAAGTGCCTGTCCTATTCAAAGCATGCCCGTTCGGTGTTTGTTCTGCTCCATTTGCACTCGCCGCTCTCGTGAATTAGCGCATCACAGTCATGCATAAGAATCAGGCCACGTTACTTTCCGAAATCCTTCATTCCCCTTTGATGGGGGTTTAAGTGCTGCCACTTGGCGGCCTTCGCCTTCCGCGGTACTGGAACAGCTGCTGTCGCTAATGTTGCCCCATTTGGTCATGTGACGTCATTACTGCGCCAACGCAATAAATCCTTGACCACTCAACCACTAAGGTCAGTCTTAATTGCAGCCTGGTGTAAACAAGGTAATCAGCCTTTGCCCAGATGGTAAGCAGCACTCTTAACGTGGTTAGTAATGGACCCGGGGTCCCAACCAGGCGGCATGGGGATACGTGAAGTATGATGCGTGTCACATGCTGAGTGTTAAGGGAACCGATTAGCCGTACGCGTATCTCATGGGGCAAAAATCACTGCACACTGTACCACAGGCCACGGTCAGAGATCAGCTTGACAGGCATCTGTTTGTATACCATTCATCAGTTCATGTATTTTTTATAACCATTTATCGGATGAAGGGTGCGGCAATCCCAGGCAGGTGAGGCGTCTGTCTGTAGCATCTATAAAGTCATGGCACTCTTATACTGGCATGATCCAGAGAACGTCCGCCGCCAGATGTCCACGCTCGATGCATCCTTGGAGGTGTGTGGGTGATGGTAATCTCCACCGAGACTCTTTTTATTGGTGTCTTTATATACAGACATGCCTGTGTCTCACTAGTCACCAAGCCACTTCCAACTACTGCAGTTTGAAATGAATTACAGCTTCACAGAGGTTATATACAAAGAACCAAGGAACGTATAAGACTAAAGGTGTATAAATGTACAGGCAGCTTGATCACAGCTTTTGGATTATCTTTAGTTCACTAAAGTTCAAATGTCATAAAACTGGACTATCAGTAGCTGGATCCAGTTACACAAAGGTAAACACTGTTAAACAGAAATGTAGGCATAATTCATGTCTGTGATTTATATGGTGTGCAGATTTAATGTTTCATTCTTCATTTTATTTCCGCTATTACCGCTATTACGCCATTTGATATCATAATTAAAATGTTTTCTCTGAAATCTCATTTGGTGTTTTTCAATAACATGAATGTTGACTAGCGGTTATAAAATTGAAAAGTCCTTGAGTCCTTCTCTTGTTTAATTATATGTCAACTTAATATTGCATAAACACTCATGTAGCTTATTAATGCAACCTCTCGTAATGGCCCATTTTTTTTTTTTTTTTTTTAGATTCTCAGCAACAAGCATTAAAGCTCATTTATAACTCACGATTCAGCCTCACCTCCATTTTCAACAGAATTATGTGGAATTTTATGATTCTTATTATTTTCGGAACCTCTGTGGAAGATATTGGTTTTTATTGCTGGTCCGTGTGAGGTCATTGAAATCAGTGCATGCTGGGATTTACAGGACTCCTCTACAAATAAATGTTTTACAATGGGAACATTATTAAGAATTGGCTAGATTAATGGATTACTTTGATGGCTATAATACAGTAACTTCTAATTTCCCTTGGATTTTCTTGAGTTGAGAAGGATTTCTTTAGGGAGCGTTTTCCAATTATAGCACCACAGCAGATTATACTAAACCCTGTACCAGGGTAATTAAAATAACAGTGTTCTCCTGGAACAAAAATCAAAACAATTCATATATCTCAAGGGAGGACCAGTAGGGGGTGGACAAAATAATGTAAACGCCACATGAAAAAGGATGTTAAACTAAATCAAAATTACAAACATGGTCATATTATGCTGTAATGTCAACTAGCAGTATGTGTCAGTTGTAATAAATGTCTGACAATCAACACTCTCATATGTTTTAGAGGAAACATGAGGTAATGCTGAATTTGCCAAACAGTTAGAGCCCAAATCGGTCACAAGAACTAATTTAATGTGTCAAGGGGGAAATCATCAAAAAAAAAACATGACAGCATAAGCCAAACAGGGACAAACTGCATTAGATAAGAGGAGCAGGAAAGGTCAGGAAGAGTTGAATCTCACCAACAGGGATAGACAGACTCTTAATAGGATTGTAGCCAAACATCACAAAGTTACTGCCTTAAAAATGACCATGGAGCTGAAAAGGCAGCACTGTACGCCCACCTCTGTAACCCCATCGCTTTGGAAACCTCTTGGAACCCAAGGCCAACACACAAAGATGCTTAACCGGGACAAAGGAACAAAACCTCTATAAAAAGCATCCCTGAGCAATGGAAAAAAGTAATATGTTCTGATGAGTCATCTTTCACCCCTTTCCCCTACATCTGGATAGATTTTCATTTGGAAACCGTCCACCTACAAGGCCGTAGGTTCCATGACGGTATGGGCAGCCATCATGTGGGAGTCATTCTTTCTGACCATCGTTCCACATATAACAGCTAAGGAATTATGAGGCCATTTTACGGGAGTAAAAAGTAAGTACACCCCTTATGTTCCCTCCTGTTTTCAGTGGTGATAATGTGGCCATAAATACTCCTAAACATATTTAAGATGGCTTTCCTGAAGACCTGGATGAAGACAACGACTTTCCACAGCCTCTCTGATCACCTGATCTAAGCACCATTGGACCTTTATGGGAAGTTCTGGAATGCAGAACACAAGACAGATTTCTTGATATTAAGATATTAAAATATTGTGATGCATTTCTGTTAAATTGTCCACCCCCTGTATTTAATGAATCCAGTGCCATTTAATCTACAACTGTTACAAGACTTTAATGTATGTAAAGCAGGGCTACTTTGATTACAACAGCAATAAGCTGGTCTCTGTTTCATTTTTCACTGGACTTTAGGCAAATATGCAAACGGCACAGACACGACATGCACAGACATCTACTGGAGCGTAAACCTGAACGTGTGACCGAAATTCATATCAAAAAGGTTAGAAATCGTACACTGAATCGTACACTGAATCGTACACTGTAGACACATGTGTGAGATGATTTTCGAGCAGCTTCGGAACACATACTTACATGCAGATGTAAGCGCATGCAAAAAGCGAGAATGGAGCCAGGCCAGAGGATGGGCAGGTTAATTTGAAAAGAGAACAAACTGTTAGTACATGTGAAATTTTAGCAGCGTTTCCATTTCCACACGGGCTCGCTCTGAACCCGCCGTAGCCCCCGGCTCAGGGGGAGCCCCAGCATGCCCTGGTGTAGCCGAAACCGATAAGGCCAACACGGCTAATGCCCTCGTGCCACGTCGATAAAATGCTAAGATGCCACACCGGTAACGAGTTCCCCATCATTCCGAATGTAATCTCAGGAGCGACGGCGGGTGCTGGAACTGGAATTTGAAGTTTGCTCGCTCAGTGGCTGTGAGGCAATCTAATTTTATCAGAATGTGCCAGGAAAATTATCTCACGCTTCCAGAGGAAGGTGCCATCTCTCCAGGTCTCACCGGACAGCCACCTCACAATAACAGAACAGCTGCTATTTAGAAAATGTGTGTGTGTGTGTGTATATGTATGTGTATAC
>JABFEA020000110.1:18920374-18958342 GCA_019775915.2 Cyphomyrus plagiostoma | reverse complement strand
CCCTTGGCGTTCATCTAATGCCCTTAAAAAAAAAAGCAAAACAATGGCCCTTTTTCAATTTCTTTTTTGTTTTTGTAAAAATAAAAAGGGGTTTTTAAACCCCCCCCCCCCCCCCCCCCCCCGCGACCATGGTAACGAAGTGGAAGGCAGCAGACCAATCTAAAATCAGGTTCTCCTCTACTTAGAAACCTCAGATGAAGGCTTGTTTATCGTATGCAAAATAACACTCGAGGATCCTGGAACCCAGATGGGAAAAAAAGCTCAGTGGTCTTCGGTGGTCTGATTAGCCTCCATGCAGACAGATGTGAGATGAAAACCTGCTGCCCTCTATGAGAAAGCTGGAATGGTGAGGAGCACTTTACCTTTCAGCACCACAATGGCCCAAATCATCAGCGGAAGCCACCTGAGAACAAGAAGGTCAATGTCCTGAAATGGCCTAAAGAGACCCTTGACCTCAACTCGATATCAATCAAACTGAGAAGCTGAGGCGTGACTCCAATAATAGTCCCCCAGAAATCCGAGGAATTGGCTGCATATTTTCATATATTGCTGTGCCATTCCAGTGGATACCTACCCAAAAATAATTAAAGTGAAAGGTGCTTATGCAACCTGTATTTTCTATTTATTCCTTTGTTTGCTTGTTTTCTAGAAAATTGGAGCACCTATTTCCCACGTACAGGTATGTATTACAATCTTGTTTCATTTGTTGCTGATTTTGGGTTGATGGGTAAAAAAAAAAATCTTACTTTATATAGTAAGCTTGGGTGGTATCACATTAATACCAGAATAGCGTTGCTTTTAAAAATACTGTCAAAATACAGTGTACTGTGGTATAATGTCTGGACATTATGATGGTATGAAATAATACTGCCCAAGTCTAGTGCACACAGTAGAGGTAGCTGATCCATAGAGGTTAGGGAGCAAGAACCCATTTATGAGATTAAGTTATGGAACAAGTTACCTCATAATAACACATCACTAAAATTTTATTGTTATATAAAAACGCATTTTGTTTCTTCATACTATCGTAATATTGTAAAATCTATTATCTGTTTACCTCCTCAATTGTTTTAACCAGCCCCCACTGATATACAGTAAACACACAATGTGACAACGTTTGATGCAATTCCAAATTGTCGACCGATGCTCACAGTTAAACGGAACTGCTGAATTGACTCCCACTGGCAAATTAACACATCCGCCACCATCCATGCGGATATAAAGGTTATGCCCCTCACTGAGTCCTGACCATCTGCTATCGGGGGGGGCAAATTCTGAACGGCAGTATTGTAGGGGAGATCTTTCACCACGGCGCAGATTAAGAGAGCTCTGCTGCAGAGAGACAAACAGTTCTGTCATCGAGCCGCTGTGACCCATAATGTTGCGCGGAGCATCCTTGATACAGCAAAAGCCTGCAGGCGATCCATCTATCAGCCTGACTCGAGCCAGAGGTCCACTGTGCCAGGTCCTGACAACGGGAGAGCACGCCAAAGCAGGGGAGATGCCAATCCCTGCTCTCTGCTAATGCCTTTCATTTCACTCTAAAACTTGTAATATTTGAGCAGTCCCTTGAACACTCAAGGAAACTGCTCAGCGGAAATGAACAATTTACTCAACAGAAACCGGGGGTGGGGGGGGGGGGGTCAGAGGTAATTGAATGGCACCAACTTCTTCTTGATATCATGGGTTTCATTTTATTCTGTATAATTGCACAGTTGTTAGAAAAAAGCTTGTGACTCCAAATACCATCGTTTGAAGAGGGCGTTATCCTGGTGGCTCACATATTTTGCCCATCAATACCAAAGATCTGTTTGCACGACTTGCTGGGTGAAGGTCTGGCAGTGTATAAAGTTGCTGGGATGTTGTTTAGTAAATAAGTATCTTTAAGACTATCTCTAACTAATTATTATGAATTAAATGAAGATTAGATCACATTTTAGCAGCCATTCATGCAGAAAACAGATAATTCCTTTGGCCCATAGCTGTACTTGTGTCTTTTATGATTTTTTTTTCTGTAAAAATTTTCTGTGGTAAATTACCACACGTCTAATTGGCTTGCATAGATCTTTCTGATGTAAAACCCTATATTTTTTTTTTGGTGGGGGGTGAGGGAGGGGGCACACACGGCTGCTTGCATTCACGACAGAAATGGGGCATCTGATGCAACAGTCCACCAAGAGGGGGCAAAAATCTCTGTATACACAAGGGCAGTGACCTGACAAACCATCTAGGTTAAGTTTCTTCTTTTTAAGTTTGTAGGTTTATGCCCGTTCGCCAGTGTCAATGACCTGGCACGGTGCCCATACTGTGTTCATTTCATACCTTTTTTGATTCATTTAAAGTATTAAATGGGCAAATGCACTTATACCAAATGATAAAGCATCTGTTATTATGCATTATACATCTCAGTATACATGCTCGCACAGACAAATACTCTCACTGGGAACCACTCTTCATTAATCATTCATTTTCTCTGTTTTGTTGAGATGAAGGATTAATTCATCTGTGTCGTAGTGGACTTAAGCTGCTGGGCATCCACTCGGCCACTGGCGGGATAAATCACAAGGGACACAAAGTAAATAAAATTAGAGGAGCCTTTAGAATAGCAGGAGGATCTACATTAATTTACTTAAATTACATGCATTTTTTCTAAGAATTAAGTAATGAAATATGCTTTTAAGAATGCACACTTATTTATCATTGTTTCATGCTGCATTTGCATGCAGTGCAACAGATGCTATACATTCCCCAGGTGTTTCAAAGTGTACCAGGAAGATGGAATAATGCTTCAAGTAATGCGTTTACAGACGATAAATTAAGTGCAAGTGAGGGTAATTGGATTGTTTCAGGTAGAGCACTTCTCTAAACTACAAACTAAAGACTTTTTAAATCTAAAATATACTGGAAAAGCTGTAAGGAGGACTGTGTGCACACCCTACCGGAAAATGGGAAAAAACAGATAATAATCTCCTGCTGACAGAGAGACTAAATAAAATCAGGTGTGTTAGTGTTGTAACCAAACCAGGAGATTGTCACACTGGAATGTTACATTTTTAAAATATACCTTTCTAATTACCTTTCATTAATATATTTCCTTTTTTCCCCCATAAAACCTCACTCAGAATCATTATTTTGTAACAACTGTCAGAACCAGCAGATATATCAGTTCATTATTCAGTTTACTGTCCTCAGCAATGATGATCCTGTGAGCCAGGTCACCCTCATGGAATCGCGTCACATGGCATTAGTGCCATGACTCTCCCTCACAATGCAGGTAATGTGCCTCATTTGGGACTCCCTGAACATTCGCTCCCTAGGCACAAAGTCAAACCAGCAGTACCCAATGACTCTCTGAAGAGACACCGTACCAAAGGAGTCCAGTCTTCGTTTCAGGGCAGTGGATAGCGTCCATGTCTCACAGGCAAACAGCAAAACAGGGAGCACCCAGACTCTAAAGACTTGGACCATCGTCCACTTACAAAGATATTGGGAGTCATCAGAGACATGAATGTCTCAGCCAATGTAAGTGAACCTCTCGACGGGGTCAACATTCTCTCCACAGATGGACACACTGCTGATGGCTGTGCCCAAGAGGTCATTAAAAGCCTGGATCTTGGTTTTTATCCAGGATAACTGCAAACACAAACTCTCCGGCTATATTAAAATTTTGTTTATCACATAAAAATCCTACACAGTATGACTCTGTGACATAAAATACAACACGAGATACAAATGTAGCAAGGTTAGACAGGGTTAGATTAAAAAAAAAACTACACATCGGAATTTGGGAATAGGGTGCAGATGTCATAAAGTACAAATGTTGCAGTTATGGTAGTAAGTTCAAATAATAAAGCAAACTCCTTGCTGACTCTCTCAAGAGCCCTGATCAGAGTCTCCATTGCAAAGGTCACAGCGTCATCGACAAAGTCAAGATCAGTAAATCTTTCCTCACCAACAGATGCCCCACAGCTGCTGGACCCCAAAACCCTGCCCAACACCCAGTCCATATAAGCATTGAACAGAGTAGGAGCATGAAGACACCCTTATGAATCCCAGATTCAACTGGGACGAACACAGAGGTTCTGCCTCCACTCTGCACGGCACTCACATTACCAATGTACAGGCTGCTCATGATGTCCAACAACTTCGGGGGGATCCTGTGAATTCTCAGGATGTCCCACAGGGCAACTCGGTCAACTAACTTGAAATGCTTTATGAAAAATCGACAAAGGCTGCAACGAAACCCTGCCGATATTGACCTTTGCGCTCAATAAGAACCCTCAGCGTAAGGATGGGGTCCAGGGTGCACTTCTTAGACATAAAACCAGGCGGCTCCGGACACTGGTAGGTAAGCAAGTGATCACATATCCTGTTGAGGATGATCCTAGCAAGGACCTTACCTGGTACCGAGAGCAATGGTATCCCCCCGTAGTTGCTACAATCAAGGCGATCACCCTCCCCATTCCAGATACAGACAACAAGTCTCATTTTCCAGTCAGTTGGGATGACGGCCATCTCCCAAATGGAAGGAAAGATTGCTTGCAATGCCAGGAGGACAGCCATACCACCAGGCTGGAGAAGTTCACTGCAGATACCACATTCCTGTGGCCTTCTGTTCCATTGGCTGATTCACCACCTGTGCAATCTCAGTGAGACTGGGTGGTTCAAAGGCCAATCAGCGGATCAGTCTCAAGAATTGTAGACCCAGAGATGTCCATCGTCCAAGCCAGAGGATCAGCTTTAAACAGCTGCTCAAAGTAGCTAGCCCAGTGGGTCACAACTATAGTGTCATATGTAAGGACCATTACATCACCTGCCCTGACTGTGACTCTCTGAGGAACAGATATGGATGTGTGTAATGCTTCAATTTCTCTGTAAGCTTGATGTGAGGCACTAGACCATAGATGGTCACAGATTCAACAAACAAAGGCCTCCTTATCTACCCTCAGGGCCCTCACAGCTGTCCTTCTCAGTTCCCGGTACTGAAGTCACCATCAAACCATGCACTGTGACTCCTCTTGATAATATCCAGGGTGCCCTGCAAGATGAAATACCACATTCTGGAAAAACCAATGCAACCTCAACAACTTCAGTCGTAGAAGGTCTGCTGCATCACATTATAATCAGCAGTTGCACCCAGGTTCCTCACAAAAACTGTGTACAAACTCATTAGAAACAGTCTGATCTTGGAGTCTGGCCAGGTGGTGGTCTACTGCACCTAAGCTGAATCTTCAGAGTATCAACATTAATTCTGTGGTCAGAATTCACAAACTGGGCACTTCTGTAGACCCTGCAGTTCTGTAGGAGCTGCTAGCATCTACCCATGAGGATGTGATCGATCTACATCGCCGCATCACCAGTACTGGAGAACCAAGTGCAACGATATGGCTCTGGGTGCTACAATCAGGATCCAACGACCCTGATCGTTTGCAACGTCAATGAACAAGGAGCTACTTTCACTATGGGAACCAACACAATCCTTATATCAACCCCCAAGCAAATTTGCAAATATAATGTCTTCCTCATTGAGACATCACTCACCAGGGTCAGAGAATATAGAGACAATACACAAGACACCCAGAGAATGCCATAGCCTGAGTCTCATAATACACTAATTGGAAGGAGTGATATCAGACATCATCAGGAGGAGCCGATCCACCACAGTAACAGCTAATCCGTGAGAATGGCAGCAATCAGAGAGACCAGACCAATAATAGGCATACCCACCTATAGAGATCTGGCCACTCAGAGAGTGCTGCCAGTGAAATGCAGAGTTTAAGAAGCTCTGCCTACAGCAGGGGAAGATCATGCTGGAGAGAAAAGATGTTCCACATGCCTACCAGGATGGGCTGCTACAGATCAGGACCTGAGTGCTGCCATGCAGCGGGTGAAGCCTCATCAGCCCACCAGTCCCAATCCCCAACAGGCCTGACCCCGTTGGCTGTCCAGTAGTTTCGACTCATCCAGGGATTAGGCTCCCTGAGGGGTTCTCCCATCCCCTTGCAGGTGTAGTAAAGCTACTCCCATGGAGAGCAGAAAAGAGTCTTGTCTGCTTTGCTGGAGCTGTGTGAAGTTTTTTTTTCTGTGGCTGTAGCATTGATCATTGCCACCAACCACCAAATCTTTTTCCTGCAAATTCCGGCAAAACCACTGAAATGGCTGGATACAGTTTAAAATGTGTTGTTTTACTGAAGCATTAAGAGTTCCCTTTACTGGAACCCCTGAAAAACAACCCCATACCTTTAACCCTCGCCACCAAACTTTACAGTTGGCACAGGCAGGCAGGTCACATTCTCATGGAATCTACCAAATTCAGACTCATCCATCAGACTGCCAGACAGAGAAGCATGATTTGTCACTCCACAGAGCACGTTTCCACTGCATCAGAGTCCAATGGTGGTGTGCTTTACACCACTCTATCCAATGCTTGGCATTGTGTTTGGTAATGTGAGGCTTGCATGCAGGTGCTCATTCATGGAAGCCCCTCGGTTTAATGCCCGAAGAAGTTTGGAGCTCTGCAGTTACTGAGTCAACAGAGCATTAGCGACATTTATGCACCGTGCACTTCAGCACTTGGTGACTGTACTCTGACACTTAAGAACATAATAACATAAGAAATTTGCCCATAAAGCTCATTTGGGTAGAACTTAACTAATAGCTCAGAGTTGCTAAAATCTAACTCTGATTTAAAGGAACCCAAGGTTTTAGCTTCCACTATAATAGCAGGAAGACTATTCCATACTCTAATGACACGCTGTGTAAAGAAGTGCTTCCTCAAATTTGTTTTAAAATGTTCTCTCGCTAATTTTCACGTATGGCCATGAGTTCTAGTATTTAGACTAGAATTGAAATAGCCATTTGGCTGAACAGCATCCACACCCATTATAATCTTATAGACCTGGATCATGTCCCCCCCTTAGTCTCCTTTGCTCAAGGCTAAACAGATTCAGCTCAGCTAACCTCTCCTCATAAGACATTCCTTTAAGACCAGGAATCGTAGCCCTCCGTTGCACCTTTTCTAAGGCAGCAATGTCCTTCTTAAGGTATGGTGACCAGACCTGCACACAATATTATTGGTGGGGTCTTACCAAGGGATTATATAAATATAACATCACCTTTCTTGACTTAAACTCCACACACCTAGCGATATAACCCAACATTCTATTGGGCTTTTTTATTGCTTCCCCACACTGGCGAGTGGAACATGGAAGCATCAACATACACACCGAGATCTTTCTCGTAATCAGCTATCTTTATTTCAGTGGAACCCATAAAATATCTGTACTTTATATTTCTTCACATGGTCTGTAAAGTTTTTTACAGTTGAACGTGGAATATCTAAGCAGGGAAGAAACTGACTTATTGCAAAGGTGGCATCCAATGACACTACCACACTTAAACTTGCTAAGCTCGTCACAACGAGCTCATTATTTTATAAATGTTTGTAAACCTGACTGCATGGCTACATGCTTGAATTTATACACCTGTGGCAATGGGTCTGAATGAAACACCTGAATTCAATGAATAAGAGGTATTTCCCAATGCTACTGTACATATAGTGCATGGATATGAATATATAAATACACATGCACATGTACAGTATATATGTGTAGCCCCTTGTGGAAAACATTATTTCACGTTGCCATATGCAGTATACTGAATATGCTTGGTATGACAATAAACCCCACTTGACTTGAAATATTTTAATTTACTGTATTATATACTGTATTATGAACTGTAATACATTATGGGAAACAAGGTGACTTACTGCTCAGACACCTGAGCTCTTCCCTGTGCAAGTCCCAGGATAGGCGCAGGAAACAGACCCATTTTATTGGATACCTCCCACTGCACGGTGAAAGACAATTGGGTCTGAGTGACAACCTGCAAGCGAGTCTGTGATACGGTGACACAAAAGAGATAATGTTCCTGACAGCCTGAGTGAAGCAGCGATTGTCTATGCACTAATGAAGCATAAAGGCAGGCGATTGTGACACTCGGAAAACGAGCCTGTAATTCATCAAAGGAAGGGGGAAAAGTGTGTTTGTGTTATTGAATTACAAAGTCAAATCAACTGAGACAGGGAAGTGCATATATTTTAATAAAGCACTAGGGGAACAAATGCACTTTGGGGGGAAAGTCAACCGAGTCGTGCTTTTAATGCAGTTACTTTGCTCGTTATGAATGGTGTGGCACTGCTTTCATGAGGCTGAGTGGTGATTAGACTGGTCAACAAAATAAGCCACTTTTGGTAATTATGCAGAAATGGATCCTTTATGTCCTTGTTTGGAACAGAGAGAGTTCTGGATGAAAAGGCTGCACAAGCTACTTTAATTATATTTTGTTTATTTATTGTAATTACGATTTATTAAATATCACTGTCCTTCAATTATAAACAGACAATAAAATCTTTGTCACAGAAAATCAATTGAAACAAAATAAACTGAGGTACAATATCCAGGCGACAGACACTTCACCAACAACGTAAGGAAATGCCACATAGAGGACAAACAATTTTAAAAAGCAGTTATATCAAGAGCTGTAGCATAAAGCTGTAGCATAAAGCTGTAGCTAAAGGCAGATTAGAGACAAAAGGAAGGAGATTGAATGGTCAGAGTGAAATGTGGGAACAAGGAGCGACTGTAGTTCCACAAAGACCCCAAAAACATCTGCAACACAGTCCTCCCACTAATGTCATGCATTCTCCTTAGATGTGGATTTACGTAGGAGTGATTGCAGTCATAAGAAGTTCCAGACTGAAATGTACATTAAATTAATATTCTCTCATAATTATTTGCAAATATGCTCTCAGAATCCTGAGATATGTGCAGTGCCGATCTGCCGGTATTTGAAGACTATCAGTGTATGTAAAACAGTCACGCCCAGCCCACTCAATGAGCGTCATGATCGGCAAACATTTACATTTTATACTCTGAAAATTAAATATTTAAATGCATTTATATTTAGCATCAATGGGCTTTGGGATACTGACAGTGAGAAACAAGAAAAAAAAACAGGAAGTTAGACTTTTAATGAGTTCAAATAATGGAGGTATAATCTACCCCTGGGCACCTGTGGAAATAAGATAAAGATGTAGTTAAGGAATCTGCGAACTCAAAGCATAGCCACACACAGTCGCAATTAGAAAGCCTATATAAACAGGAATTAATTAAGTGTTAATTCCGATAACTGATAAGAGAGAATAAAATATATTTTTACGAGGCCTAATTATTCGGAGGCACCCTAAGCCTAATCCTGACTGAAGATGAAGCGAAAACAGCCAACATTGTTTTAAAGATACCAATTTTATTAAGTTATCCTTCTACCTGATTACATGCAGGCATTAACCTCCAGTCATCCTGGACTAGCTATATATATTCAGTTAAATTAATTTCACATTGCACTTTTTCTTGACAAATACATATTCATTGGCAAAGTCCATTATCGGCATATTATTTTACAATTATGCTCATGCAAATGATCCTTGCCTGTAACTGACCCAGGTATTTCGAACTTCATCATGCTCATGTTCATGATTTGAAAGCTCAGCGTTCAATGTTCACCTCATGCGCGAGTTTGCATTTACGTAAAAGACATGTGGGTTAGGTGGTCATAATGCAGCATATGAATAAGGATAACTGAATCATAACAGGCGGGGACTCCATCAGCTTTCTAATACGGCTCTCAGTGCAATGTGCGCATAACAGGATTTAAGTTTTTAAAGCTTCCCCTGAGCCCTGGAAAAGGGGAGTCGATCACCACGTTTCTCACAAGGCACCCCACCCCACCCCACCCCTACGCCGGAGAATAAAAGGCAGCTTAGGACCTCAGGAGCATTTGGATGATTCCCAGCGGCCAGAGTTTTCAGCAGTTATGGACATTCTATTTATTACATTTCCGTGACCACTCCGAGTTGTTGCTATGAAACCGAAATCCAAAGAAAATGAGCTCAAGACTCGAGAAACAGAGCGGTGTGAATGTTATGGTTTAAGCATCTCCCACAAAGCATTTCTGAACAGCAGCTCGTCTGAGAAAACATCATATGTTAAGCTAGAATTGCTAATATAATGTGCTGGAACTCAAATTATAAATGTGCATAATACACACACACACACACTTTTGCAGAATAAATTCCAAAAAACAAGAAAAAATGTGCCGACAGATTACCACTGGATTTAACCATGAAAAAGAAAGTTAATTCTGACATTATTATAATATCAATTCTCCAAGGTTACTGTGAGAAGCATGTAGGATTTTCAGGGTACCCACGCTATGGAGTAATATGCTTTCAGGAGACAGAAACATTTAACATTGCATGACCCCGAAAAGTAGAATGGCGCTGCCACTTTTCTCTCCCTGCTTGCATGCGACTGCAGAAATGCGACGTACAGAAAGCCCGGCGCTCTCCGGTGGCACGTCGCTGTACTGTGGCCGCCTATTAAGCACGGCTGCTTTTCTGCACTCCATTAAACAGCAAACCAATCCTACCAACAGCTGCCTCGGCTATCATCGATTCCTGTCCGGCGAGACTCCAGGCCAGCATCCCTTTTCTTTATGGTTTATGGTCTCTCTGAGTCTTACTGATAAACAACAGCATAATCATCGATGACTGAAATCAAGTTGTCAGGAGGTATTCAGCTTATGAACTATCAGACCAATATAATCATTCAGATCATTCTGAATGCATCTGTGTTCAATTAAAGATTCCATGTAACATACATATTACATTTTATTGCATTAATGGATATATTTTTAATTCTCTCTACATTAGGCTAAATATACTCAACGTAAGCTTATATAAGACAGAGTATTTCTGTAGTAAAAAATGAAAAAATGAAGGAATTTGCCCTAGATGTGCTTATTTTCATAGCCAAACATGATTATATTAAAAATGGCACATAGCCTTGCGTATTCTAGTTAGAGTTGTCATGGAGTTTCACAGTAGCGGCGTGTGTCATCAAGGACTGCACTCCTACTCCCCATGTCTCCAGGATGGTCACGCCGCAACGTCACATGGCAGCTGGAAAGCCCGCCAAGGACGGGCGGCCGCGTTCTTCCCCTGGGGTCTCGCCAACGCGGCACCTCACTAGCTGAATTCCCCGCGCTCCCTCCCAAATGTCGGATTACCTTGGAAAAACGCGGCCTTCAGCTCAGTACGTCTATCTCAAACATATCTGCCGGTGGCACCTCTGGTAGGGGAAACGCCAGCACGTCAAAACTTTCTCGCGTACTTTACAAACTTGCCAGCCTTGTTCGATGAGATGCCAAAGTGCTGCTAATCTAAAGGAAGGGGGCCGTGAAGCGTGGCGAGGACTGCATGGCACCTAATAATTTCAGAGGATTCGGACTGGGATTGGTCAATTTCCAAAAATAAACTTATATCGACTATTATAATGCATTATGAAGGTATCTGGAGTGCATTATACATGAGAGTTTCAGTGGAGCTTATGAAGGATTATAATCAACATTATAATGCCTTATGATTGTCAATAGAAGATGCCATAAGGCTTTATTACTTCTTGTCAACCAATATAATGCATTATGGAGGTATCTATAATGTATTACAGAGGACAGCTATATGTAAAGTGTTAACAAATATTTTATAGGGCACATTTCTAATCCATTCCTGCATTACTCAAGAAGGCCAGTTTAACTCATCCATCCATCCATCCATCCATCCATCCCCATCCATCCAACAAGCACATAGGCAATACAGGATCTCGACGTGGCCGAAGCCTTTCCCAGGCAGCACAGGGCACGAGGCAAGCAAATGTCCTGGATGGGATGCCAGGCCAACACACACACTAAGTACAGTTTAGAGACGCCAGATAACCTAACCGTGAGCCCTTGTAACACAGGTAAACCATACAGCCTCCACAAACACAGAGTGGAGCCAGGATCCGAGCCGCCAACTGTGAGGAAGGAGCAATTCCAACAAGTTTAGCTCATGCTTTTTTTTCCCCATTTACTGGAACTTTCCGTGGAGCGACACTGCCCGGTTCCCTCACTGAGAGCCACTTGAACTTGTTTTCGATAAAAATGGCCCAAGGCCACACAGAGATACTTTTGCAGTGGTGAAATGCAGCCAGACATTATAATAATCTCAAAGCACAGTGCACTGATCACCAAAATGACTATGAAGGGCAATTTCACCACAGTACCGTTTCTGATCCAGCCATGTGTCCAAATTGTAAGGAGGCCAAAATCCCTTAAATTAACAGGACAGTCCTGCTCTACTGGCCACTTCTGTCCCAAAATCCATGTAATGACACAGCCCAACAACAAGGAATAACGTTCATGCATTTTCCAACCGATATCCTGGTCAGAGTCTTGAGGAACAAAGAAAAACATAATTAACAATAAACCTTTATCTGAAACCGGCTCATAATTTTGTTGCAGGGGAGAGGTGCTTGTTTCCACCCCCCTGACAGTTCAGACAAGCATATCTCATAGAAACACTGAGGACCAATTGTGTTTGTAATATTTTGCTTTGAACTGTAATGCATAATTAGAAAAAAAAAATCACCTCTAGTTTAATGTTACAAATTAGGTAAAAAAGTACTAATGTGAGAGTCTGGCATTAGACTTTATTTTTATACATTAATTAGCAGTGTCAAAATGAATCAGGTTCTAGATTACAGTGAATTTCAGTGGTGTTTTTTTAAGTCACACAGTCTTCAGAGCTTAAAATGTTCCTCAAAGGGGTTAACAAAGTTTAGCGCTTGGAAAAAAACATTTCTAGACAGGGATCTTACAATTTCTGATGTAATTTTCACATAAAAATGGAAGATGACAAAGAACTGAGATTGTTACATTAATGTTAGCATAGCAGGAAGTGACATTATACACGAACATAGAGAAACCTCCTGAAAACCTCAATAAAAATATTTCTTTTACACATTAACATTAAGACTCTTGACAGTTGCCAGATAGGTAATTCGTTTTCAGACCATTCTTAAAGAGTTTAAAAGCCTAACAGTTGCTCATGGGGATATGTTGACTTGTGGTTATTTAGTTACCTAGCAACCTATTACAGGAGCCAGAGTAACACACTGGACTGATGTTTACCTTGGGCCAGATCAGGCATCATAGTTAGTAATGTTTTTACAGCTTAATTTAATAGCAATATTTGGCAAACACTGAATGGTAACGCTTTAAATTAACTACACCTTCATAATACATTCATTATACATACTTAGAACATTCAGTACCCTTCATAATGCATTCATAAGCAACATGTAAGTATACCTTAACAGCTTTAATATACATTAATAGCATTTTTTAATTAATGTATATTAAAACTGATAGGGTATGTTAGGATTTTAAAGTGTACTTAGTTGTTGCTTATGAATGTTATATGAATTCATTATGAATGAATTATGAAGGTGCACTCAATGTTCTATGAATGCAAGAAGGCCCAGTTAAAGGGTAACACTTTAAATTAAGTGCACCTTCATAATGCATTCATAGAACAGTCATAAGCAGCATGAAAGTACACCTTAACATCCTAACATCCCTTAACAGCTTTAATATACATTAATAACAAACATTACATGATTATACTATTATAATGTTCATCATGAATGTATATTACAGCTGTTAAGGGATGTTAGGATGTTAAGCTATGCATTCTGTACATGATGTTTACAAACTTGCCAGCCTTGTTTCATGAGATGCCAAAGTGCTACTAACAATTCAGCATGAGGGTCCATAATAATCTAAAGGGGGCTGCAAAGTGTGGCCAGTAATGCATGGCGCCAAATAATACCAGGGGATTTGGATTGGGATTGGTCCATCCATCCATCCATCCATCCATTTTCCAACCCGCTTATCCTACTGGGTCGCGGGGGATTGGGATTGGTCAATTTCCAAAAATAAAATTATGCCGACCAATATAATGCATTATGGAGGTATTCTGTACATGATGTTTATGAATGTTTTATGATTACTTAATGAATACATTATGAAGGTGCACTGAATGTTTCATGGATGCAATATAAAAGCATTATGAAGGTGCAGTTAATGTAAAGCGTTACCATATAAAGTGTTACTAGCTGAAGATAAGTCAGCCCTAAAAAGGATGGGCATCCCATTCAGGGTGAACATTAGTGATGTCAATTAATCTATACACAAAATGGAATCACTACTAAGAGGACCATCCATCCATCCATGAACAGTGAGTTGCTCAGCAGGTTAGGACATCATGCTTGTGAGCAGATTTCATCACTGGATCCCTAAGCAAAGCCTATAACCCCAATAGCTCTAGGGACTGGTGGATGCTAGTTTCTCAAAAATGTACATAGAGCAATGAGCAATGAAGAGGAGCATGGACAGCCTGGCAGATTCAAAGGGCCCAGCACTTTTCCAGGGGCCACAGAAGGGGCATGGACAGCCTGGCAGATTCAAAGGGCCCAGCACTTTACAGGGGCCCTTGAATATGCAAGAGAATCTGTAAAATTAGGCAGATTCGTATATTACATGTGATGTCAGGGGCATAGTTAGGGATGAATGGTTAGGGGGGCTGAGTCTTTACTGAGGGGACTGAGGGCAAACTATTCATGACTCAAGTCAATAAAAACACTTTTTTTTGGGGGGGGGGTCTAAAAACATTTGAGGGGGGTGAAGGACTCCCTAAAACAGGCCCGACAATATAATATCAACAGGGGTATCATCGTATTTTTAGACACAATACATGCATATATTTTTCATTCGGGCCAGAGAATGTAAAAGTTTGTCTCACCAGTTGGAGAGAGGCGTCTCCAGCTGATTGTGGGCTCTGGCTTCCCATTGGCGAAGCACATCAAGGTGACATTGGAGCCTTCGTTCACCGCAATGTCATTGGACAGCTTCACAATTCTCGGAGGCACTACAAGGGGAAGAAATAAATTAACTTAAGCGTGACAATGAAACTGAAATTCTAATATCTCAGCATTCTTTGCCGTAACTGACTACTAAAATGACATAGTTTTCCCGTAAAAACCTTCCCCATCCTCTGAGTTTTAATGTAGGGACTCAGATCTCTGAAGGACTGTGAGGTTTCTGAAAGGATAGAATTAGGGTGAGACATCTGACAAGGAATCCATGGAGTATGGAGGTAGATGCAGTTTAAAAGTAGGGGAAGGCACTGAAAATGAAACATCCAAATGAAGCACAACTGACAACAAGTCCTCAGAGTCTGAACCAGGCATAACCTTTATGGAGCAAAAATCAAAGATATGTTCAAAGCGTCAGTATTGGCAGAGTCTGTAATTCCATCAGATATTTTTATGGGACAATTTCTAATATATGAAAAAGCACACAAACAATGAACAGTGTTGTTTACCCTTTAAGGCAGCCTCAGATAAAAAGGCAAAGTTACGAGTTAATGTCTCATACCTCTAGCAAAATTCAAGAATAAATCCTAATTACAAGGAGCAACACAGACTAATGGAAACCAGTGAGAGAAATATGATGTGTGAAATGATGTCCATTATACAACAAATGGAACCTAAAAGATGACTAATTTCATCGTTAAAAGGCATTGATTGAGATAATCATTCTGTGATTGACTTCCTATAAAAATACACTTTTTCTTAATACCTAGGCGCTTTTTATCAGAAATATGCACCACATTTAGACTTTGTGATGGCAGCTCGTCACATTTTTCCACATTCGAGTTCTTCAGAAGAGTTATTTCTAACTTTTCCTCGCCTATCCCTGTGCTTTGACACACAGGAAAGATTTTGTTCTCTCACGGCACGGAGTATCTTGCATGCCCTTCCATTCAGTATGCATCTTAATGAACTGGGGCTTTGTGAAAAAGGCAGTCTCCACCCACCATGACATAACTGGAATTATACAAACAAAGTGTACCCTTCCCTGTGGTGCCTGACAGGGTCATCACTCATTCTTTAGTAAAAAGAATCATTCCATTTGCCAAAAAATTTATTCTGTTGTTTTGAAACTGATGTGGAATTGGGCTGCTTCGTCATTAAGATTGCTGAAGTGCTGTGGTAGCTTTTTTGTGGGAAAAGTCACGCACAATAACAACTACGGGAAAATGTAGCCAGACTTGTGCTAACACTTTTGTCACTAATGGAGAAAACATTTGATTCTCAGTATCCCCATGGTGGACTGGCACCCCGTTCAGGGTGTACGCCAGCCTCGTTCCCTGTGCTGCCTGGGACAGGCTCCAGGTCCCACACAGGCTGCTTTAGATAATCACTGGATGATAGATGGGTATCTGCTCCTTGCTATATAAGAATCAGAATGGGAATACAAGGTAGAATGCATGTATTTCATGTGACTTGGAATGCTCTGCCCAGAAGGTCACTGGTTTGGACCCTATGGTCAGGAAGAGTCATTGTGCTGTTGGGCTCCCGACCAAGGGCCTTGTGCCCCACTTGGTTCAGATGAATCTGTTTTCACCCGCAAAAAATATGTAGCTTTGGATAAAAGCATTGGCTAAATACTTAAGCGTGTTTCTTTTCAGTAGGAATATATCCTACTATATCCCTTCTGAGATTTCTAGCACCTTCTTTGATTCATGAAGTAAGATAAGATAAGATGAACTTCGGCATTACAGCACCAGTCTACACAAAAACAATCAGCATGTCTTACACGCACAGCTAGGTCAGGGTACAGTTATAGATTGACTACGCCATTTAATCGGACAACTTTCCCTGTCCCAGTATACATGCATGGGAGGGGAATCATATGTCAGACTCTGCTACAATAGGTGGCAATATGACTCCTTTCAGCTTGTTAGTATTGTTTTTTTTCTGCTTGACCTATTATGTCACAGACATAAATTGGATGTAAGATTTGGAGGTGCATAACATGCGATTTTGGTATTAACATCACATGTCATCCGGTCCTACTACAGTCATTTTTCAAATTCAGTACAAAATACCCAAGTTCCTGCTGTGATGTCATTCAGTACCGGTACCAGTTTTTACGCCAGTGGACAACCAACACCTTGAAGTACCATATTTTCTTGAAGTACTAAAAGTATGGTACCTGGTGCGGTGGAAAAGCGTCGTTTAGTTGAGCAGTGAATTGGACAGCTGTACAACACTGTACGTTTTGTACATGCTATACATCTTTCTGCTATGTTCCAAGCAGAGCATGTAAAATCATTTTATTCTTCTTCTTCTCTACTTTGTTTTCCTTCTGGAATGTTTTCCTTTGCTTTTGATTTTTTTTTTTGCTTTCGGAATTCTTTTTTGCTTCTGACTTTCGGCACTGTTTTAACGCATGGGCGAGCTTTTGCAGCTTACACATCTACTGGTCAGCTGGAATTTGGAGTGAACACGCCTTTAACCATCTGAGCACGCCCACTCCATCGCGCTTCAGAACATCTCAACATGGTGGGAAGCTCCGGAGGTAGTTTACAGCATGGAATTGCATCTTTGTAGTTCTATAATAGTGTACTTTTATTAGGAATCGGTGTATGCAACACATATTTCTCGTTCATAAAATGTCACCAACCCATCCAGTTCAGTAACTTTCGGTATTCCACCAACGCGCTGACCAGGGAAGTTTCTAGCTAAAGCTTCTAGCTTCCAGCTTAAGTTTGCCAGAAGCAAAAAAACATTCCAGAAGCAAAAAAAAAAAAAAAAAATTCAAAAGCAAAGAAAAACATTCCAGAAGCAAAACAAAGTAGAGAAGAAGATGGATAAAATGATTTTATTTGACTTTTTTGATATTCTGAATACATATTTTCATTCTGATACTTAATGATTTGCTTGCGGTTTTCAAAATTTGCTTGCGGTTTTCAAAATTTTGTTTGATACTTTTGGCACAAAATTAAATCCGTAGCTCCGCTCCACTCTGAATCGCACTACGCCGCTCAACACCGCTCCTCCTCGCACCAGTCAATGCTCGCTCTAGTTTAAAAGAGGAATAAATAATCTGCATGCATAACAAACGTCACCTTAAACCGAAGCCTTATATCATAAAGAAATATGAGTAATGGCAACATTGCCACTCAGAAAATATTTATTTTTAAGCAACATACAGGCAACACCGGACAGGTTTGACAATAGCATTCCGCACAAAAATATGCTTAATCATAAAGGAATCAGTGGGCTTAGTAGCCTAAAGAATATACAGGCTAAGCATCCACGTTTTAAATTCCTCAATTTTTCCTGTTGATGCTGCTGCTGCGTCTCTCTATGAAATAAAATTTCACTGACAGCGTTACGTGAAATTAAAAAAAATTTGAATGACAAAACGATTTTTTTATTACCAATATTTACTTTATAGGCTTCATATGCTAAAACCATATAACACTTTTTGCTCTGTCTTCCGCCTGTTCGCGTAGCACACTTATGTTTCTGAGAAAAGTGATTCCAAAGTGAATCTTTACTCACTGAAACAGTTTCACCACATTGTTGTTCTTGCTCTACATTATTGCCATCTATGCATTTAATAACAATAGTACACTTGTATGATCTATCATTTTCCTTTGTGAAATTCCATCTTCCAATTTGTGTAACAGTCAGTGATAATTGTACAGATGAATTCTGGGTAGATTTGTGCACGCCTCAGAATCGTAGTATGCGAAACTAGAGAGGGACAAAGCGACCGCTCCAGCTTTAAAAAACCGCTCCGCGATCTGACTAAATTCCGCTCCACTCCGCTCACATGCTCTGGTTCTAAGCTTCTTCTGTTACTTCAGGGTGAAAGCCTGGGAGGGGGGGTACTGTGGAGTATGCGCAGAGCGCCTAGGCCAGTCTGATTGAATGTATACATACAGGAGTAAATCGACGCCCAATCGCATTTTCTGGGTGTCTTAGTCTGACTAAGAGAAATTCGTTTTATTGCCATTTCAGTCGGACTAACACATTTACATACACTCTAAAAGTCCAGTTTTAGCTCGACTAACACATTGATAAATTTTTTTAGTGTGCATGTAAATGTAGTGACTGTACAGTATACAAACAACCAAGTAGCAGCTAAACTGTAAAACCTGGGATCGTACTATACAAAGTGATGTGCACCAAAATATGTAAACATTGGCCATGAAACAACATCACCGCGAGAGCCAACGAGAAGCCCTGGTTCACCGCAGCGGTACATGCACGTCTGAGAGAGAGAGATGCTGCTTTCCAGGGGATAAAGCTGCTCTCAGAACAGCCAGAGCCAATCTCTCTCGCGCCATCTGAGAAGCAAAGCATGCACATGCACATGCACAAAAGATCCATGGCCACTTCCACAACACAAAAGACTCTCGCAGGTTATGGCAGGGCATTCAGGCTGTCACCCAGTACAAGCCTGCGGCAAGCAGCTGTGATGGAGACACCACACTTCCTGAGGAGCTGAATGAGTTCTACACACGGTTTGATGCACTGAACAACACACAAAAGCGACGCCCCCCACCACTGACCAGATCATCTCTCTGTCTGCAGCCAATGTGGGGAGAACTTTCATCAAGGTCAACCCACGAAAAGCTGCCGGACCAGACAACATCCCAGGTCGTGTGCTGAGAGACTGCACTGATCAGCTGGCAGATGTCTTCACAGACATTTTCAACTCATCATTGAGCCAGATGATCGTCCCAGCGTGCCTCAAGTCCACCACAGTCATCCCAGTGCCAAAGAAATCCTCAGTATCCTGCCTGAACGACTACCGTTCCATCACCCTGACCTCCATCATCACAAAGTGCTTCGAAAGACTCGTCTTGGCAGAGACTCATCTTGAAGAGCAACCTCCCCCGCTCACTGGATCCGCTGCAGTTTGCGTGTCGACAAAGCAGGTCGACCGGGGATGCCATTTCCACTGCACTTCACCTCTCCCATACCCACTTGGACAAGACAGACACTTATGTCAGAATGCTGTTCATAGATTTCAGTTCAGCATTCAACACCATCATCCCCCAAAAACTGAGTGAGCTGGAACTGAGGACCTCCCTCTGCAACTGGACACTGGATTTCCTGTCAGAGAGGAATCGGTGACAACATCTCCAGCACCATCAGACTGAGCACAGGAGCTCCTCAGGGCTGCGTTCTCAGCCCACTGTTGCTCACTCTCCTGACACACGACTGCACCCCCCTGCACAGCCTTAATAAGTCCACCGACGACACGACCGTGGCGGGGCTCATGAGCAGCAACGACGAGTCCGCGTACAGAGATGAGGTTCAGCAGCTGGCGTTCTGAGAAGAGCTTGTCACTGAACGTGGACAAAACCAAGGAGATGATGGTCGACTTCGAGAAGACTCGCCCCACCCACACAGCATCCAAGGCTCCACAGTAAGACAGTAAACGGCACCAAGTTCCTGGGAGTTCACATCTCAGACGACCTCACCTGGACCACTAACACCACCTCCATCATCAAAAAGGCCCAGCTCCACTCCTTGAGAAACCCGAAGCGGGCCGACCTTCCTCCTCCCACCCTCACTGTGTTCTACAGGGGCGCCATAAACAGCGACCTCACCAGCTGTGGCTTGGTAACTGCAAGGTCGGCGATCTCAGCTACAGCGGACTGTTAAAGCAGCTGGAAAGATCGTCGGAGAGTCTCTCCTCCCGCCAGAGGACATCTCTCACAAGCGCTGCTTCAGACAGTCCTCCTGCACCGTGCTTGACCCCTCACACCCCTCTCATGGACTCTTCTCCCCCCTCCCACCCAGCAGACGCCATCGCAGCATCGGGGCCCAATCCACCAGACTGCGAAACGGCTTTTTCCCCACAAGCCTTCAGACTTTCGATCTCACTACCTGCTATTCTTCGCATTGAGCTGGAGGTAATGTTGCAGCCACCACTCTGCAAAGTCATTACTGAGTCCCCTGTATTTCTGTTTATGTCCTGTTTTTTAATGCATTTATGATGGTCCAATACTTCCTTTGCATCACTTTAGAATGCGATTAATTCCTGATGTTTCTATGGCAAGGTAAACCTGTTGTACTTGGTTATGCAAAACAGTGGCTCCTTAATAGAACAAAAATATCTTGTTAATCAGCCACTGTTTAAATGGGTTTGTGAGAGCATTTATTCTCTGAACAACTTGATAAAGTAACTTTTTTGATTGCAAGCTTCAGAATAAGGTATTTTACGGTTACATTACAGCAGTGGTCCTCCTGTTTATGAAGTTATAAAAATCCCAATCAAAGACACCATCAGTCTTCATGAATTGACTATAGCCAAGTATTTCTTTTTGTCTCTGACATTAAATTGTTTTTTACTTAGCCAGTAAAGGATCACACTGTATACATATTTATGCTACAAAATATTTATTATGGGGATAGACTGTTTTCCCCGCTTACCTACTTAAAAAAGAAACTGAAATCATCAAATAATAAGATCACATTTTTCTACTGATTTTCAAGTGAATGGACCCACCATTACCAAAAACATGCATTATGACTAAAGGCTCAAGTTTAACCAGTGAAACACATTGACACAGTTGTGTATATTAATTACATAAAACAGTAAAAAAAAAAAAAAATGCTTGTTTCTGTTGTTTCAAAAATAGGAGCCGTCATTGTTTTTAGAAGGCAGGATAATCAGTAAAACACATGCAAGCAGTGCTGCTACAACTATGTCCAAAGTATAAAATGTGCACTTTATAAATAGACAACATGCTCTTAAGTGTTTTACTGACATTATGATTGCACAGACCCTCTCTTTAACTTACTGAAAGTTGACTTATCGATTTTACATTTTGAAGGAAAAAAAGCTAACTTTGAAATAACTGAATCAGATTTAGTTGCATGCTTACACAAGTGAATCACATTGGGTTTGATGCCAAAGAGCTGGATGTGTCGCCTAGAAAAGAGGTCTGACAAACTGCACTTTCATATGTGAGTTTCCAAAGTAGCATGAGGTGAATCGCAAAGTTCAGAAGAGCCCAAATAGTGCGGTCCCAAGTTGTCGCTTCATCGCTCAAAAAAAAATGATGTACTGCGTCAAGGAAAACAGCCTCACAAATCATCAAAGCATATGGCAAACACAGATAAACTGCACCACAGAGAATTAGTGGTCGTAAGGCAAAGCTCAACAACAAGGATAGAAGGACACTTAACACCACAAAAGGATAAATAAAAAAAATGACCACGCAATTGAATAGGATCTTCTGTAGCACAACCTCAACAAAAACTGTATGTCCAGAGTTTCAGAAAACAGCAGGGCTGCCATTGGAAAGCTCTTGTAATCAAGGCTAATGCAGAAATATGCATGATCAGGTTAAAGGAGCATAAAACCTCAGCCTCTGAGCAATGGAAAGGAGTAATATAGTCTGATGTGGGGTATCCATAATAGTACTTAAAGCCATCCCATGAGAGTCAAGGCTGCTATCTATATAACAACTAAAAAATATAAGGCCACTGCAGTGGACCAGGTACATCCTATGTACACTCGTGATGTTCCCGTATTCCAAGATGGTGACGCCCTGACACACACTGTGAAACAAATTCATGTGCACCGGGATAAACCCAAATGCTATTCTTGGCCTCCTCCACCTGATCTGAACATCCCTGAGCCTTCATAGGAAGTTCTTGAGGGCAGAGTGCAGAGCAGATTTCCATTTCCTTCATCTCTCAAAGATCCAGAGGCTTTTCTTCTTGACGAATGGTTCAATATCCCTCCACACACAGTTCAAGACTGCACGACAGCATGAAGGCCTGAAGATCTTCTGAAGGTAAAGGATGGTCTACCGCCTTTTAGATCTTTGATGTTAATATATCGCAGGCTGTTTTTCTGTTACTTTGTCCACATCCTGTTTGTTTATAAGGCCAACAGCAGACTGGCATCCCATCCAGGATGGCCCCTGTTTTGAGTCCTTCTTAGGGTAGGCTTCAGGTTCATCACATGCCAGTACTGGATAAGGGGTTAAAAGAGGTGGATGGATGTATGGATGGATGGATGGATATTCACTTACGTTTTAAAGCATACATAGTATACAAAGATTCATGTAGTGTATAAAATGTGATTATACAGGTAAAACAGACTTAGAGTACTACAATAATTAAAGACATTCATAATCAGAACATGGAACCTCATTACTGAGTAATGTGAATATGAAATGTTACTAAATGTGCAACAGCTGGTGATTACAAATGAGAGAGTGATGTGGCCTATATGACTTCTGAAGTAGCCACTATGGAAACACAGGCTGTAACAGGAGATATATGTACTGAGGGGGGCACTGCAGTTCATTGTGTGTGTGGAACGTGTGTCCTGCAATGGGAAGCCATCCCATCCAGGGTGGTTCCATGCCTTGGGATCTGTGCTTCCCATTACAAGATCCAGGTTCTCTGAGACTCTTCGTTGGGTAAAGAGAGGGATGGATGATGGCTGGATGGATAGATGGATAGATGGATGGATGGAAGGACAAACACATTTTAACTGGGGACAAAGATCATCAGTAGAGTGTTTCATTTCGTGTGTGTCCCCCTTCCCAGAGACAGCGGAGTTCCTACATCTTCCAGAGATGTCTTCCTGCTTGACATGTTGAAGCTGAGACATGTGAGGGGGCTGGGGGGAGGGGGGGGGGTCTCAGCTCTCTGGCACAGCACTGCTCTGGCAGCTGGCATTCATCTATTGGGGAGGGCAGTGTTACAGAGCATGGAACCTGCCCCCACCCTTTCTCTATCACTAGCCCAGTTAGCGATTCAGCTTCCATGAGCAACCAAGGGGCTTTTCAAGGTATCCCATCTCAAGCAGCATCTGCACTGGATCCCAATCATTTGTACAGCAAACATATGATGTTGGTAAGCTCACACAATGCATATTTCGAGTTTATAAATATTTAGTGGCAGTTTATGTCATATAAATTATGCATGACAGGGAATCAAGAATCGGAAATAGATTTTTGATCTTTCACACTTACTTGTCCAGAGAAGCATTGCCTGACTATATATCCCACATACAACATAAAGTATTTAGACTTCCTAAACATTTAGTCGTATACCTTATATATGGGAAGCAGTGTACCATCACTGCCAAATCACGTATGATATGAGGCATGAAAAATTGTGCGTTTTTACAAATCATGTCTACAGTTCATGCTGCAGAAAGACTCACATTCATGCTTTCTGGAAGCCAAACACGAAGACGCTTACTTGAGCATTTTCAGGGAATCTTTTTGTTCTGAAAGGCAGTTTTGTTTCAGCAGAAACTGTCTGCTTTGCAAACAATAACACAGTATGTTTCCCATGTTTTCCATATACATTCGCTGAGGATTTAAACCGGTCTGTTTTGTCTGCCTCACTGTTCGTAGGCATAAGGTCTCTCTTGCCTCTTGTAAGGACAACAAACTGCTAAAATCGTAATTTCACACTGTTTTGACCTTGTGAAATCAGTGGAATCAGTACAATATTCTAGCATGCACTCCATATCTCAAAAGGTTTCCTCTAACCATTAACCTTTTGTTAAATAACCCCTGCATTCTGATGCCCTGTCTTCTTTGTTTGTCCTCGACCAGCCTCTTTAACACAAAATGCATACAGAGAATATATGTTCAGCAGTGCTATTACAGCCCCTATACTGCATCCAAATGAGACTTTATACATGATATGGCCATAAGTATGCATACAGCAGCTTAGTCCAACATCTCAGTCTGAAATCAAGGGTATTAACATGAAGCAGATCGGCCCATTGCTGCTACAACAGCCTGAGCTCCTCTGGAAAGGCTTCCCATTAGATGTTAGAATATTACGGGTGGAATCTGCTCCCATACAGGTTGGATATCGACGTTGGGTGATCAGGTCCCTTTCTGTGAGCTTGTGTGGCCAACCACTGTGCAGATAAACTGGCTCCCACACGCTGTGTCCTTCATAGTCACTTCACTTACCAGGGTAGCTTTGCTTCTGTGCAGCCACTCACTCAGCTGCTAATATTTTGGACAAGAGATTGTGTGACTGTTTGCTTAATTAAACACCTGGGTCGGCAATCAGTTTTGGCTTAATTTGACAATTCCTATGGTTACTAGGGGTCTCCACACACTTTTGGCCATATAGTACGACAGAATCGTTACGGGAAGTGCCACAGTATGGAGTTGAGGTAGCTACCACTTGAAACAAACCAGAGCTGTTAAAACACATTATGTCCCTAATGGGCCTTGGTGCTGCCCCGGCATAGTACCCACTAGCACTGCATGATCGCCATCTGCCTCGAGCTTCTGGGGGAGGAGGGGCTATCCCTGAGAGCGTCGTGCATCACCTCATCTGGGAACAGCAGGTGTCTGAGTGGAGGGATGCTAGCAAAATGACCGGAACATCTCAGATATGATGAAAATTCATAGGGGGCTGCCATCCAGCATCTCCTCAGTCATTATTAGGGTGATTATCCAGCAGTCAGCTGCTTACAGGGCGAGCAACACGTCTGAATGAAGCAGCACTTCTCTGTGGCTTCAGAAGACACGACACTCAAGTCATTCTCGTTAATCTTGTCAACGATCAACTAATCCACTCGACACAAAGACATCGTGACTATGTTCTAGTATTATTGCTCCAGAACATGAATAATCAGCAAACATGATATTAATACTTTATATTTACGCTGTTTATCCAAATCCACGTCAAGTGAAACTGTTGATTACAGTTAGTTAATCCTTTGTCTTTCAACTAATGTTTCACTTCAGATTTCGAAGTACATGTTTGAAAATGTCATCAATATAAACTTGAAATTACCATTTATAATTTATATCAAACGTGTAATTTACAACCACAACATCAACCATGCCATTCAATTAATCTACACTTTTTCCTAAAGTTTATTTTAAGTGGTCCCTGATTGCTGTGTAGTCAGAGTTTAATTAGGGTAATCAGTCTTCCCACATTGTAGACTTCAGTTACATCACATTACAGTTGTGTGTGTCTGTGTGTATTATTATTATTAATTATTATTTATGGATGAAATTCTGTTCTGGAATTTGTAAACATCTATCAGTCTGCTTATCAGTCTGGTCCACGAGTGTAACGCGATAATGCTGATTCATTGAAGAATATTAAACTATTTGTTGGCATATTTTGCAAAACTATTCATTATTCAGAATCCTAATGAGCAAGACTGGACAGTCCAATGTTTTCTCTTTTTTAGTAAAACATTAAATATATTTCAAAAGATTGCTTACCGAACAACAGCAAAAGAACAATAAAATGTTCCATTTAATACTAGGTACAATGTATTTTTTAATCCCTGACTTCTCTAACAGATGGCTGCATTAATGGACTGGACAGTTCTGCATTTTGGGATCTTCAAAAAGTCCCCCTTTATTTCAGGTAATCCATAAAGGCAGAGCACGAAGGTGACCTTGACTGAACACAAATTTAAATTTGTTTTGTGTCAGTGGGGCCATGAGAGTGTGCCCCCATTTCAAACATTTCAAAGGCTGTGTTGCTGAGTATGATCACCCCTGAAGGCCAAAGGCACCATATCGAGGGAAAAAAGAAGCACCCCCAAAAAATGATGTTGTTCTTGCAGAATCCAGTTTCAGAATTCCAAATTCAATGACACACAAGTCACTAAAGAGAACAATCACCTATTATCCATACATTTTCTTGTAAACACATTCTATTCATGGTTGTGGGACGTCTGGAGCCCATGGGTACAAGGCAGGGAAGAACCCAGGATGGTTTACCAACCCATCACAGGTCTCACTCACACGCCAGTCACTCACACAAGCATACCTATGGGAAATTTTGTTACTCCAATTACAGAAGTACCAACAAGTAACCCCACGACGACATAGGGAGAGCATGCAAACTCCACAGATGGAACCAAAGCAGAGACCTGAATCCTGGAACCTTGGTCGCCAAGATGTGAGGTAACGGTGCTGACCACTGCACCACCATGTCGCCCCTAAATAACTATTCACAGATTATAAAACATGCACAGTCATATATGAACAGTCTAACCTCAGCTGCACAACGCTTAAAAAAACGACCATTTCAGCATCCACAGTATCTCCACAACCTTTGCACTCCAGTAATATTGATTTTAGGATGTTATTAAAAAGCACAGGTAAGAGCCAAAAAATAAACAATTAGAAATGAAGTCCCAACAGAGTGTCTTAAGAGTCGGGAACTCTTAATGGAGTCTCTGCATCTCTGAAAGACGTTCAACAACATTCCCTGTTGACTCCAGTGGCCTTGTCATAATGTTTACTTGTGTTGATGGTCAGGACAGCATTCAGTGATTTATCATGGAAGAATCCTAGCCCAGCACAAGAGAAATGATTCACCACTGTATAAACTTGGTCATTCAGATTGACTTTGTATTTATTGCCATTTATCTCATTCTCTAAGGGGTTGAGTGTATCTAAGCCGTGGCGGGTTTATGCAACCCAAACCATAAAGGAGCAAATGGTACCCGTGAGTGTGGGAAACAAGTACTCAAGCCCCTGACGTCTTTTGGAGAGCTTCAGACGTAAATGGGCTGAAGGGCATCTCATCAAGCCGGACGACTTCACTGCTACTCTTTGTGCCTCTTTACAAAAATGCACTCTTACCTGGCATCCACACTTTACCGGCTTTAACCAGACTAAAACTATATCTGACAAGTCATTTCTGTTGAGAACTTCACTTTCTGTGAAATTCAGGAGCCCGTCTAGCACTTCAAAACATGATGCTGGGCATAATGACATGGTATTTGCTTGATTTTCTCAGAAACCCTACTTGCGCGGAAGCACGTTTTGAAAAGCTTTTGTATAATTTACTTATTTGTTTCTTTTGGCATTTAAATGCAGTTCATGCAGCTCCTTTTAATTTGAGTGCAGATCAAATAATCTTGTCATTTTAGATGATGGAACAAAAAGACTGGAAATGAAAGTTTTTCATCCAGTAGGAGGGATGAAGGTGGATTCACAAGAAGTATGAAAAATATACACTCAATATCACCATCCTCTGGTTATTTAGAAGGTGTTTATTATTTAAAACCGAAATCCATGGAACATATTTCCACAAATCCCAGTGTGTGTGACAACCTGGCACAGGATACATTCTTTCAATGCCAAATAAATGCCTTGCTCTGCAATACAACACTCTTGGTTTTTGTAGTAGACCCTTCCTATACAGCCAACAATAAGATCTGCCTGTGTGGGCTGACACCAGATTGGAATTCTCCAGCCTCTATACATGGTAAACCATGTTAAATTTCATTTTAATAGAGTTGTACCTTTGCTTCACTTTTTGAAGAGGGTTTCCAAGCTTCAAAGAGTTGCCAAGTCAACAGGCTGTATTACTGAATTGAAATAATTTGCTCGATAGCAGCGTCTGTCCCGGTTTAACCTAAAATCCCTGCCGCTGTGAAATGGTAATTTTACATCAATTGATAGGTAGAAAACATGCAAAAAAATAAAACGGCTGAAAAGCTGGCCTTTCCTCTTTAAAGAGCGGTCAGAAATGTAATTCAAGTCCAAGCCAACCTGTCTGATAGCCCTATCTAAGCCAGAACCAAGGCCAAACTCTGATACCAAGCCAAGAAAAATTCAGCATGTTCAATTATTACCAAAGCACATGACTGTACAATATACTGTGACCATATAGATAAGTCAAGTCAGCTGAGCCATGAGTATTCACCTTTCTGCTAAAATAGCTTACTTAATACATGATTAGAGATCCATATTGTAGTTTTATTGCCCTGATTTACATCCATGCCGGTTATTTCATTTTCAATGGGCGGTTGTCACATTCCAGGCAAGCGATATTCCTGTAGATTAGTTGATGATGTAGACTATGGGATGAAGAGAGCTGGTCACTTTACAGCCAAAGGGAGTTTCTCAGTGTGCCAATCTACTAAATAAGGTGCCCCAGTTTCTAGACGCAATAATGCCAATTATTGCTGAAAAACTAATTATGCATTGCCAACAACGGATTACCGTATGGATAGACGTTATGATGCTTTATGACACATGCATTAGAATGTTTTCGTTTTCGCATATCCCATGACGGTATACTGTGTCGCGACACTTTACCCCCATAATCGCTATCAAAATTATCTGCCATTTGTGCTACAGTAGCCCTTATTTTTGTTCGTACCACATAGGATAGTCTTCATGCAAATCCTACATCAACAAGTCTAGGTTTGTGATTTGTCCCTCCTCGGACCACGCTTAGTAGGTGGGGTGACTGTGACCATCCCACAAGTTTAGCCATTTCGGAGATGCTCTGACCCAGTTATCTGACCATAATGATTTGTCTCTTGTCAAATTCACTCAAATATTATCTCTTGTCCATTTCTTCTGCATTCAACAGGTCAACTACGAGTACTGAATGTTAGCTTACTGTCAAATCTATCCCAGTCCTTGACAAGTATCATATTTCCAAGACAGTCAACATTATTTGTCTCATCTTTGGGTAGTCATAATGTTTTAGCTCTCCGGTACATATAGGTATGAATGAAATTTCTTGAGCGCCATATATTGTACCATACAGGCGGTGTTGTAATGATCCTTCACCCATGAAAAAAAATGCACGAGAAACTCATATTTACCAGCTCCAGTGACTGAATAGTCACCATGACCTTGTATGTGATACAGGGGCTGAAAGGGGTTCTGCGTAAGCATGTAATTGCAAGCAATATGATAGACGTGGTATGATGGATCAGTAAGCAGCACTGTACCCACAGATCTCAGAGAGGTGCATGAAGTATGTTTGCACAGGTTTGCTGCAACAATTCCAATCCCCACTGGAGTTAAGAAACACCAAATTGTTTAAGAGTTCACGTATACAGTAACGTATCGATTGCATTGCATCTGTGCTGCACTGGTTAGTGGCTTTGAGGATGAAAAAGCCACAATGTAGTTATGTTTCCATTACAATCATAATGCCAGTATGTACCTGTTCAGCAAAGTGTACTGTGTGTATAGTGTGCATAACTAGGAGATAAACTATATTGTAACCTAGACAATGTGAATTACTTGTGGACTGTGGTTTACGATTGATGAGGTGTGTGTCTCAAAACCTGCACCATGGTAACTGTTGAGCTAATGAGACAAGTTGATGAAGGTCTCAGAAAGATTCACTTTTATGTCAACATATGAAAACCAATTATTCACTGAGTGCAGCACGCCTCATGTACATTAAAGTAAAACAGTTGTGGTGCCATCAAAACTGTCAGATGAATAACACTTTCGTTTGATCAATCTGGTTCCTTCATAGCTTTACTCTAGAAATGCACATCTGAATATTACGTTTTAGCTAATTTGTCCCTCTACCTTTAGGAAGCACTTCCTGCTGTAAAGCGATTCGGCGCGAGCTGCGATGTGCGGAAGCTTCTACCGAAAGCAACATGGAGCTTCACCCATTTAATCAGGCAGACGTTCGGCTAGACTGACTCTGATTAAGATCTTGCTCAAGGACACGGCTTCAGGGTGCACGCCTGTGTGCTTAACTGGCATCCTACCTGCTTCCTTCGGTGCGACTGGCCTCAGAATTCGCATTGCGGGAAAATGTCACTGCGTCTCACATGCAAATGACCTCATGGTCAAACAGTGATTAAGCTACAAATTTGTTTATCTCCTAGAATGCAGCTGTAAGCTTGTTTGTACTGACTTTATTAAACCCTCTACCGTATTTAAGCTATGTCTTATACACCTGCGGTGAATTAGGTAAGCGCTAGAGAAAATCCAATAAGACACTGATTTTTGTTTTTAAATAGCTCATACATATCAGATACATTTCTGCTTTGGATGAGTCAGATAAGACAACGATAAATCAGCGGGAAACCGTTCAAATGCATTATTTTTCAAATATCAGAACACTTCAGGACCATTTAACTATCACATACAAAACAGTCTTACCAAAAAGCATAGAATATACTTCTAAAGGTTTTTTTTCCCTAACAAGTAAATAATTTTTTTTCTTCTTTTCAGATTCATCTAAACGTTTCTTAATTACATTCACTTCAGAGGATGTCGCCTCAGGATGTACCGTCTACTGAATAACCCAGGTATTTTCATAATAGTGTCAAAGCTTTCAAAAGGCAGTCTAGTGTGTATGAAAGAGAAGACAAAAAAAACAGAGTTTAGAAAAAAAAAATTCTAAGACGGCATTAAATAAGTGAAAACTTCACAGGTACTTAACTCAAGTAAGCATGATAATTGCAGTTTCATTATTAAGATGCTTGATTACATCAATTATGGCTGGAATGGACAATTATATTATTTGTCATTTATTCGGCAATAGTACAAAAATCTTTAAAAAATTAAATAGCATCTAAACTGATTACACAAAAGAGGTATGAGAGAATTTTACACAAAAAAATATAACTTAAACGTTAATATATGGCATGTGGAAAAGACTTGTTAAAAAGATGTGTAAACACTAAAGCAAAGACAAGGGACAACATAGGATTCATTTTAACTATGTAAACATACAAAAACACTGATTAAAGGGATTGTGTGATTTATGTAAGCAAGTCTGTTACATGAATTATTTTAGATGATGTCCATTTCACTAAACGTACTAGGTTTAGAGCACAGTGTTGCATTTTAAACACATTTGCAATATATGCATTGTGCCCTGTGCAGCCTGGGACAGGCTCCAGGCCCCTCTACCACCCTGACCAGGATAAATGGTTGGAAGATAGATGGATGAATTGATGGATGAATGAACAGACAGATGGATAACCGTTAATATATGTCAGTAGTACAGTAATACAAATCACCACTTAGTGAACACGTACTACAAAAATAGAATTGTGCAAAGTCCATAGTCTATTGTCCATAAATAAGGACATGCACAAGAACTTTACACCTCCTTAATCATTAATAATTTCATCTCAGCATTATATGACTTTAACCCACCAAGTCATAGACTTAAAAATATAAGCAGTAAATTGCACAAAAATGGTTCAGTAACCCAATCATGGTCCAATTTGCCCCTAAATCCGATAAATGATAAAAGTCCCGATAGCAAAGGTCAAGTCATCACCGTACCTAAGCTGCCACATACGGATGTAATCTTTGCACATTGTTCGCAGAAGCGTTCCAGTGTTGCTTGGAACAGCCTCAGTGGTGACATGAAACAATCTCTCCAGCAGGTGGAGTCACGAGCAGAGTTAAGCAGATTATGCAGAATTCCAACTGTGAAAAACAAATAGTGTCGTGCAAATATAAAATTATCCCAACGGCAACTGCTACTTTTTTTTCCAGGGGAAATATACATTTTCATTTAGGAGTAAACCATGATTATAATTTGATGCTTACAATACGGCATGCTACCACTGTATAATAAGTCGTGACACAAAACAGTAACTAATCATCTCTTCAGCATTCAGGAACGCGTGATAAGCTGTTTTACAAAGGCACCTTCACTTAATTTGAAGGTACGAAACACAGCTGGGGTTTGGGGGTGTGACCACTACGCTTCTCAGCAGTGCTGGAGTCAGATGAGGAGTGTGACGAATCGCTGTCTTCCACAATAAGGTCTCAGGGAATGGTGATTTGTTTCCCCACGATTTTATACTCTTCTGACAATGAGAAGATAAGACAGTGATCCTCGATTGATTTAACCTCAGCACTCCCATTTTGTCTTGGTCATGAAGTTATGAAATTATCACGCAAATTTTTTTAAATTTGAAGCAGATATTCAGAATAAATAAACTTTCTGAATGGGGGGGACCACCAGTTGAGAAACTGTGACACAAGAATAATTTTATTGATCCCAGAGAGAAATTCTTCTGCATACAGCAGCAAAGAACAAAGAAATTACCTAAAAAATGTAGAGTTTGCACACAATGCCATGTGTTTGCTTACTGACCCTACAAAAGCTATCCCACAAATTACCCCCCCCCCCCCCAGAAAGATACTGTGCCACTAGAAGCTGGAGAGACTATCCTCTCAGCCAATAGGGCGTGAAGTGCCAGGTTTATATTAATCATGCTAAATTACGCAGCGGGCTGCTTCATAATGCGGGCCATGCTGCTCGCATTCTGCACAGTAAGCAGTAACAGTTTCCTATTCTGGCTGTAGTTTAGCTGTCATTTAATCTCTACCCTTCATTTCTTTCTTATTAGTTCTTTCCTTAAAAGTCAATTACCAGTGTAGCATTTTTCGAAGCTCGGATTTCTTCAAGCACCACCTGTAATGTCTACTTGACATGCTTCTTGCCATTTTTTATCACCAAATGTCTAACAGTGGATCAGATTTGGATCATTACTATAAAAATGAGGATTATCTGCTATCCTTAATAATATCCAATACATTTTACTTCTTGTCTGCAACATTTTTTGCACGATTCAGCGATTTAACCTTACGAACAACGAACACAATGAGTTCTTTTAAATGCAATTCAGGTTGAATGTTTTAACGTTATACCCATCTTTGTTTTTTATCGGAATATTAAGATAAAGGTGCATTTATACAAGGGATACCAGTATGGCTTTCCTTGCCTTCACAAGCCAAATTAGAATTTATGAAAGACAATATTAAAATTATATCTAAATTGGATCATGTGTCTTTATTAAACAATACAAGGCCAGTGAGGTTCGCATAGTCTGTAGTACCTGACTCTTCTGTAGAAGTGCCACAAAGCTCCTTCAGTCATCCCTTCCCTCTGATTAAGTGTTGCCTAGGCAACAGAGCACATCTTACAAAGAAAGGGGGGGGGGGGAGAGCGGGGGTGCTGTTTGTGAAGTGTCCTATCTCATGCTGAGCGGTTCCGCTGCAAGAGCAGATATTCCTATGCATGGAGCCGCAGGTAAATAAAGCACACAAAGAGTCACCAAGCACGATGATCAACACCAACATGAGGCAGGGCTGTGAGACTCGCCAGGGGAATGGGCTCAACACCGACAAATAAAAAAAAAAACAGGATTTTAAAATTACAGTGAAAAAAAGTTGTACGTTTTTCTACTGATAATTGTAATTTTGGTATAATGAGACATGATAAATATTTTGCCTGTGAGATGTGCAAAAATATCTATGCTTTCTATAGTGCAAAAACACTACATGGAAAAATTAAACAATTAAATACAGCTGGATATCTTTCAAAAATGCACTTTGAGTACAAGGTCCCAGTGAGCTTGGGCACACAGGGCAGAGGACGCTCTGGATAGGATGCCAGCACATCACAGGGCAGGCACACTCTCGCAACCCAACACTAAGGACAATTCAGAGTCACCTAAACCACATCCCAGGAGTTCATGGACCTACAAAATGCAAGGAGGACAAGCAAACACCCAGGGGAGTTCCCTACCTCTACCGAATACATTTGCACAGGGCCCCCAATGTCACAAACAGTCACCACACTAAACGTTAAATTAACATGCTCCTTCTTTAGGAGATGCCAAAGCAGCATGTTCTGCTAACCAGCTAGCTAGGTTGTCATTTTAGTTTTTACAACATCTGGGGGGACCGATTTTGAGTGCAGCCCCAGAAACAACAAACCCCACCCGGTAAACACCACAGACACAGAGCCGGGTGAAAGAATCAATTGCACAGTCCTGCAGTTGGCAGGATCCAAGCCGCCATTGGCTGTATACTTATGCAGGTCAGCGTTTTAGCTGCACAGTCAGCTAACAGGAGAGATGGTAGCTAACCACAGCCTCCTTAGGTCTTTCACCAGCCGAACTTCAGACCATGTCTCCATATCCTTACCTACCACCCCATGGACAACCATCAAAACTATAACTAAAGAGATGTGACCGATGCAAGGAGCCACCTGCGCTCCATTTCTGCTGAGAACAGGCCAGCACAGTTACAGCATAAACTTGCACACAGTCAAGAAATATCTAGGGGCAGGGCCACAGCTGAAAGCTGATTGGCCCTTGGAATTCTAACTCCTTTGTCACTCACCAATTGAAAACATATCATTGGTTAATGATAAGGCTGGCCAATCATATGAATCATGGCCCCTCTTATGGCCTCCCACTGAAATCCTAGCAATGCCCCTGCAGACAGCAGACCTTTTCTTTCTGAGGAATGAATGACTAAAACACCCCCTTTCTGCAGGTGGGAAAAAAGTCCCATACAAGTGTCAGGTCGTGTTACAATATCCGTTCGCTTACCACATACCCTCTCACAGGGCAACTCTTGTAACTTGCAATCTTCCAATTTAGCCAGAAACACAGCAGAATACTTACTGAAGCACTTCATGTTAAATGCCTTATTGAATGGCATTTGGGATTCAATGGTGGCTTTATGCCTAAACCGCCTTACAGCCCCCGGAGTACCCAGACGGACGACTCAACACAACTGGATACTAAATAAATCTGATGATATCCCAGGCTTGGGGAAAAGACAATATTTTCAAAGGTACAACCCTTCAGAACCAGTCTGCAGTAAAAAGTGATGGATTCAGGCCCTGTTCTATGTCGAAGCAGTTTATCTTTTACTATAAACATCATGAATTGACAAGACGTTATGAAGATTAATATTGTCTATCCCTTAATTAACTTCAGTATGGCAGCAGGAAGCAGTGATGAAAACAGACTTATGAACAAGCAGCTTCAGGTTCTAGCATAGAGATGCGTCCTGCTGTTGGTACCCTTGAGGTACGTATTTAACCTGAATTTCCTTTGTAAAACACAGCTGCATGAGCAGCCCACCAGCTGCTTAGTGAAGCGTTCTATTTTCCTTCCAACTTTTTATGAAATTATTTTATTAGCAGCCTCATCCGAATGGCTTGAGGGAATACTTTAAACGCTGAGAAATATTACATTCAGTGGGCCAGTTGGACATTCCTGCCGATGGTAATTTTTCGAGATCCCAGGTGATGAAACGTTAAACACTCACAGGTAATTGCACTCAGCATTAAAAAAAAAAAACCTGTAAAAGTCACATCTGGCCTGAACAGTGATACATGCATTACAGAATAACCCTAAAGGTCTGGACAAGCAAACAAACACCCCTGTCACTATTGGAAGGAAATACAAACTGATGGCATGAGTTCAACCCCTCGACAATCCACCACACATGTTCACTGCACTTAGCCTTTTTCGCAGTTTCCACCCGCCGATGGACATTTAATCGTCTGGGAGCCACACAGACTCATGAAAATATGACCGGAACCAGGACGAGTCTCTAACAAGCACAGAACTTCAGTGTATTGTTCTTTTGCATCATGGAAATCAAAGAAACAACAAGCATGAAATAATAATAATTGACAAATATCTATTATTATTGTTGTTGTTATTATTGATATCAGGTGGTACGGTGGTGCAGTGGTTCTCACATTCGCCTCCTCTGTGATGTGGGTTCCCTCCCCACAGTCCAAAATCATACTGAGGTTAATTGGATTTGCCAAATTGCCCACAGGTCTGCACATGGGTTCTCAGTCCCTTCCTGGAATGTTCCCAGCCTTGTGCTCATAGGCTCCAGACCCCCCCGCAACCCTGAACAGGATAAGCATTTTCAATAAATGGATGGATTATAATAATAATAATAATAATTATTATTATTATTATTATTAACAGACAATAGTAGATAATAAATAATGATAACAGTAGAGTAAACCTGTATACATCGTTAGCGTTTTTTAGACATTAAATGGTGGAAAAAAATCTCACAGAAAAACTGAAGCACAGTGTCTTTGTAGGCCGTCAGAGAATAAGTGTAGACTAATTCTCCATTTATTTGCTCCACAGGAAATAATACATATAACTCCTGTAGGAATCCATTCCTCAGTCATATGGGCTCCGACAGTGAAAAGCTCAACTTTTTATTTATTGATATGAAATATCCTGTTCAGGACCAAAATCCCTAGAGATGTTGTAATGTTGTTTTTGCTGCACCGCTGTAATATTTTAAATATTTTATCAGTGTGGTCAAAGCAAAATATAATTTAGCATAAAAAACACAACCTCTGCAGCAGCTTTCCCTGAAGTTCAAGCAAACCTCCTCGTTCTACCTTTTCCAATGAAATGGAATCACTCACCATGCTTCTCCTGGTTCTGTTACTGCCCAGCAATAACGGGCGAACTCCCATAAGCTATCAATAAGTAAACACCCTCAAAGAATTCATACGTTACCCTGGACGATAATGTGCACCGACGTGGTCCTGGGCCTGCTCCGGGTCTGTACGGCACAGATATATGGCCCTTCATCTGGTATGTCCACATTCTCGATCTTGATGGTGAACTCCTCTTGGGTCAAAGCGACCAAGGTCACCCTCGAATCGACAGACCATTTGTCTTCACCAGCGTACAGTATACTGGAACGGTTTAGCCAGGCTGTGTGGGTCACGGCGTTGCCCTGGGGACATCTGAAAGGGGAGCAGGGTGACAAGTGTGAATATTAAAGAATGGATGTTTCTTAGCATGAGTTCAGGGGTGGTTTGTGACTGATATGTGCAGTGATTTAAACAGAACATCAATAACAGTAACAATGATTTTGTTCTTTTTGTTGTAAGGTTTGTGATCCTACATGAGTTATTAAATGGCGACAAAAAACTGCACTTATTCACCAAAGTTACAATGAATCACAATCGCAATGAGATAAAATGCAGATGCATCTGCCATCTGGGTAATATTACTGAGTCCACCCCCCCAAAAAAAAGACATTTGATTTCGCGAGGCAACTGCTGGTTAAGGAATATAGGTTAAGTTTGTTGAATGGTAACCCAAAGGTTCCAATCTCAAGCGTCTTTAGCGACTTTAGCGTAGCTACTGTATCATGACCTGTAGCACCTCACTTTAACTAGATCAAAGCAAAAATGGAAAAAAACACAGCAGTAAAAATGTCTTAGCTGTTTTGAAAAAGCATCAATAAATGAAAATGTTTACCCCCCAAACGCTTAACACCCTGGTTTAACAGAGCAATAAAAGACTGAACTTGCACACATCTAACCTTCCTTTAACACGCACATAAGAGGCTAACTCCTTCATCTCCTCAGACATTTTCCCCAAGGACTGCATTTTACTTTTCATATTTTAATTGTATTTTTTTGTTAATGTATATTCTTACTCTGTCTGTGGGGATTTAAGTTCCATATGTGGGCCGAAAATGCCTTGTTGATGCTAGAGGTCAGAGGACAATGGGCCGACTGATTCAAGCTGATAGAAGAGCAACTTTGACTGAAATAACCACTCGTTACAACCGAGGTATGCAGC
>JABFEA020000110.1:18898674-18909372 GCA_019775915.2 Cyphomyrus plagiostoma | reverse complement strand
GGGGGCGGGGGGGGGGGGCGGGGGCCCCCTAGTAGGCGTTGTTACCGCCTTGTTAACTGTCGACAAATCAGTGCCTCTCCGCGTCTAACCCGTAGTCTGCCAACTGTTCTATTTTACTAATAAGTTTTTTCGATTTATTATTCAGAGCTTTCCAGCTGTTCCGACGCATGAATAAAACAGGAGTCTCAGTGGCGGGCTGCTCTGGGCCTGGAGGCTGTGCGTTAGCACGCGCCGAACAGCAAGGACGCTGTCCCCAGCGCTCTGGTCGCAAAGGCGCGTCTCCGGAACCCAAACACCGTGATAAATATCACTGTGGCGTCCCTGTCAGTCAGCCCCCTCCAGCGCCTACATCCCTGTGAGCGCATGGCCAACCATGTGGTTCAGAATCATCATTAGGGGAGGATCATAAAATTACCCCTAAGATATTCATTCTGGCATTCCAAAATTTCTATCTGGCAATTCAACAGTGCCTGTAATTGACATTTAGTGGGATTTTTTTGTATCAGTACAAAAATATTTGATGTTGTATATGTTTTTTTTTTGCTTCAGAGGAATGTCAGATAATGGAATGTTTACTGTATTAGTCTATAATCAGGGGTGTATACAAGGGCAGGGCCATTTGGGAACTAACCCCAGGTGAAAACTGATTGGCCTCTGGGGTGCCCCTTCTCCTGTCACTCACTGATTCAAAACATATCATTGGCTAATGACAAGGTTGGTTTCTCTGTATGAATTATGGTGCCTCTTAAAAAAAGCTTTCAGCTTAAAAAAAATCTAGAATTGTTCCTCTTTATAACTAATCAACTGTGCACTGATGTCTGACACGTGTAGGGTTGGGGGTTCTAACCCTTATCAGCTCGGTGTGCACCTGCATATTCTTTTTGTGTTAAACTGGTTTCCTTCTACAGTCCAGAAACAGTTAAGCTAAATGGCATCTCTGAGCTTCCTGTGGTATGTATGTATGCACGCTGCAATTACTTGAATCCACTGGCATCCCTCCAGGGTAAACCCCACCCTTGTGCCCTGTGCTGCCTGGGATAAAGTTTCATAAACTGACCTGTAGAATAGTTCTCCTCTATTTCTGTAAAAGTTTAAAATCTGCACCATAACATGTAGCGACATCTGTTTATGCGAGGAAAAAAAACGAGTAATTGTGTTATTAATTACACATAATGAAAGCATGAAAGTCACCTCGTTAACACTTAAACCGGATAAAGTCGAAGAGATGGAAATTAGCGGGAAGCGATCGCGAAATTAATCAACTGTTAATGAATGGCTTCGGATTTGCCCAGCCAAAGATGAGCTGTGACCAGCCCTGTCTGTAATACATTTTCACTGATCTGCAGTTATGCTCCAGGCTCTTATCTCGTCCCAAAAACATGGCTTCTCCTTTTTAAGGACATGGACGCAAACGAAGGTGCCCTTTGCAAACAATACCCATTATAATTCCAAAGTCATCCACCCACTCTGGCAAAGAGGTGTCATGGCCAAATTGGTACTCAGTAAAATCCGAAATGGTCCAATGAGCCAGGTTACCCATTAGAGACATCCAACAGTCAAAATGGGTTCAGTTTCTCGAAACAGGAGCTCTCCCAGGCTTTGCTTTGATTGTCAGGATTAGTCAGGATTGTTTTTCATATTCTTCACTGACATTGGAAAGCCAAAGTCATCAATGGAAAAAACTGTAAAAACAAAGACGGCAATTCACAAACATGTAATTATAAATCTAGAAAAATTAAGAAACATGCTGCAGAGACACAAACATCTACTAACATTTATTGTGACTGTGTATTACAATAGGATATAACATGAGGAAATAAATCACAAGGATTTATGTAAAGAGCCTCTAGGTGCAGGATAAAAGGAGTTAATAAATAAGCACTTATTTCCAAAGGGCATTATGGAAAAGAGAGAACAGAGGAAAGACAAAAAAGACAGGAACAAATCCTGCAGTTACACAGTTACGCAGGTGAGGATTTTTCTAAAAATTTCTGTTGTCCTTTGAATGGCACTGAGCAACAGGCAACAGGACATGGAAAATGGGTAATGGGCTGGTTGGGTCTAATCGCCTTGCGGGCCTATAAATAACAGCTATGGTTCCCTCTACATCGATCACAGGCTGCCCATGTTGGGCCGGGGCTGGCTCTGACCTGGCTCCAAGCTTGACTGCCCCCGCCTCGCACCATGCCCAAGCCATCAAACCCGGCTGCACGCTAAGGGATGACAAACTCTAATTGGTTGCAGAGAGAGGTCTGTCATTGTTCTAGGGTTATGGCAATTATTTAGGTTACTTCAAGACAAGGTTAGCCAGCTAGCCTGCTTAGGGATAAAAAGTACCTCCATGAACATATTATGGTCGAGCTTTGTTATAAACACATCGCTGAACATAATGGAAGTTTCGCAGAGTTACAGCTAAATTCTTTTCTTTCAATATTCTGGGTACGATACTGGAAGTGGTGCATGTATTTTAAAGGAATAATCATTTCCAGCAGGTGGCGCTGAGGCTCAGTGACAGGAAGCACTATGGCCCCCCACACCTCTGTATGTAGTGTGTGTTTGCACGCTACTTGCTTTGTTTGTATAGATTTTCTCAAGATACACGAGCTGGGGTCTCTGAACATCCCGCCCTGTGTGAACGCGTGCCCAGTGATCGTGAGCCCAGGCAAGAAGTCCCCTGCCTTGTGCTCTGTGCATCCTGGACCTCGCTCCAGCTTAACACCATGTCGGCCATTTAAAATGGTCGGAATATTCCGTTATCTGCCGTGATCAGTAAACACATTAAAATGCATGAGATGGACTCCAGAAGTTTTCAGTCACGTTAAAAGTTTTTTTTTTGAGTCAGTAGTATCCTTTAGCAAAATACTTCGCCTTAATTGTTCCAGTAGAATGTCTAGCTGAATGAAGGAGCAAAAAAAAAACAATTTAAAAACTTTGAATAAAGATTTTCAATACTTCTTTGTTCAGTGCATAATTGCATGGATGTAATTTTATAATTTTGATGTCTTTATTTTAAACTCTAGAGAACAGTACAAATAAACCTTTCTATGGGTAAGTCCAAACTTTTGACTGTTACTGTATATCTTATGGAAGAATATTTAGCTCATAATATTAATATTAGACCCTTAGTCTTGACTTTTTGTTTCCTCCTTTAAATAAATTAATTGACAACACTCGCCGGCTAGGCACTGGAGAAAAGAATTAAATAATGCATCTCCAATGCAGTGTCCTTCACAGCGAGAGCAGAATGACACATGGAACGCGCAATGTGGTGTCAAGATGTAGAGTCACTGAAGGGTTTCAGTGAGTGCTGAATACTTGTCAGAGTACAAATTGTATGCTTCACAGCAACACAGCCACTCAACAAAACCCTTCCTCTAATACAAGCATACAGCAAGCAAATGATTCACCTAACCTGTGCATTGTTTATTATTCTCTGTTATTCAGTTAGTTTGTGCTGCTGTGGTTAATTAGAATATATCATGATTGTCATGGCAACAAAGAAGGGGGGATAGAGGAAGGAATGCATATTTCTTGCAGGATGTGTTCCTATTACAAAGTTACAGAGACTGGGCAAGGACTAGGATGTTAGTACAAATAGCAGGGTACAAAAAAAAACAAAGGATGTTCAGGCACAAGTAAAAGGAAGAACATATTCACAATGGAGTAGGAACATCACTGAGAAGCAGGGTTCAGGGTCTGCCTCAAAGGTCCAACAGTCATATTGCTACTCTGCCAGCCAGGGGATTCAAACTTATAACCATCTGGTCATGTACACACAGTACCAACCCACTCATGTTCGCCCTCAGTGTACCTTTGGGTTAAAAAAACAAATGAACGCATTACACATTCTCCTCATTTCTGTTTTCCAGATGCTGGACAATCAGCGTCCATTAAGTGCATCGAGAACTCGACACTGAGGAAGAACCCAACGGTTTCTGCTGTTCACACAGTTCATGGACCCGCTTTTTTCCTTTCCTTGAATCATCAGTGAGAAATCCACAGAGCACTCTCTTCGTAGGCAGAGTGTTTTGATGCCGCCTGACAGTGTCGAGTGGAGTGGCGCAATTTTACGGCACAGTATCGCACTTTAATCCGCTTCTCTATTCTTCCGCCATGTCCTTCAGCAGCTACTTTGTTTTATAGGCGTGTGCCTGGACTGATGAATAGCCACGGGAAGAGGTGACGAGTCTCCTTCAGAGCGCATAAAAGACACACAGAACCTTCTCCCCAGTCCTTTATTCACAGCTCTGCTCTCCCAACGCTGGAAGCGTTAAATATGACCAAATTTTAAATTTGCCATCCATTATCAATGAATAATCATCCTCGTGCCAAATTATGGCGTTGCTACGGAGCACTTGCGGCCTGATCGTCCGGTTAAACTAACGGAAAGGGCCAGGATATCGACAGTGTTAATCTCAGGCTGAGAGTGCTTGTTTGAGTCACGCAGACCCTCAATCAGCACCAAACTCCAGCTGCTAGATTAACACCACCAGTTTTGCTGTAAAGGTCAAGTGGGTCACTTTCAAGCCCATAGTTCTGCAGCTCATCCCAGCCACGGACCATAATCCTCCAACAAAACAGACCCGTGATTTTTAATGCTGAGAACACAACTGTGTATATGGAATGGTTTTCTTTCGTTATTTTACATAATACAAAATGCTCCCAAAGTTTGCACAAAAAATGCATGTCTTTGTTTATTTCACTCTGACATTGGCAGAGAAGAAAACAACATACAAGAGAATGCAATTTACAAGATTATTTTTTGCCTGTTTGCTCAATAGGTTCTTCTTTTAAATGGACAGCTGAAAATGGTTGAAATCTCAATTTATAACAAGTTTTACAGGTCTATATATTTGTACATTTTGTATAACTTGGTGGGTCTGTGCATCTTCACTCAATACTCACGCATCTAAGAATTCGAGCACCTAAAATTAAACGGTAACTGTAAAAACCTTAATAAATAAATTATGCCTGGGAATGTGGGTAATCCAGTCACCAAAGGCCCTGGTGCAATAGGATGCAACTCTAGGCTGTGCCAGTATTCGCCTTTTAGGGCTAAAGATTTTCTGAAATGCTTCTGCACAGTGTGGGCTTATATTGTGTTTAGATGCTTAAGAGATGGTTTTCTCAAAGGAAAACATGTAGTGCACAAATTACACATTAATAAGGAAGATTTTATTAAAGCGATTCAGGTTAAGTGCCTTGCTCAGGGGTACAATGCTGTCTCCCACCCAGGTACTAATGACTTATCAGCATCGGGGTCGTTAAACATCACTTTAAACGACCCTGATCCCATAAGCTAATATTGGTACCAGGGCAGAAATATTTTCCCTGTTAAGAGAACTCTCTATAGTGCGAGGCACTCTGATCCCAAATGTCAAATTCATAATATATACATTACCTAATTAAATAATTCATCTTTTCAATTTAAAAGCAAAAATGTGAACAATTCTCACAATTCAGAGATGTATTTATGTATAGACTGTATGACATCATGCAGGTAGTCATCAGTTAGGGTAATGTGGTTCAGCACAATAGACAGAGGGGCCAATGACACACGCTGCTTCAGAGGCGGCGTGACGCCACAGAAACAAGCCCCCCCTCCCGCCAATGGGCCGCCGTTGCCATGAAGCAAAAAGAATTCTCTACTGTGACAGACACGCTATGGAAAGCTTTTCACCAATTACACACAACCTTGTAGGAAACCTGGAACACGGGGAGCAGTTAAGCAGGATTCACTTCCTGGAATTCCAGCCTATGAAGCACTGGACTATTATTATTATTATTATTATTATTATTATTATTATTACAGTCGTTGTTGTTGACATTGTCTATCCATTTTCTAATTGTTTATCATGTCCAGGGTTCCAGGGATGGGGAGGAAGGGTTATGAATATAATTATTTTTGTTGTTATTCTTCACTACTGGTGTTGAAACTGAAATGTGTGGACCAGTAAACAATTACAGCTGTGTGAAGATGCACAGTTCATTACAGATCCATAATAAATAAATAATGAATATCTTTCGCTGCACCCTTTTTTCTACAGCTTGTGGAACTGTTCAAATATAATCAGTGCATAAAAGAACATTTTCCCTCTTCTGCATTCAGTAAGGTCTGGCTTTTTCCAGAGCTGCCAAAACCTTCCCTGCCCAGTCATGCAGATTACGCCACCGGCCAGCTGAAATAATGTCTGCGGATACGGAGCCTTTTGAATTTCTGCACAGCAGTCCTACTAAAAGGTATTAAGGACAGGGTTCCTGAGGGTTTCTGTCTGCCAGAATGGGGAAATGTCTCATATATATCGGGGATGGTGTTCGATACCCAGCAAGAAGTGTGGCAAGCTCAGCAAATGGTCCCCCTTCCAAATAAATGGAAAGATCAAGGTGAATAAACAGGAGATTGGCCTGAGAATATCCTGGTAAGAGTTCGAGCGCATCTGCATCCTCCAATAAATCATTCTCCTCCTTTCCCTGTCCGCCTGTCAGGGTGAGCGTCAGTCTCCGGTGTGACGGACACGTCCTCACGGCACCAATACCTCCACCAGATGGGTGGGGATACTTTGAGAAAACCCAGCCAGATGTTTAAACTCCACAAGCGTTGTCCTGTGGGGGGGCGGGGGGGTCGTCTTTTTTCAGAATTTTAAATTGAAACATCTGTACAGTTATACATATATTCAGGGAATTCAAGTAAATGCCTCAAGATCATACCTTTCGAGGAGGTTGTGCTAGAAGACAAGGTTATAATATTAAGAAAATCTCATTAGTACACTCGAGAAAATTTATAATGATAATTTATAATAAAAGGTGATTTAAAATTTGAGGTATAATTTAGGATGGAGACCATTTTTCGTGCCATGACACATTATTTTTTAAAGCGATATTCCGCTGCATTTTAGAAATATGATATTGCTTCAATTAGGGAGCGCTGAGGTTTCATTATCACTGAGACGCCACGCAGTCAAGGAATGATTCACTGAGATAAATGGTACTCGTTAGGCCAGTGATGTAGACTAACTACCCCCAGCCTCTCAAAGGTTAGGATGGAAGCCTTGTTGTGATAAATGGGCATTTTATATTTGTGTCACTAGCAGTAGAACCTGGATATTAATATGAATGTTGGGTAAGGGCTCAAAGGGGTGGCCATGGCAGGCAGGTAAAACAGGCAGGTTCACCCTCAGAATGGAGCCAGACAGAGCTGTGGAGCGATCAGTCCTCATGTGACAATGACGGGGAATGAGAGCTGCATCTCTCATAGAAAATATTTGCTAACCTTTAGCATTTGCTAATCTTAAGAGACACAGTCATAGCGCTCAGCATGAGGACACAGGCTGCATTCTTTGCCCAAGAGGCTGGTTACGAGGTAACCATCCGCTCCGCTGATAATTGAGGCCAGCATGGACATCGTGCATTAAATTATATCCATAGATCCGGCTGCTGTGCATAAACACGCATAGCTATTTCCAACATCAGTAACGATACGTTAAATGGCTTTGGGATGCAAGTGTAGCGTTCCTTTTATGAATGGCCTGTGTCGTGTTTCTCTTTTTTTCCTCCACAAGTATATTTTATATTACAGTCTCTGCTTGCTCTGTGACCTTCCAAGAATTTGTCTCACCCTACTGTCTTCTAATCGGCAAGAAGATGATGGAGTAGAGAACAGGGAAGATGAAATAGGTATTAAGAAAGTGCATCGGACTATGGCGTAATTGTTCAGTGAAAGCTTTAAACAGGATTACAACTGAAGTGTGCAGACCCAGTGGATACAGAATCATAAGGTTCTTCTGCAGCAATAATTGCTATTCATTCTAAAACTTGAGCTCTGGCAGTCCTATGTTTCGACGTTCATTATGATTTCCATCTGCAGGAATTCCTCATTTTAAACTTCACCTCAATACCTGGTATTGATACTTCATTTGCAATCACAGCCAGTCCATTAGAATACAGTTCGGACTAATTAATCAGTAACATGCAATCCATAAGAAAACAGGAGAACAGAAATAAAAGGACTGGATTTGTAATGGATGCAATTTAATTATCCGAGCACGCAGCCCTAAAGCTCATTACTGCTCACGCTTGTTGCCCAGGTGACTGTAGTCAGGAATGTCCAGGACTCACGTCGGCCGGCAGTTTTGATAATGCTGCGCACGGTTTAAATTGGCCTTTGGAAATCAAGGTAGGGGCACTGTCGCTCTTTACGGTGAGGCATCTGACGAACAGAGGGGGCTGAAGATGAGGCTCTTTCTGTTGTTCTAAGGAAGAGAGAAACACTGGCAAATCCAAGTGAAGGTGACAACTTGAATTATTAATAGTATATGCACTGTTAATATATACCAGTCCTCCAGACTACCTACACATGCTAGCTATTTATTTTTTATTTCCATGAATGCAGATGTCACGATACATCAAAATAACATCAAGATATAACTAAATAACATAACTAGCAATGCAGAGCACATGATTTATACCTTGTATATATTTATAATTCATATAATTACACAGGTACATTCCAGCATTCAGTGGCCACAGACATACAGTGGCATCGGTATACAGCAGAATATAAACAGTCAATCGAAAACTGCTGTTTGTTAAAAATGTGAATTTGCCATTCTTGTTGTTCTAATATAGACTTAACATGCAGGAATGTGTACCACAGTGCATCAGCAGTGAGTAAAAGAAGCCTTTAATTTGTGAGTGAAAGGGGAGGGGTCACTCCAGGGGCCAATCAGCAGCAGCCATGTCCTCGCCCCTGTACTCAGCCCTGCACTGTATAGTAAAGTATTATCAGACTCTGAGTTTCCTCCTGATCCCAATGTATCACCTGTAGTAACATAATGCAGGTATTCAAAAGGCTCCGATGACCTCATGACCACAGAGAAGGCTCACCAATTAAGAATACAGCATCGGATCCCAATAACTGCCTCAGACCCAGAGGGGCGCTGTTCTGCCTTTGACCCAGAGGGGCACTGTTCCGCCTCCAACTCATAGGGGTGCGCTGTTCCGCCTCCAACCCAGAGGGGTGCGCTGTTCCGCCTCCAACCCAGAGGGGTGCTGTTCTGCCTCTCGCCCAGGTGCTCCACCCCCGTCAAAGCCCCGTGGACAGGGTGAGGGAAAACATGGAGTCAAATCAATTTCCGGATGCCCCGCTAAAAGAAATAAGTAATTTATGGGCCAAGGCAGTGTCCTCGCTCATCTTATTTCCCAAGAAAGAGAATGGTGCGGAACATGATGCTGGCCATAAGCCGCCCGTCGTGACTTTCCGTGCTCCGGATGGGAACGTGGTGCCTTCCCAAGCGACCTGGGTGTGCACAGCCCTCATCTACAGTCTGGAGGACAGAATCATTCCCCAATCCCAGCTGTCGGTGGTGGGAAAAAAAAAATTCCAAGCGAGCAAAGTAAAATGGATAGAGGAAACCTTGATTTCAAACTACATTTCAAGCCACTGATTAAGTACAGTGATAGATGGATTGGAGAAGAGACTGGGACATTACTGCCCTTTTTGTCAGATGGAAGAGAAAGGAAAAATAGGCTGAGTTTTTTTTACTCTTTCTCTGATAATGGCTTTATTATCAAAGCCAGCGACTACACAGAATCAACTGTAGCATCCAACCGATTTGTTCTGCGGCCCTTTCTGATAATTGAATTTTGAATTAACAATCAATCAATTAACAATTTGAATCAAATTCAGTTAATATGAGGTGTCTGGTAAGAATGTGCACGCTTGTGTGTTTGTGCAGATGTGAGTGCATGAATGCATATGCGTGTTTATTGATTGGCTAAGCTCGTTGTTGTGCTTGCAGTGCCTTAATGCACATAATGCAACAAAATACCTGTTTTTTTGCCCATTTCCTGCAACCAGAGCTTTCTGACACAGCGTAATTTGAACAACCTTGTTACAATTTTTCCTGGAAAGCTAAAAAGAAAAAAAAACAGTGGTCATGCATAATGAAATCCTGATACCATATCTCTCAGTACATAGCTTTAGAAAACGGCTCTTTTATTTTTCTCTTTATTGTTACTTGAACATGTGTTCTGGCAACACAGACTCCAAGGCCTTTTGACACACGCTTAGCCTTTCAAAAATGTGTAATTATGGTCAGCTATTTGATGTATGCCAACCGCTTCACTGAAACAATAAAAAGTGCTGGCATCGCCCTCTATTGGTGAAAGGAGGCACATGCAACCACTGGCTACGCTAACAGCCAATTTTGTATATTCATAAACAACCTATGGATAAGACAGGGCAGAGTCTTGATACCGAATTTTTTCTTGTTCCTTCTTAGGTGCACTTTGCGCTACAAAGCAGCAGTCATGCTATTTCTGGCCTATGGGTTTCTAAGTGCTTCGCAGGCCTGTCGAGCACGTACTGTGGTTAAGCTCTCGCCATAATGCAATTCAGAAAAGGGAGGCGACGAGGCAATTGTGAGTCACTCCAGCACAAAAGCAGCACCCTTTCCATGGCTCAGAAAGAGACTCGTTTGCATGTGTGCGATAAGCCTTCCATCCGACGCAGGGCCATAGTGGTCTGGCTACATCACAAACCCATGCACTGTTATCTAAATGATGTCCAAATTTTATTTATTCGGCTGAAGCCTTCATGCAAAGTGAGGTATGTTTTTGAGAGAGATGCAGTTAGAGGATGCAGGTCTCACTCAGGGGCACGGTGATGAAATCACACTGCCAAGTCTAGCATTGAATCAA
>JABFEA020000110.1:18882923-18896874 GCA_019775915.2 Cyphomyrus plagiostoma | reverse complement strand
TAACACTTTAGTAATCAAACCACATAAAATTTCAGAATGTCTCTTTCACCTGTGTGTAGCCAACCCCTGTGTCTATAAGCTTCAGAGCTCAAAAGTCTTACCTAGAAATGTCTATAATGATTTTTTACAATTTTTCAGCATGTCTGAAAATAAGTTTTTGAAAAGTATATGTTTAAAGTTGATTTTAACAAAAAATAGAATAATAACATTCTAAGTGGTTTCAGATTATTGGTGCTGAGTTTGTGCTGAATAAAAGAAAAGCACTTTGGGATAAATGTGTTTTAGATAGGTGAAATATTATAAAATGTCAAGGCACTTCAGACTACCCCTAAAGTGGAAAAAAGGCCTCAGGGTCCAGAGGGTTAATGAGGGAGTGTGGCACACGGAAGGAGCGGACAATCAGGGCAGGACAGGGGTAACGTTGGGATAAGATCTTTATCGTTTTGGAGGCCATTAAGAAAAAAATGCTCTTCTTGTTTTATCCTTTTAATTTTGTGTTTAAATACTTAAAAAACATATTTAGGTGCAATTTTGGGTGGTCGGGAACCAATTAATTGGTTTTCCATTATTTCTTATGGGAAAAATTTGATTATGACTTGAACTTTTTAGGATTCAGTCCGGAACAGATTAAGTTTGAGAACCGAGGTACCACTGTATAAACAGTTATGTTTCTTCTGAAGGTTTACATCATGCAAAACCTCGAGGGACCAGTACAATGGCCCACAGGGATGGGGGGTGTCGGTGATACCATTTACTGTACAGGGGGGTATAATGTACATGGAAATACAGGACAGATCATGTTTGTTCTTTGAACACTATGGGAGTCGGGACATGCATTTCATTTTTCAAAACAGGATGGTCCCTTAACAGAATGGGTGGCACTGTTCTGTGGGCAGGTGCACAAAGGATTCACAGCTGCAAGGAGTGATCTTCTGATGCGTATATGCATATATGCCCCCCCTCCCATCACCGTTCTCGGATTATCGATGATGGTGTCAGATGTCTCATGATTAGGTATACCTTTGCTGGGGTAATGCAGTCCTGCAAAGAAATAAAGCAATATGGTGTGGCTGAAAACCTAGAGCGATGAGACAAGGATCAGAAAATGACTGTAATATGCTTAATTTACTACCTTCTAACATTTTGCATAGGTTTACTGAAAATATAAGAATCCATCCTTTTTCTTTACTGTAACAGCGTCACAGTGAGCCTGGAGCCTATTGCTGGAAGCGCAAGGGGACACATCTGCATTTTATTTATTTAGTAGAAGATTTCATCCAAAGCGACATTTTGAGAAAGCAAGGTCAGACAGTGCCTGGAGCAATTGGGGTTAACAGCCTTGCTGAGGGGCTTCACCACAAATACTACTCAGCCAGCTGAGGGATGAGAACCAGCAAGCTCACAATCACAAGGACAGCATCCCAGCCCACTGAGCCGAACGCCATCCAGGAAGATGTTGCGGATATGCATTCGTATGTTTTGTTTAGCCTGAGTAACTGGAGAGTCACTGGTTCTCCTGGTGAGAAAATAAGGCAGATACTGTACCTCACCGACGCAGATGGAAATTGATCTGATTGAGCCAAGGCATGAACCCAGGGACGCCTAGGACGGGGTGTGAGTCCATCATAGGGAATTCTCTCATATACACAACTGTACACTCTAGAGACACAACTTCTTCTAACTGGATGTTTTTGTAAAACGCAAACATGCAAAGAACAAGCACACACAGTGTGGGACACTGAACCAGCGACTGGCGAAGGTGTGAGAGGACAGGGTCACCCACTGAGCCAATGTGCCGTCCAGCTGTAAGGCGATTTACTGCATTTAAAGACCACCTCAGGTCTGGTGTTTTGGCTGCGAAAGGCTCTAAGGCGCCTTCAGCTGTAACCAAATGCAAATAAAAAACAGCATTATTACGTAATACATGCCAATCGTTGTTTTTTTAGGGGGTATTTGTTGCTGTTTTCCCTTCTCCTATCACACCAGTACTCCTAGGTGTGCGAGTCTATCTGACAGCTCTTGCTGTCATTGAAATATGTTCGCCGAAGCCGTGATCGAATACGAGTGTTGAGAAAGAACAGCTAAGATTGGCCATATAAACCAGAGTGTGACAGTTAGTCTATGACAATGCACGTCATCTTCACTAGGATTTTATCTGAATATTCTCATTCAGACAAGTCATCTATCTATCTATCTGTCTGTCTGTCTGTCTATCCGTCAGTCCGTCCATCCATCCATCCATCCATCCATCCCTTATTCCAGTTACAAAGATAGACAGATAGATAGACTGATTGATTGATGGTCTAATTGATTGACAGACCAGCCAGCTGAAAATGCGATACCATTGCACACATTCCCCTCCTGTGACATGTCCAAGGTGATCTGCCAGTTTGTCATTAATAAATTGCCATTATCTTCCGCCTATCTCTTATCACTGGACATTCCTGCATGGTGATTTTGTTTCACTGTAATCACACGAGGCAGCGGGCGGCCAGCTGTCAACGCAGCAATCAGCCAGTGCGGCGGTTTCTTTAATTATACGGCCACATCATCACTGGCTGAATGGCGTGTTGATTCGCCCTCTCCTCCCTCAGGAGTTGGCTCCCGGCAGCGCTTCCGTTAAACACGCGGCCGGGAGATTTCACGGCGCTCCGTTTCCAACTGGAAAGCCTCGCCCAAATCCCCCCTCCCACCCCCGTCAGCAACCATGGCCCGACGGAAGAAGAATGATGGGAAAAAAAAGCAATGTGATTCATATTTGCTTTTTGGTTCCTTCGACAGGAAACTAGCATGAGGTATTATGAACCTCAGATGAGAGATTTCATCATATCTGAAGTAAACAAGTAAACAGAGCCATGATGAACTGCATAAAGATGATTCTTCCAGACGGTTTCAGCTGCCCCTGCTCTGTTTAATTTCACAGAGGATCATGTCTACAAATGCTAATTTTACCCTTTAATTTTTGCAGTCCGCTTTATCCCCCGCTAATAAGCTTGAAATTAAAAAGACTGAACATATTGGGCTCGTCACACAGGAAGTGATAAGGTCCTGTGAAATACAAAGAGGCAAAGGAGATAACCGCCTCCAACAGTAACTGACAGGATTTCAAGTGTTATAAAAGACGGCTGCAGGAGCGTGTTGCTTTCCATAACTGTCATTCGTTTTTATGTGGCTACAACGGTCCTCTTTTGTCTTACCCAACTTGAGTGGAAACACTTTCAACTATGGGACTTAAACTGTCACCCCTGTCAAAAAAAAACACCATAATGCTAATCGTTTTTTATCCTCGTGGCATGCAGCTCCATATACTTTCCAACATTCTGGCACGAGACCGGTGGCAACCCTGAAGCATATCCATCGTGTGAAATCCTCTGCCTCGCTCGAGAAATGGCCAGTTCGGCACAGCGATACAGATCTGCATTAAATGAAAAAGTTGTTCACAAGCAATTTGTGGCTAACATTTAAAAGTGGCAGAATGAATGGTAGCTGTCAATATGCACATCTGCTGTGCGAACACATAATGTATGTGGCAAGGTGTCGAGGTTGCAGGGGCACGCGTTCCTGTTTTTAACATCCATTCTGCTCCTCTGACGCTTCTGCTTTTGGCCTGTCTTAGTAGCCAATTAGCCGAGGAATGAGTGACATCCAGGATTCGGTGTCTATCCGGGAAACACGGAGACTTAATCACTCCTCGAATTAACACCAGTTGGCATGCTAAATGACTCTGGAACGCACTCGTCATAAACCTGACACTGTGCCACAGGGGGTTCCATTAAATTCAATTAAATGAAATTAAATTTTTATTCCACTGCAGATAATATGCAGTTGTGAGGAAAAGTTTGTGAACCCATCAGGATGTCACTTAACCTCATCCAACCCATAATAATCAAGACACATTTAACACACGACACACAAAACACTGTACCGTGTTTTTATTGAACAAATACTTTATACAATTTAGGTAAATGATATAAAAAAATATGTGCACCCCGATATACTAGTAATAAGTGTTACCAACTTCAATATCGAATAATCTCAACTAAACACTCTTACTATCTGCTATTGAGACCTGCACAGCAGTTATGAGGTATTTCAGACCATTCCTCATATAAAATCACTTCAGTCCATGGATAATTCTTATTGTATTAACAGCCTCCTCACAACTGTACAATATCGTTATAAATCTCGCTCGAATCAAACTCTAAAGACTAGGTTTTAATATTTCAATTTTCAAGTGGAAAACGAATTTGAAGCATTTAACAGTGAAATTATCATCTATTTATATATAGCTTAGGTGTTGGTAATATTTTCTTTTAAGATCATTCAAACTAATTGCAGGATTAATATCACAATGGGATCTGAACAGCAAACTTATGAACTTGTATAGTACTGTGGACACCACTTGGCACATATATTCTCAGCTGAGCCATCCCTGCTAATTCAGTAACATAATTTGTGTCCATTTAAAAAGCCAACTGCTGTATTATGGTGGCGTGGTAATGAAGTACAACTGTATCCGACAGCATGCAGTAATTACTGGCTATAATGAAACTAGCCAGCACCGTTACCTCATCCCCAAGTGTTCACATCTAATGCTAACACAGTCTGTATGGATTGTGCATGTTCTCCCTTGTTTTCATAGCTTTGCACCAGCAACAGGTGCAGGTGTGCATTTGTGCATGAGCGCCCCCTAATGGCACGCTGCCCGGTTCCCCTTGGCTTACTCCCTGCTCTCCAGATCAGCGTGACCCTGATGCCATGAGCCGTTCCTGATGACGGATGTTGGACGCCCGCAACTAAACTGAAATTTATCCAAGATAATCTGGGGTTACAAGAATTTCTCCAGGTCCCCAAAGTGGTGAGTTTACCGCTGTGTTTAGCTGAGGGCGTGTGCCCTGTGATGGACAGGCATCCTGCTCAGTGTGACCAGTGCATGCTGGGATAGGATCCTGGCTAACCCAACCTCTATAACAGATAAACAGTACAGAAAAATGGATGGACGGAGAGAAGGATTATTTTGGATAATGAGGTACTTTTGAATACTAACGTTTTCCATTTCCACATATACAGGTTGGTTGTCAGCTGTACAACAGCCAAACTAGTAATTCTGGGATTTTTTTAAATACAGGCCCGCTTGGTATGTTGCCAAGCTAACGAGACAGTTGAAAATTAAGCTTGGCATGCATGCAATCAATCCTTCAGTGCCCTGCACCCCTGCCCAGGGGTGAGATACATGGAACCATTACTTAAAATGCTGAAACGATGCAAAAAACACACAGGTTTAAAGATAAGTCACAGAGAGTCTGTGTGCAGTTGGAAAGTGTTTTGTCAGGGAATATGGGAGCTTACATCACCACCAGTTCTGACCTGCCCCCACCCCACTTTTCACATGCACCCCCTAGTGGCTGCGAGCATCACTGCGGGGTTGCTTGGGGATCATGCGCTCATTTGCCTTTAAGGTCTCCTTGACAACCCGCAGACAGCGTATCAGAGAAGAGGAGATTACAAAAAGTGGGGCAAAGCAGAAAACATATTTCAAAAAGAAGAAAAAAAAAAGTGACCCTTGCTTAATATGATGCTGGGAAGAGTTTGTGCTTCCTGTTTGAGATCGAGGCAGCGTGTGCTGTGAGTGGGATCCACTAAAGAGCCAGCATGGCAAGGCGATAAAAATGGCAGCGATATATTGTTACGGCGAAAGCGGCGAATAGCAGCCACAGCAATTGGCAGGAGGTGGCAGGTCACAGCAGCAAGCCCTCCGCCACACCGGCGCCTTATTGCATTATAAACTATTGCAGCGCTCAGGTGCCTTCACCATGTGCTAAGTTATCATCTGCACAATGGCTCCATGAGAAGCGGGGCTCGCTTGGGACGCTCGTCGGCTATCTGAGGGATTATTGCTTTGCTGAGCTTTCCGGGTAGCTTTCCTCTCAACTCCCAATTACAAGCATTACGTCGGGGTGCCTTAATTAGTGCGGTTGTTTTCCTCCAGAGCACCTGCATGCACAGCTGAGGTCATCAGCATGGCACCGCGCGCTTACATCGGCTCCGGGGGTAATGTTTACGAGGCTGATAAGCATTAACCCTCTGGGCACAGCGGTCCCACCGGCCGCATCTGACAGAAATTTCGCCAAACCGTTTAAATAGCTCCGCGAGTTTTTGTCATATACACATTTAAAAAACACCCTCAGAAACCTTGGACGGTCTACTTTTCAAATATATATAGGTACTGTAGAAACTAAATATCCCTTCTGCAGTAAAACACACTGGAGGAGGTCACCAGATCGAGGTAAAGCCCTCCTGGTTCTTACAGTTTAAGAATTTCTAAATACGCACTTCAAATGAAATGCATGTATAGCTTCACATTGCAAGAAGAGTTTCTAGTGTTCGATTAAAGTTTAAGCACTATAAACGCCATACCAAAGAAAAAATGTGAATGGCAATTAATTAACGGAAACATTAAGCAAATGACAAACGCAACCTATGTAATTGAAAATCAAGCTAAATCTTAGACTACACAAAATAGCCAGTGATTATCCGGTGATTTACGGTGATTATAGCGGAACAAACCCTAGGCATTCTATTAATTAAAGGTACTTTTCTTTCTGAAAGTTCACTCCGACGCAGCTGCAGACAAAGGATATGCGCCAACAGGTTTGAAACGCTTGGCCTTTCTATCCATTTCTGCCCATATCCACACGGATGGGGTTAAGGTCAGGTGACTCTCCAGGCTGATGTCATCACTCTCAGCTGTTCCGTCTCTTTCTTAAGCTTAAAATATAGAGTGTAGAGATCAAAAAATGAGGAAAAAGCAATGTTGTGTCAGTGCTGCACTATGCAGCATACTTGACTACAAACATACAGCAACTAGTTAGTGACTCTGACATATTTTCATTAATGTGTTTACTAGCATGTTCCTGCTAAGCAGCAAAACAGAGGCCTAGCAGGCTGACAAAGCTTTGGCGGCCAATGGTGTGAGTCTATACATGTACGAGAATGATTCTAGGGCAATTACACTATATGCTTGGCATGCTGTCATTATTGACAAAAGACTATTGCCTGGCGATGAACGAATTAACCTGGTGATGAACGAGTGCCACCTGATGATGAACGAGTTCAGCTGGCGATGAACGAGTGCCACCTGACGATGAACAAGTGCCACCTTGTGATGAACGAATTAACCTGGCGATGATCGAGTGCCACCTAACAATGAACAAGTGCCACCTGGCGATGAAGGAGTGCCACCTGGCGATGAAGGAGTGCCACCTGGCGATGAATGAGTTCACCGTGTCGGTTCCCAATGTGTTTAAGCTGACCACAACCTGAAATCGAAGCTCCTGAAAATATCTTTAAACGTGAGGCTAGAATAGCACAACCCTTTCTTTTCTGCCTCAAAGATAAAATAAAATATTTATTGTGTACGGACATGGTGGCCTAAGGGTTAGCTCCAGGGGTGGGTGTTCAGATCCTACACCCATCTAAGTGTGTGGAGTTTGCATGTTACTCTCCACGCCCCCGGAGGCAGTTCTAGGATTTTTTAAGGTGGGGTAGGAGGGACATAAGAGGAACCATAATTCATACAGAGGCGCTAACTGTATCACCAGCCAATGAAATGTTTTGAATTGGTGAGTAACAAGGGAGGAGGCACTCTGGGGGCCAATCAGATTTCATCTGGGCCCAGAGCCCCTGTGGCCCTGCCCCTGTAGATGCTGCCGCAGGTTCAACAGTTTCCCTCTTATCACTCCTACAGTCTAAAATCATGTGGCTAAGAAAACTCTAAACTGCCTTCGGTGTGTTATTGTGTGAGTGAGATCCCTGTGCTGAACTGGCATCCATCCAGGGTGTATCCCTGCTGTGTGCCCTGAGATACCTGGAATAGGCTCCTTGCTCAGTGCAATCCTGTGCATGAGATGGCTATTGTGGAACATGGTGGGGTTTCTATCCCATGCTCTCTGGGAAGGTCAGGGAAGCAGAAGTTACCTTTGCTTTATGTTGCACTTACCTAACTTCATCATGCTAACATTTGCTTTGCATAAATGGTACAGTTGCTTGGAGCTCAATGCCATAAAATCAAGGGTCCCTGGGTCAATTTTTATATACAGCTGCGGAGAACAGAGACCATTCTACATTTTTAAACAAATTTGCATTTTTAGATTATGGTCTAAGCAGAAGGCTACACTGAGCAGCAAGATGCTTTCAGGTTCATAATTTCCAATACAGCAGCACACAAAAATAAGGTGAAGCAGGAGACACTGGGAACGACCAGAAAGCAGCCAGGTAAAGGGCGGAGACCACATTCTAATGCCGAATATGACCATTAACTTGTCCGACAGCTTCTCATAAATCGAAGGATGACATCAAGTGACCTTGAAGTACACTGCTAGGACAGGAAGCAGGACTGAGGTCCCAGAAAGCAAGGAAGAAGCCCTTCATTAATAAGAAGCAGCGAATAGCCAGACCGCAGTTTGCAGAAAAATACATATTATTCACAGACATGCACCCATAAATTGAGAAATGAGTGAAACAAAAAACTGCTACGGTCTCTTAATTTTTTCTGCGGCTATATATACATTCACTGAGATACAACCATTACATTACAGAGGTCAGGATGACAAATGACAATCCCCAAGCAGTATGTAGGTATTCCAAACATGAATGACTTTAATTCAGGCTCAAGGTCAATCCCAGCTACAAGAAACGGCTCAGAGAAACATGAAAAACACACCTTTACAATAAAGACTTTGGGAGTAGCAACACAGTAATAAATAAGCACTGCTGTATGAACACCGGGGTACGCAGCTTGTTTGATCAATGGTTTTAGCAATTGTTGCAGACGATTACAATTGCACGTGCTCTGTATCGACGCGTTCAGCATCAATCACGCTCACAAAGGCCGTGGCACTGAGCTTGCGTGTCCCGCTTAGTCGATGGACAATGAAAAAAAAACCCTTTATCTGCTCACATTCGGAGATATCATCGGGAATATTTCACGCTGCTTTTAATTCCAAGCAGATGCGGCCCCACGGTGTTGGTATCTCTTTGTCTGGAGACACATTCATCTGTGAGACATTTGCTCACTGTTGCAGCGGTATAAGCCAAATTAAAATGTCACGGTGGTGATTATGTAACTGCCAGGGTATGACAGTTGATCTGGACATCCTTTGTAAGCCCTCCCTGGCTGACATCAAGTCGGGACCGAGGGGTTGAGTGTTGGCATCTCGTCTTGTTTGGCCTACCTGCTGGAACACTTTCCTCCCCTTGTGCAACTAATGAACAGGGAACCCCACATAAAGCTGCATGCATTACAACAACCGACTGAAATTTCACTGCATCAGATTGATAGCCCAGCATTGACATTAGCAGTACTTTCCCTAACACTGAAAATTCAATAAAGTATGCCTCATAAATTTTTCGGGGGAGTAAGAACAAGAGGTGAAAGAGAATCCTCAAGTGGATCCCATCGATCCTGCAGACTGCTCCCTACGTCTTGCTCAACCTGCATTTATGTCAAAAAACTTTTAAAGAGCGACCAGCCCCCTGTGCGCTACAGCTCCAAACGTTGGCCAGTTGCTGCAGAATAACGTGGAATATTCTAGCAATACAGATTTGGATGCTGCAAAGAAAGTCCCAACAGCTTTGGAGATGTAGTTTAGCCCAGGAACGGGCCAACATAATTCATGACAAAATCACCAAAAACAAAGATCAAAAACATCTACCAGGAGTTGAACCAAAGTTCTCCCTTTCTCCTCTTCTTTTCTATGTCACCTGATCATTACATGCTCAAACTTTGTAGGACTTTGTAGGTCAGGCAAATATTGACAGACAGCCTCATCCAGAGGCATTTCAATCTGCTGTAAAATCTGTAAATATGGCACATGGCCGTCCGTGTCTCATTTTTCAACTATCAAACAAAATGCACACACGTCCTGAAGACCATTACGCAAACCACTCAAGTCTAGCTCGCTATTTTTCATTTGAAGTGCGTATTTAGAAATTAATTTTTTAAAAGCAATAAATAATCCCGCTATGGATATCGCTCTAACCATGTCTTTTTCGAGGGAGAAGAATCCCATTTCTTTCATGGCTGACTGCATTAATGAGATTACAAATGGCAAGGACTTCCAGCACATACTGTATATTACTAGAACGTTCTCAGCATTCTCCCCGAATTCGGGAACGTTATCTTAATAACACGACCGCCAGGCGCTCCCACACAGGCCTCAAAACATTGTGCAACCCATGTTTTGTTTAAGCAACATCAAGCCACAGACATCTGAAGAATTCTAATTCAAAAGTAGCTTCAACTCAAATATGTTTTTTGAGTTGGTATAAAAAAAAAAACAGGACAGCGCTTTTTCACTGTGTTGAATATTTTTAAGATTTTATCAGGAGAGTGAAAGGATTCAAGGCAGAAATTGATGCATGATTCTGGTTTTCAGGGTTTAGCCAATTGAGTGGAACAAAATAAACAGTAAAGGTAGGTATTTCGAACTCAATGAAGATGGAACAAGATGGCCGCTACAGATGGGCCAGCAATATTGCTTCTGAATTTATCCGCTGTTTGAGACTCTCTTGATTGCTCGAAACTGAAATTTATATCAACTACCCACAATATTCTGCCGTCAAAGTGTTTTTCTTTGCTGCGTTGAACTTGTTTTTATTCCTCTGTTGATGTGCGTATTCTGGAACGATCAAAGCGCCTTTTTAAAAATGCATTGGGTGCATCAGAGGACTTTGTGCGAGCCGACAGTTGCATAAGTAAGGCAACGAGCGCAAACACTAACAAGAATTTACACGTGCTTCACGTCTAAATCCACAAATAAAAAATGAGAAAAGTGAGCAAAGGCATGCGCCTCCTGCGATCGTTCGTACGACATTAACGACACCTTCCTGCACAGAAACGCTTCTGAAATGAAGCTGAATCTCCTTCAACGGCTGCAAGAAGTGCAATTAGATCTGCAAAATGTTTGATTCAGGGGACAACTTAGTGATTAATGTATAATTACAAGTAATTAAGTGTTTGTCATTATGCCATTACATGACCGACATAACAAATTGCAGGAGAATACATAATGGGAACCGATAAAACCGAAATCTCACAAACTATCAGAGAGAATGATAATAGGTAATTAAAGTTCAGGAAGCTCCACTCCTGAGCTGCTGAAATGCAGACAGGCTCATAACCATAAATGCTCAGTCAACAATCACTACACAAACGGGCACTTTTACATAAACACTATACTACCACATTCGAAAGTCATGCCGCTTCTAATAAATCAGGATTCTAATTGCCACAGTGTCGACCGTGCTGTAGACCTGGGAGGATCCACAGGTCTCTTACGATATTAGCCAAAAAAATAAGACACCTTTATCAGGAGGTAACAGCACAGCGTTCTTCCATCGCTCATCCAGGATGTATGTTTTCCTTCAGCCTCTGGGGGCCTGTAACTGAGAGTCACTCAGTCTCATACATACAGCGGATTGTCAAAACTAATCTTCCCTGCCTCTGCGAGACTTCAAAAGATGTCAGCACTTGGGAGTGAGTCCAAGGGTCCACCACTCAAGAAAGCTATTTAGGTCCTCGTAACCGATCACCATAGTAATTTTCCACGGTGTGTCACTCACCGTAAATGCCCTGCTGAGTTTGCCAGCAGCAGCTTCGCCGGCCGAGGCCCCCGCCAGCCTTGGCACAGCAACAGACGGAGATACACGGGCTTAGATTTCCATGTGCTCTCTCATACTAGAGCGGCTATATAGACCCCATTTTGTAGGCCAAGTACAATTACTACTGTGGGAGGTTCACTGGACTCTTCGCAGTAAAACAAGCTTCATACATCCAACTGTGCCAGTATAAGTGTCATACTCTCCAAAAACAGATGGTAAGTAGCCATACTTACAAGTAATGCCTGAACAGTTATATCTGAATGGTATGGATTATATTTATTACTACATTTACATTTTTTCCCATTGTGTCGTCTAGTCCTGATGTTTCTGACATGTGGAGCCGGCATGTAGCTGAACATCAGAAGCGAGAAGACAGTAAGCCAGAGAATGTTTTACAGCCTGCAGTCACAAATGAACATTTCTGAGTTGCCCGCAGCAGCTGTTATGAGGCTCCCACAGTGTTCATGCACAAATTTTAAAATATATATACATAATGTAAGACCCATGTAGGAATATCATCGACAGTACATACATATTGAAAGCTTATGCAAAAGTTGAAATCAATATATGACAGGCAGCCCTAATTTGAGTCCGCAGATTCATCTCTGCTCCACAACCCAATCGCTAGGAATAAAAACTGAACTTCTTGAATTGCAGGCAGTAATCATATTATTATGCATTTGTCGGTCATCATGGTACCCCAAAACCTCGCAAAACTTGTAAATAATCTCAGTGGTTCAGGATGACATACATGAATGAATAGCTATGGGTAACATTCAGTGCGGAGGCAAGAGAATGATGGGTAATTCCCTAGGGCACCATCTCCTGAGGGGACGCCAACTTAGCAAACCACCAGCACCCCAGCGGGGGGCATGGTATCTTCTTCAGTAAGCATGGGCACTAATGTGTCACAGGGTCTTCTAAAAGAAGGCATTCCCCTTTAAGAAAGGAGAGGGTAAATGTCTTCATCAAACAACATGGGGAGTTACATGTCACGGGGTCCTTATTAGGAGATGTTCCTCTTTACAAAAGGGGAGGGGCAACGTCTTCATTAAAGGGTATGGGCAGTGACATGTAGCCCACCTGCCAGGGACAGGGATTGGCCGATTTTCAGCACGTTCGGCCTGGAAAGGCCTGTAATAGCCTTACAGCCGCATGCACGCTCATAGCCACCCACTAACCGCTAACATGTCGTTAGCCTGGAAGTTCTTCACTGGCAGTGAAAACAACACAAAGCTTGCGATTTGTAACACACGTAAAATCTAAGTAAACCGTGGGGAACCACCATGAAAACGTGGTGAAAAGCGAGGTAAACTTTAAAACATCCATTTTCTCATCCTATTCAGAGTCACAGGGGTCTGATCACAAGATAGGTAACAACCCAGGATGGGGCACCAACCTACACCATTCACAAACCTACAGGCAACATGGTAACTCCAACTAGCCTCAGCATGTTTTAGGACAGTGGGAGGAAACTTCACTACAATAAGGGTCAAACGTGCAAACTCCACACACGAAGCCATGGCAGAGACTCGAACCCAGGGGACAGTGCTAACCACTGCATCACCATGCCATACTGACAAACATGCACTGCATAATTTTGAAAAGGAATAATCATTAAAATTCAAAGCTAGCCAAGGTTTTTTTCTATGACAGTAAAATGTTTTACTTTAAGCCCCTTAATGTTGAATTTAAACACACTGGAAAAATATACAAGTAACTGAGATTTGTTTTATTATTTAAATCTTCTGCACCTACAGTATGCTTGTTTGGTAAAGTAAAATATGTCAGATTAAGTTGGGTGTACAGAAACTCATTTTCAGTTAATAGTTATTTGTACCTCATTTGGGGGAAATTTTAAAGTTTATCAGTTTCTTTTATTATGAAAATAAAATTTTGCATTGAAGGAATGTTGATTTTTGTTTGTATAAGCTATCAGTTAGAGTTCTTCAAATCAGCAAAATCTGTACTGGCAGGTCACACTTACCAGAATTGGCCAAGAAAATTGCAATCAATGCATCTCTAGCGACATGTCATGGGCTCTTTAAAAGGAGAGGTTCCCCTTTAAGAAAGGGGAGGGGGAACGTCTTCATCAAAGGACTTGGGGAGTGACATGTCATGGGCTCTTTAAAAGGAGAGATTCCCCTTTAAGAAAGGGGAGGGGAAACGTCTTCATCAAAGGACTTGGGGAGTGACATGTCATGGGCTCTTTAAAAAGGAGAGATTCCCCTTTAAGAAAGGGGAGGGGAAACGTCTTCATCAAAGGACTTGGGGAGTGACATGTCATGGG
>JABFEA020000110.1:18865569-18882823 GCA_019775915.2 Cyphomyrus plagiostoma | reverse complement strand
GTGACATGTCATGGGCTCTTTAAAAAGGAGAGGTTCCCCTTTAAGAAAGGGGAGGGGAAACGTCTTCATCAAAGGACATGGGGAGTGACATGTCATGGGCTCTTTAAAAGGAGAGATTCCCCTTTAAGAAAGGAGGGGGGGGGGGGTCTTCAGTGAAGGAAATTAAGTGAGTGAAGGGAGGGACTGAGGGCTGTGGGTAACGCGCCTGTCTGACTTTGGAAAATCTGGGGAAATGCGATACGTTATGGCCAGGGCGTCCTTTATCCCATGTCCTGCCTGCTCCCCCGTGCCAGAGGAGATCTGCTCTACTCTGAACATCCGGGTCCCGGGAGTGAAGCGCTCCTGCAATTTCATAATTATCTCCCAAATGCAGCCTGTCTGCTGCTAGAGGGCACGGCTGAGGCGACATCGTCCTGACCCCTCATTAGTGCTTCATGACGCAGCAGGTCCTCTCCAGCCACCCGCCAGAAGGCCCATCCACCATGTGACAATGGCCCAGTCCACAAGGCAGGTGCAAGGGTGAAGCTGTAAACAGAACCCTGTAGTATAATAATAATAATAATAATAATAATAATAATAATAATAATGATAATAATAATCTGTGAGCCATTAGCCAGTCTATAAACATAGCACCAGAGGACAAGTATTCCCAGGTGGCTCAATGTGGGACCCCCACTGTGACAGCAGACATGCCTACGGCTGCTGAGTCCCAAATGAAGGGACGCAGACAGCTCTACAAGGACACCGGTGTCTGGCCATGTGTTCCAGCCCACACAGGCACACAGGTACATCACAAAAAGATCTACAGGGATTTGAACTGATGACCTGCAGATTACAGACACAGCGTTCTAACTCACTCAGCCACATACCACCCACCAAAAAAAAAAAACACACAATTGAGAAAGCAGGGTCAGCCAGTCCCTGGGCCAACTGGGGTTATGGGTCTTTCCCAAGGGCCCAGCAGCAAAATCATTCCACTAACCACTGGACTTGAACTGGGGCCAGTTCCACAAAGCAGGGTTTCTTGCTTAGCTGGATAACTTGTTGGATTTAAGGTAGTCTGGGGTAAATATAAGTGAACAAAGATGAAGTCCATTTAGCCAAGACTACCTTAAATCTGACAACTTATCCGGCTAAGCAAGAAATCCTGCTTCCTGAAACAGGCCCCTGGTAACTTGCTGATCATGGACACAATGTCTAAACCCACTGAGCCCCAAACCACCCCATCAGAGCCCATCCATTTCAAACTTAACCCTTCCAGCCCATAAAGGTATGTAGGTATATCACCAAAAGCTCTATGAGATCCCTCCCCACATGGACTGAGCCTGAGATCTCTCACAGATAGATCAGGGTCCTTATCTCATACACTTGTTTGCTCATATGGGCCACACAGTAGTAGCAAACTGGCAAACAGAGATGCTTTGCTAGAATTATCTCTGAAAAAGGACAAACATATTGCAGTACGTCCTGTACGTATGTATAAATGCACAGGAACAAAGAGGATATATGAACATATACTTAATTCATTCAGACAGAAGACATTTGTCTTCAATTCTAATGCACAGAGAATTTTATTCATTCTTAAAATGTATTTTTATGTATCATTTTTTAGTAAATTGCACATTTATATTTCAACTTTTGGACTGAGGAACACCATGCACAAACTATTAGGTGCTAATTAAGATTCACTGATTTGATTTTAGAAATTATTTGGCCACGGCATGAATATAAAAGTTCGAAATTTGATTTAAAAAGTTATTTGCATTGGGTGAACATAAACAGAGAGACAGTTTAGCAAGTCAGAAGGGCGCTCAATTGATAAATCAATCAAAATGCATCCTCATTTTGGTAAATGCTGCCTGTTCTTCTGTTTAAATACATTTACATTTTGGAATATCTAACTCTAAATGACATAATCTTTAATCTAGTTTCCTGTTCTTCTGTGGCTCGACCTTAAAATCTGATACACCCTAAACCCATCACAAAATCTGAAACAGTGTCCACATTTATTGTACCAAAGTGAAAAAATGCCTTGAGTTAAACACAATGAATGGGTAGATGATGATGTCATTTATCCCCTACATTTTTCACCAGTCATTAGACTTTCATCAGTAGGAAAGAACAGAATATAACTAATTCATTGTGTTATTTCCAGTTCATTCATATTCCCATTACATTTTGTGCCTCTACTGTGTTGCAAATCACAGGCAACTTGGGTGATTTCACTAGAAACAGCTGCCTTATATTCTAACAAAGTCATAGATTTTCAGGACAAATGCAGGTGTTATAATGACTTTTTCCCCACTGACTGACATCTCAGACTTCTGTTACATACCCTAAAAATAAATATTACCATATAAAATGGACCCTTATATACATGAGGACTGAAATATAACCAGAATTATGCTGGAGGTGACTTTGGCAGGGCAATAAGTAAATATAAGTAACATCCACCCGTTTTCCATGCCTACTTATCCAGGGCATCGTCCTACTCTTACGAATAAGTGTATAAACACAAATTAGCATTCAGCTTGACTGTGAGCGGCATTCTTCAGTACAGGCTCACATCTTAGTATTGCCTTTTCCGACAGCAGCCGGCAGGATTTCCCCCTGCGGAGGGCGGCTCTCTGTCAGCCCGGCTAGGCTCAGTGGCCCGCCGCCATCAAAATCCCCGAATCAAAGGCCCCCGCCCCCTGCGTACCACGTCAAGGGGGGGACGTCGAGCTTCTGCGGCCCGTCGACCGCCTCCCGACTGGGCGGCGCGTAATGTGTCTTTAATACCGCCGTATTCCTTCTTATCCCAAAACAGATCTCACACCTCCCCTTCTCCTACACAGCTAACGATAAAAGAAGCTCCCCAGAGGAGCGATGGGATGAGCAGGAGCGCTGTCTCGCAGAGCGTTAAGCATTAAGGTGCCATTCTGAGCCAGGAATGCGCCAGATATGAACCTCTGGAGGACACACGTGGAAACTAATGAAAAGAACTGTATTTAGGTGTACTACATCCCACACCCTATGAAGCAGCTGCTGGGTATTTGCAATTCATGAAGACACATCTTCTGACAGATTACTTTATATTAAAAAGCTACGAAAACTTTTAAGTGTAATATGTTCTTTCCCTTGTGCAACTGAGTGTATATAATATATATAATATAAAAGGGATTCTATTTCCAGTTGTTTTTTTTTTTTAAAACTTGTCTGAACCTCATTACAAGTTGCATGGCAGCTCCAGAAAAACAACATTTCACGGTAGCCGTGCCGGATATGGTGCAGAAATGTCTGCATTTTTACATGGTGAGATAACAATAAAGAATCTCGAATAATCTACCAAAAAACAGTGTCCCTCAAAAGTTTACCCCCTTGTGATAATCTAAACTGAACACAGGACCGAAGAACATCAAATTACGACATTTTCTCCTGTTTTATGTCTTAATGTCCATTCGCGCTGTCTCTGCCGGTATGGCCCTTCAGCCCACTTCCTGTCCCAACATACAGTGGGCGGAGTTTAACACCTTAAGCTCATTAATCTGAGCCTCTCTGTTTTCCTAATGCCTAATGCCCGGCCACCTCTCCAGCAGTCTTATGGGACGGCTCACACTGCGTGAAACCTTCCATGTCCATTCTAACATCTGCCTACTTGATCCAATGCAGGAACAGACTGCACAAGAGGAAATCTCTATAATGTCTGTCACTGTACCCTATGCCCACTGCCGACTGTCCATTTAATGCAAGTTTACATACTGTCTTAAATTTAATGTATACTCTCTCTATAATCTTCTACTTTCCACAGTCACAGCAGCAAGCCACACTTCAGTATTTTCAGTGCAAAACATACCAGTATTATGGTGCATGTGACAATTAAAATCTTGAATCTTTAATCCTCAATACCTAAAACTACAGTATATCCAAAAATCAGCGCTGAGGATGGCTTCACCAAAGCTCAGCGTGAGGCCTCACGGCAACTACAGGTATCCGAATGTGACGTGGGCTGGTGGGAGCCAAAGACTTAAATATCATCCGAAGAGGAACCACACAGATCTCCAGCATGTGCAGAATTACCTGCTTCTCCTCCCACCACACCGAGCCTCCCAGTAACCGCTCCATGAACCAAAAAAAAAATCACAGCCTTTCGTTTCACACATGATTAGTCTAATTTCCCATAAACTCGAGTTTCTCAAATAGAAAAAAAAGAAGAAAAACTAAACAAGTCCCCACTGCGTACCATTAACTTTGCCCCCGTATCCGGGACACTTTGCCTGCTGCCTGTTATCTTTCATCACCCACTCCTGCAACTCTGCATAACCTTCATTATCCCTCTACCAGAAGGACAGGCGCCAAGTACAATAGCAAAACCTGTACAGGGGGTGGGAGTGGAGGGGGAACAGCAAGAACTGTATACTGGAAAGGTGCCCGTAAAACACAGCTGAGAGAATCCATCTCCGTAATCCACTGGAGATGGGAGATTATTTCCAGAACAAAAAACACCACAAAAATGTAGGCCAAGCTTCCTACCACATGCGATATGGAGGCGCTCTAATCCAATTCAATGCCATGGCGCTCTACCCTGACGCCTTAAGACGGGGGATTTTCACCTGTTTAGGCGATTGGGGAATATGCTACACTTTGCTTTCTGAGCCACGGCTTTGTCTCAGAGGTTCATCGCCAGTCCCAGAGTCCCGTCATTTATCCCGATGGAGGACGCCACCATCAGCCAGGTGGAAACCTTTTGGTTACCGCTTGGCTGAGTAGGAGAAAACCCCAGTTTTTACATTTCGCATGTATTTATTTAGCCGGCGCTTTTATTTAAAGCGACGTACATTTGAGAAAGGAAGGTCAGCCCTGAAGCATTTGCAGTTAAGGGTTTTGCTCCAGGGCATAACAGTGAAATCAGTCTTCCAACCACAGGGTTTGAACTGGCGAATTTCCAGTCACAGGCAACCTGCTGAGCCACGCACTGTTTTGTGAGTCAGCATGAAGACGATCACACATCAGAGTGATGCACTGCTTTGACTGAGCTTCTTGTCTGCCTTTGACTGTCCTGCAGGGGACAGCAGCCCGTGAGGTACCTTTGCTGGTGGGCACCAACTCCTTGCACTTTGTAAATAAAAGGACTTTGCCTCGCTACAATCAGATCATTCATCGCAAAAAGCATCACATATGAAACGCCTGTTTCAAAGATGAATACAATGACCAAATCATCCACTGGCTGATCTGACTCATCGTACTTTAACAATGGTTCTTTTTTGAGGGGAGGTCTGGAGGAGAGGGGCTCTCTTATTTTCAGTAAGGGAGTTAATGGCTCATAATTAAGTTTTAACATCTTATTTTCCATCCAGACCACAAGATAGAAGAGGAATTCCATGATCCTCTGACCTCATTGCAAAAATAGGTTCAGTACCGCTGCGTCCAACACAGTGGCTAGGCCAGTGTATGGTCTTCCTCACAGTGTCACTCATAAAGAGAGAACACTGAATATGGGGGTGCAGTGTATAAAGTGGCCGTAAAAAAACATAGATCGCTTTTCATGCCGGTTCATGCCTTCGGTCATTCGCCTTATCTTTTCAGTCTCACATTAAAGTATCTAGGAAAAGCGAACTGCGATTTCCTTAAGCCAACACATACAGCGCACATTAACACGGTCGTGGGCCATTCAGCTTTGTCAGTTGCCAGTTTTCTACAATGGGGCAGTTTTCCCTGATGATAAAATTTGCGGGGGGATAAGATATTTAAATGGGGGGAAGGGACATCAAAATACAAGACAAATCATGTCCCATACTGGTCAAAAACGGAACACAGAACGTCATATTTGACCGATATAGTCACTGTAAGAGATGGGTGGCAACTTTAGGTTTAAAAATGTATTATGCAAGGCTGGTTGCAGTGCCATTTTTGCAGAGACCACTGGACTTCAGCTGGGGTAAATGTGCATCATTGCACCTCATCTCACAAAACTGTTGAAAGGCCTGCCGATGAGGATCGTGAAAAGAAAGAGAGACACGGAGGGGCATCATTAACATCCAGGTGTGAAATTAAATTTTCACCTTATCAATCTTCACCATTAATTTCGTTAAAAAAAAAGAAGGATCTGTCATTATAGAGAGTCCCTGATAAGCGTGAGCAATCTTTCCAATGTTCAAATTAATGAGTAGCATTGTGGCAACGCCGTCAAACACACAAAGCGGCACACCACGGATATTTCAGAGGAATTAATTAAAATACCTCGAGGGCATGATGTTCTAAATTAGTGACGTTTATGCTAAAAACAAAATGCGCTGATAGTTCCAGCACACTCCATGATCCTGTCTTCACTGGACAATTAGCCCCTTAATTGTCTGTCGTCCACAGACGTGACCTAAAAAATGGCACAGAAATTGAATTAGAAAACATGGATATTCTGCTTATCTAAATTGTGGCAACCAAATATAGTGTACAGCTTCACGTGTAAATGTTTAATAACAGTAGATATATACTGCTCAAAACACATTTCATTACTTAGATACCACTTCAAATAACCTTAAGTGCAGTGTCAGTGCCTTTATATACTGGTATATGGAGACTCATACTTTGAAGAGGAACATGGCTGTATTAAGTTGAATGGGACAACAAATACTCTTAACTTTAAGCACTCAGTGGCAGAACTAAAAGTTCTCTTCTATTATAGCACCAAAGTTTCCATAGATTTGACTTATAAAGTACTCAGGTAGAATCTTTGTGGCAAACAGATGAACCCAAGGGGCTTTGTAGGAGAACCTTCGATATCCCTTAGTGCCTTCTGTCTGAGGGATAAAAGGCGTAATGACCTTCAAATGCAGCCCAACTCTACCTCTTGCAGAATTGGAGTAGAAAAAAATTCTGCCACGTAACTTGCTATGATGGTTTCAAGACTGCCTGCCATTTGATAATCGGATAATTGTCTGCCCTGAAATGTTACAGCGTTCTTCATTAGCTCCTAATTTTGATTGAAACCGAGTGAGAAACTTCTTTCTACGACAGTGATATAGCTGTATTTTGGGGAAATGTCAAATGTTAGAAACTACAGATGAGCAATAACATATCTTCATCTCTCAGGGAGAAAGTTTCATTACTGAAGCCAAGAATGAAAGTTGTGATGTCTGCCTTCGAATGACAGGTAAGCAATACTCATAGAAAGGTTAAATGGATTCTAAATTCACTAGAGAGCAATTAAAATGTTCAGCTGCAAGATGGACAGAACTGAGTTTAGAGGAGTCTGTATTAAAATTTCACCCCAGTCAACCCAAGACCTTAAAAGTGGCTGGAATCTTTTTTTCATTTCCATTCTGACCCAAAAACAACGCAAAGCTTTGGAAGAAGACCATTTTTACAGCTGAAACAGAAAAAGCTGCATATCAAATGTATTGATTTTTGTCTGGAAATATCCATTTTCAGCCTGTTGTAACAAGTATATAAAAACAGGTATTGGCATAAAGAACCCAATCATTATAACATTTTTAATAATAGATAATGAGCGCAGATTTTTAAGCTGTTAGGTGCTGTAAAGGATGTCCAAAAGGATGTCCATAACACCAAAAGATATCTGATATCCCACGACATATCATTAGGCCTCAAATGATCACATTTGCAAAATTTAGCTACATGTTTGAAATAGCCTTAGAATGTAACTAAAAACTAAGATGTCGATAGTAAATGTAAATAAACAGCTGCATCCAAGGGACCCAAGGCAAGAAATGATATTTCATTCTGAAACAAAATATCCAATGACACATCATTTTGCCTCAAATGACCGCATTTGCAAAATTTAGCTATGCGTTAAAAATTGGTTTAGAATGTAAATAATAGCTAAGCGATCAATAGTATATGTCAATAAACAGACTATGTTTAACAGAATCCAGGGGACTCAAAGCAAGAGGTGACTTTTTACAGCCAGCTAAAAATGCAGATGATTACATAGGCATTCATAGCTGCTTAGTTAAAGCTAATGCAGTAAATATAGAAAACAGAAAAATATATCTTCCTTTTAGATAAGGAGCTATGGTACTAATTAAAATCTCAATGGAGGAACACAGTATTCAAGGCTTTCCCAGAATTATGGAAGTCAAATGAAATACCATAGAATAGAATGCCTTTAGCGTCACTGTAGACATGAGGTATAACGACATTCAATATTAACACCGTCCATCCATCATCCATCCAGTCATCCATCCATCCATCTTACAAATGCATGGGTAGGGCTGAAGACCATCACAGGAAGCTAATGGCTAGGGTACACCCTGGATGGGATGCCAGTCCCACACTCCATGGCACACCAATCAGCCCAGCCGCATGTCTTTGAACTATGACACAGAGAGACATGGCAAAACTCCTCAAACATGCACCAACCGGAGGCAGGATCCAAATCCCAAACAAGGAAATCAGAGATAACAGCATCACACACCGAGGCACCAGGTCGCCCGCTACATTAGCTTATGCTACATAATAAATCAGTTGATGATAAATGGCATATTTTGACTTGGAGCTGAGATATGATAACAATTCTCGTCACTGCATAAATATATTTAGACTATACATATTTTATTGATATGAGTGATATTAAGATTCAGTAGCTTTAATTAATTTTTATTTTCCTTGCTTGGTCTGATACAAGCCATGTAGCTCCTGTAGCTGACATGTAGCTCCTGTGCTGACCATTTTCCAAATATACAAGAAGAATCCATGCAATTCACACCTGGGTAATATCAGTAAACACTGATATACAACTGATCTGTGGGGCTCAAGGAAAACATGTAATCATTATTAAATACTGAGATAACCAATGTGAAGGAGACAAATGGGGCATCTAAGAGCTACAACAGCTTCCCTTGCCTATAAGATTGTTTAGCTAGGTAGTTGTGCTTTGCCTGAGGTAAGATAATATTGATCAATCTGAATGTCAGCAATGAGAAATTCTACTGAAGTTCTACCTTCTTCAACATTGTCAAACCAAGAAGAAAGCAGAGAGTAGCCTTTTAGCATTCATAGCCATAACACATTACGGTTAATTATACAATGTTACAGCAATGGACTGGCCATCTGGCATACCAAGCAATTTCCCGGGGGGCCGGCAAAATTTATCGGTTGGCAAAGTTTATCATGGCGGATCCCCCCCCCACCCCGCTGAGTAAAATTTACCATGAGGGACACCAAAGTCCATGCCCGATTTTTAATCCCAGTCCAGCCCAGCAAAAATAATGACTATTCATGTAAGACACACTCAGCACAACAACACAACATTCTCAAACCAAGCGTGAATAATCCTGAATGACTTCCTACATTAGCAGGGCCTTGAGAGTTTTGCCCAAGCCATCGAAAACAATGAAACAACCCATAAACTCACGCTGATCTCCAGCTGCTAAAAGATAAGTCCAAGTTATCTCTGCCTTCATTTCATTGGGCATTTGTAAGATCAGTTTCTGCTGCAGTGACGAAAGGATCCACGTACAATGTGGACAGAAGGAGAGCTGGAGATTTTTTGGGTGTCATAACAGTAAGTAGAAACTAGGGATCAGAAAGTTTGAGTGGGTCTTGTGAGTGAGCTGGGATGAAGAATGAGCTTCACAACCTCAACTGTGTTCTTAGGAACCACTGACACAACTGGAATTTAAGCTTAATCACCTGACATCTCATTATATTTTTGCCATCAGAATACTTTATTTATAGTTACTTTAAGGGTTGTATTTCTACTTAATCACTGCACTTTTCCTTATCCAATGTTGTTCAGCTACTTTATTAATATGACCAACATTTTTTTTTAAATAAATATTTACAGAAGAGGATTGGGGCCACCATGAAAATATTATTTGAATTCTGACTTTTTTTCTCAAAATTCCGACTTTAGAAAAGTCAGAAAAAATGAAATAGAGAAAAAAAAAGTCAGAATTCAAATAATATTTTCATGGTGGCCCCAATCCTCTTCCGTAGATATTAGAGGGAATTAATATACTGGGTTTTTTTTTAATCGAGGCAAGTTGCTCAAAAGTCTGCTGAAGTGCTGCTGGCTAATTTCACTATAATTGGAAGTAATTATATATTGCTGGTAGGAAGATGCTTCCCACTTGCATCTAGCAGCATGCAAAAGTCTAGAATGAATGTTCTACCCATGGGGTGCAATAGGATGCAGAAATTCTGCAGGCCTGGAAGTTCACAAAGAGTTAGCAGAAAGCATTTACCTATCTGGCTGTAGAAAAAAGCGGAGGGGAGCAGCTCAGGACTCAAGGCAGCAACAGTTGAAGAGAACATCTGAAACACTCAGTAACTTTACACCTCTTTCGATTTGTTTGGAGCTGACCTACAGTAAGTCCATATCTATTGCGACATGCACAAATATCTGGCCATCTGGTATAGACAGGGTGTTGTTTTCTTCTAAAACTCAACAGAAGAAGAAAAGACTCAACAGTTTCTCGTTGCAAGACCCAGACACTTTTACATCAGAATTAATATGTAATTGAATAAAAGCCCCAGCATCATGAAAACAAACACTAATCATCAAAGTTGCCAAAGATAAATAAAAACTATTCAAAATCACCAGCACTTTATCAAAAGCAATATAGTAAAGCTAAGAGGCTCATTGTGTCCGCTTCATTCTTTTATGTAATAATATTGCCATGTTCACAGCTTGTTTCACTGTTGTTGCTTGGTTACTTCCACACATTTCTGAGTGAGACCTAGGCTACAAACTGGCTTTCTGTGGCACCAAATACTCACTCCAAAGTGAGCATTACAAACCATGAACAGATGTAGATGAGAAAAAGCCTTTCTAATGTAAAAACATTGTTGTTTTTATCATAATAATGATGCAAACAAAAGAAAGACTTTCAGGAAGTTATCTAGCGTGATTTGCTAAAATCTGCGAATAATATCAATCTGAGTGCATAGGTTTCACGCTCCAAAGGCAGCAGCAACTGTTGATGTCAAATGATAACATTTTCCAAAGACCTAGGGTATATTTTCTGCTCAGTGTAGGCATTGCAATATAAACACCTCTTCTCTTTACAAAAGGTAGGACCATTTTGATATCAATTTACCCTTAAGCACATTAACATAACATTAGATGAGATTACTGCGGATTTCTCTGATAGAAGCCAAGCAGAAACAGCTCACAATCTGCATGAGGCCAAAACTAATTCCAGCGTTTGCAAACACAATTTCCCGCAGCTCCTTATATATGAAAAGCATCTGTCACAAGAACAGCATTGTTTGCCTTTAAAATCGGGCTCTCAGAGTACAATCTCAAGCATTGCTGACATCATCCAGTATAAACTTCTGCCTGTGATAGGGGTTTAATCTAAAGCATATTCATTTGTGATAAGACATGCAGGTTATGTACTGTGTCTTTAAAATCAGATACCTGATTGCTGTTAATTATCTCTTACGAAGAATGACGTATATAGGCCACTTATCTTAAGGTACATAATAATTAGGTTCTGGGTGGTTCAAAATCGGCCAGCTTAACCATTATCTTCTGAAAAAAAGTAGGCTATGCAGTGCAGGATGCACTCTCTGCCCTTAATTCCCGTAAGAAAACATTTGTGGATCATTCTGTCTGCTTCACTTTGAGTAAAGTCTTAGAACTAAAATCTGTCCGCTTAAATCAAAATATATTGACTTCTATTCAAGCATGCGAATTAGCTGCATTTTTTTTTTAACTAGGGCGCAAATTCAAAGTCCAGTTATATTTTAGATGAAATATACATATATAAAAATATTTAAGATAAAGATTTGTGTCATCCGAAGTAATATTTAAAGCGATTATTACCTTGTTTCCAAACAACTGGCAAGAACAGCAGTTTAAGCACGCAGCATAAATATAAAATTCCCCCGCACCTTACCTGAGAAACACGGTCTCCCCTTGCCGGACTGTGATATTGTCCATCACTTTGTTATCTGACTGGGAGTCCCCTTGGCTGCGGACTGGCAATCCTGCGGGTACAAGAAAGAGCAGCCTGAGAGACAGGAGTACCAGGCACCTCCAGGACACGGCGAAGTCCACGCAAACGCTCATCTTCGCGTACAGATCGCTAGTCGGGCGTGCGGCGAAATCCCTTTCGGCAATAACGGTACGGCGCAGGCAGCCTATTTAATAAGAGTACATCTCTTAATCCGCTTCTTCACCTCCAGGTAGATCGCGTGCATTAAAAAAGGGGGAGGGGGGGAGGTATTTTCCCAGCGATCGGTGTTTGCTTCGGGTCTAAGCAACATCGACCATCACAGAAAACGAGTTTTTTTTTTTTAATTCTCCAAGTCGCATTTAAATTGAAACTTGTAGAGGATGCAGCTGATGGAGAGACAGCCGGAGGAGTAAATCTATTCCGTTTCAGGTAACGAAACTTCTGAGGTAAAGTCGAGCGGCTGGGCATCGGAAAACAAACGCGTCAAGGCGCCAGTAAGTTCATCGGAGAGAGAAATGCCGGAGAGGTACCCGTGATCGCTCCCTGCAAAGGCATCACAAGTCAATAAGAACCGAGAGCCTCCCTGGCGAGATACCCAGCGGTCTCAAGCGGGACCGCAATATCCCCAGCCCCCGATTCCAGACGGTTCTGCTTAATTATAGGGCGAGTTTTTCTTTTTAACTCCGCTTCTTGTACATGCTCCCCAAACACAAGAGTAAAGCAACTTAAAAAAGACGTAGTCAGGACTAAACAATGTAAACATCTGAGTATAACCAGTTTAATCAACTTTTACAACCAATATTCAAACGTGCAGCCAATTGTGCAACAATAATTGCTTTCGAATGAAACGTGTTTCACGGATAATATTGACACGGTGTAACACATTTATAATGTAATACCTTGCACGGATCAAAAGAATGACAGAAATATTGTTTTTTTTTTTTTTGCAAAAATATCCAAAGAATGCAATCAAGCTCACCAAAAAACGTATTGAATTAATTTAATTTTAAAATAGGTGACGTTAAGAAGAAAAGTTTATCTCCGTTGAAGCTAAGTATACACTGAATGGAACGTTAAGAGAAAATAAGTTCTTTTGGTTACTTTTTAAATAATTTCCTTATTATTGCTTAACTTCTTCCTTTTAAAGTCGTCAGGATTTTCACAAATAATGAAGCACTTGGCAAAATGACAGCATGTTAAGATTGTATTAAAAGTAGACTCAAAGCAGTGTGATGCAACTGAGTGACATGGAGCCTGTGATGTGACCACAGGCTATTGTCATATTTTTCATGAATGTTTGTATTAGAGTTACTAAAAAAGTATAGCTAATGGTTATCTAAGAGTTAAGGAAAGTCCCTCAATGGTGAGAGCACAGACCACTAGCCAGACATCATATACAGTGGTACCTCGGTTCTCGAACCCACTAGAACCAGTACCTAGAAGTCGATCTGAATATCAGAAGCCGAACCATGAACAATGACCTAATAATACAATTAATATAAATTGTACACGCCAGGAAATGAGTCATACTATAATGCAATTCTTACTTGAATGCCTTCTTCACAGACTGGACGATTAACCAAATAAAGCAGTGCAACAACTAACAATAAATAAACCACTAAGTTACGTGTACTATTACAGCATTTATGTCATTTATTAAAACTTTATTTTACCAGGTAAATTAACTGAAAAACCAGTTCACACTGCTTTACGTGATATTCAGGAGAAATAGATTACGCATCGGAACTTCCTGGGATACAAAAGTCATGCGTGTAACTAAACTCTTCGGCCAATAAGGGCAAATGTGTGTCGTCATGGAGGTGGTTCCAGTTTGTACAGCCATGTGAGAGGTTGCAATGCATCTAACCGTAATGTATTGCATCAGGATCAGAATGCGTTGCTTTAAACCAGCGCTGTAAGCAAGTCGAACGCACCCAATAACCAGACAGGGGAAACAAACTGAAACACGGACTTAATAGAGAGGACCAATGACAACAACCAGAAACAGCTGATCACATGGGGATCCCACACAAGGTTAATGAGGGGGCGTGGCACATGGAAGGAGCGGATGATAGGGGCAAGACAGCGGTTATGTTGGGATAAGATCTTTATCGTTTTGGAAGCCATTAAGAAAAAAATGCTGTTCTTGTTTTATCCTGTTCATTTTGTGTTCAAATGCTAAAAAGTAACATATTTAGGTGTAATTTTGGGGAGCTGGAATCCGATTAATTGGTTTTCCATTATTTCTTATGGGAAAAATTCGATCAGAACTCGAACTTTTTAGGATTCGATCCGGAGTCCGGAACGGATTAAGTTCGAAAACCGAGGTACCACTGTATAGCTTGCAATTTAAAGGCACATAAGCAAGGAAAAAATGCTTCCCATTGCAACATGCAGTAACAGTATACTTTCCGTGAGAGAGTAATTAAGGGGCTGTACGGTGGCCTCACACCCCCCCCCCCATTATACGAAAACATGCTCAAGTTAATCGTTGTTGCCAAATTGCCCAAAGTTGTGAGTATGTGTGCCCTGCAATGGGCCAGCAACCCATGGTGTTCTCTGCCTTGTGCCTGTAGGCCCTGCCCCCCCCCCCTTGACTCTGAATAGGACAACCAGTTACAGAAAATGAATGGATAAATATATTGTACTGTGCAAGGACAGTTAAAGAAAATGTAATTAGTTAAATAACTCAATGAGGTTTTGATTAGCCAAGCAAAGTCGGATAGTAGGAGAATCAAATAATGCATGGAAATGTTAGACGGTCGCTGAAAATACTGAGGTTTTGATTTTAAGAGAGGTTTTGAAATGGCTACACTGACACACGTTGACAGACATATAGTTTTACAGCAACATAAAAATCATTTAAACATGATTTTCTTTGACTGCCTAAGACTTTTGCACAGTACTGTATTTGGAAGGATATAGATAGGGAACAGGCAGAAGTGTGAAATAATTACTATGTCATCTATCCATTTGCTGTAATCACTTGTCCTGTTCAGGGCCATGGGGAGCCTGTAGCCTATGGGTACAAGGCAGGGAACAACCCAGGGTGGGACTCCAACTCATTGCAGGGCACACAGACACACACGCACACACACACTCACAGACACACATGCACGCACATACCATTCACATCTATGGGCAATTTGGTAACTCCAGTTAACCACAGCATGTTTTTGGACCTGGGGGGGAACAGGAGCATGTATGTCTTTATTTAATTATTTATTTAAATTTAATTAATTATTTTTTGTTTGTTTATTTATTTGATTAATTAATTCTAATTTTACATTCCAGTCCAGATTATTTTGTTGAGATTATCTCATAAGAAGTTAAAGGTGATACTCTGACCCTACAGTCATCTTCACTGAAAGACATTTCCAGTTTTTGCATTAAAATAAGCAAGATTTATTACTTTTTGTTTATTTTTCCCCTCATCTTACTTTAACCAGTTTTATGTGATGTATAGTTCAGTTTTAGAATCCCTTTACAATTCATTCATTCTGCAGAATTCAATTTCAAACCATGGAGATAAAGTCACTCCATTACCCACCAAAATTCGTATATACACAGACTGGCTGAAGCCTGAAACAGACCCGCCAATGCCCAAGACAACAAAACGTAATAAAAAATGTCCCTAATTTCTGAACACTTGCAAGCCTAACAGAAAACGATCTGTAAGTATGTCATACGTCATTAAGTTTACATCAGAGTGCTTTCTGCTGAAATGCGTGCTGCATTTATCACATATTTATAAAAGTTTTATTGTATTATGTGGCATGCATTTGCTAAACATCATCCGGTGTACATTTGCAGATTATCCATCTTCCATAAGCACTTATCCAGTTCAGAGCATGAAAACCCAAACACCCCTGATGAGATACCAGTACCTCCCCCAGCAAGAAGTGTCCATGTAAGAAAAAAAATAGTAAAGAGTAAACACAGCAGCTAGGGGGAATGAGGGCAAATTTGCAAGCAAATGAAAGAATGATCTACTAAATCCATTCATTTTGAATTTAATTTCTTTCTGCATTTCAGGACGTTGGTCTTTCAGAGCCAAACCGTTGCGCGAGAAACATTGTCCAGATGTCACCCTCATGAAGGCGTACAGGTGTGACACAGGGAAAGGTGTTTCAAGCGACTTCTGCTCTGACAATAACAAAAAGGTCACACCCCCTAATAAATTCTTATAAATAAATAATCTTAGCATTAGAGGAGCAAAAAGTTTCTGAAATGATAAAATGACATAATATTTATTCAGGTATCCTGTCACTAGCAGACAGATGTTTACCCTGGCTGTTAAGAGATATATGCAAAAGGAATCATCATGGATTTATGATTGCAATGCTATTATGATTTATTTAAGGTACCTCCCAAACAGGTATCGGACCGGAAGAAGAAGGTGTTACAGGTGCGTTGTGGCATATGGTGTCCTGTTTTGGAACTGTCTGCTGCCTCTGCCCTCTCTGTTATCCTTTGACTGGTCCCACGTTTCAGTTACGGGTTAAAGGTCACATGGACTGCTTTCTCAAGAAGCTCAGCCAGCACTATCCTCAGAGATGAAGCTGCTGCTGGATTTTATGTGTTTCGCTACTGTTTCTACCTTTTTACTGAAATGCAATATCATTCCTCCTTATTTATTGATGTGCAATATGACATTACTGTGACCCAATGTAACATTACCTGTGTGTCAGACTCTTTCAAAATGCTAATATCTAGCACATGTGCAATAATGGTATGTGCATAAGAATGTGCATAAGCCGTATAATTCAGTTTTTAATATTTCTGTCTTCAGTAATACATTTTTATTCTTGGCCTGTATTTATAGTGCTGCTGCCTCACAGCAAGAAGGTCCTGGGTTCGGTCCCTGGGTTCGTTCCCAGGTCCTTCCTGTGTGGAGTTCACACGCTCTCCCCAAGTTTGCGTGGGTTTCTGCCGGGGGCTCCAGTTTCCTCCCACGGTCCAAAAGCGTGCAAGTTGGCCCTGTAATTGTGTGCGTGTGAGTGTGTGCGCCCTGTGGTGTGTTGGCATCTGCCCGGGGTTGGTTCCTGCCTGCGCCCATTGTTCCCGGGTTAGACTGCCCAGGGTGCTGCCCAATTCTGTACCCTGTGCTGGCTAGGATGGACTCCAGGACCCCCCTGTGACCCTGACCAGCATAAGCAGTTAGAAGACGAATGGAATAATTAGGTGATTCTGAATTAATTCACAGAATCCTGCTTGCTAGGAGGATTTAAAATGGGCTAGGGTATATCGGCTGTATGAGTGTCGCACTGAAATGGGCTAGGGTATATCGTCTGTCTGAGTGTCGCACTGAAATGGGCTAGGGTACAGTATATCGGCTCTATGAGTGTCGA
>JABFEA020000110.1:18822875-18865469 GCA_019775915.2 Cyphomyrus plagiostoma | reverse complement strand
GTCGCACTGAAATGGGCTAGGGTACAGTATATCGGCTCTATGAGTGTCGCACTGAAATGGGCTAGGGTATATCGGCTCTATGAGTGTCGCACTGAAATGGGCTAGGGTACAGTATATCGGCTCTATGAGTGTCGCACTGAAATGGGCTAGGGTATATCGGCTGTATAAGTGTCGCACTGAAATGGGCTAGGGTATATCGGCTGTATAAGTGTCGCACTGAAATGGGCTAGGGTATATCGGCTCTATGAGTGTCGCATTGAAATGGGCTAGGGTATATCGGTTGTATAAGTGTCGCACTGAAATGGGCTAGGGTATATCGGCTCTATGAGTGTCACACTGAAATGGGCTAGGGTATATCGGCTGTATGAGTGTCGCACTGAAATGGGCTAGGGTATTTCGGCTGTATGAGTGTCACACTGAAATGGGCTAGGGTATATCGGCTCTATGAGTGTCGCACTGCTGTGTCACATGCCTCTAGTGAGAATCATTCCCATCTCCAACTTGCTCATTCTCCCATCAATCACACAGTTTGACTAGCAGTATAAGAAGTGTGACTCAAAGAGTATGCCCATCGCCTTCACATAAAGGCACCAGGGCTGGTAAAACAGAACTTTCAACATCTTGATGAAAAGGATAACAACACGAAGTGAGGGACTCATTATCACAACTTTGCCGGCTCTGACGGCGCCACATCGTCAGCTTGATGAATGGCCTTGCCACAGTTCCCCCCGGACACGTGTCACCTCCAATCCCATGTTAGAATCTGCTTTTTGCAGGACAGGAAACTAAATGAAGCTCCAATTCACCAACACTTCCTTTCCACACTACCAATCCCATGAAGCTCTGCTGGATTGTAAAGGAGGTCCAGTTATTTCATCTTCTAAATAATTATAGTTATTTTTTTATCTCTTGTGTTTTGTGTGGATTTTCTTGAGTCATATTAATTAGGATAACAGTATAACACATTGAATAGGCTGTCTCAGCATATAATTCACTCAGGTTCCGGTTACTTTATTTCCAAAAAAAATTAAAAATAATGGTAAATGCTAAGTAGTGCTATAAAATTGTCTGCACTGTTTTTCTCCATTTGAAATGGTTCACCAAATACACTCTTTTTTTGGTTCCACCAGGCTTGCTATTCACAAAGACAATTAAAATTGCATGTAGCTGCCAGCTCCTCTTGCATCTAGAAAAACTCATTTAATTATGCCTCCTAATTTACATGGTCCGTTTCAATGGAGTGGAAACGCAAATATCGCTGATCGCTGTAGCAGACTGTATTCAAGATCAGCAGCTCACAAAATTCAAACTGATAACTGACAAGGTGATTACAGGATGATGTTAAAGGTGAGCCATAACTCCATAGGTATCACACCTCATATTTTGCCTTCACAACAATTTCAACAATTATAGATTTAACATATTGCACAAAGGCAGTGGTTCGTATTCTGTCTTTATGACTGAACAGATTCAGAGCACAGACCTTGATAACCAGATGGCAGTGTGTAGTCATTTGTGCCCTGGTACATGGACGGTTTAGTATTTTCAAGGGCGCAGAAAATGTAGGTGATTGTTTACATGCGGCATTTACCGCAGCTCTTTGCATCCTGGTTTGTTGAACCTTTGACTGAGACCTACTCCATCAACATCACGGAGGGTGAAGTAGGGAGAGGGGGAGGATTCTCAGTTCTGAGGATCAGGACTCCAAGATCAGAAGGACACAGTTTTGAATCCCATGGGTGGCAGTTCAGGGCCCTGAAACCTGCTTCAGGGCTTCTGATTAAATGGCTGACCCTGTGCTCTGACCCCAAGCGCCACTCTTACCTCTCTGCGTGTCTCATACTACAGTAAGATGATATACAGGCTCACAGAAACTCTTGGGACACTTGCTTAATTCTGTAAAAATGTTGCAAATTAATTGGTTTCATAACAGAAGTCCATTGACAAGAAATGCTTAACATATCTGCACATATCATCTGAACAGACATTTTCTTTTTATTAAGTGTCACAATTTTTTTGACTGACTCATTCAGTTCTGTTCTAGCGATTTTACTATTAATTACAACTGTAGTCAAGCCAAGTGGCTTTTTGTCATTTCAATCATACACAGTCTGTACAGTACACAGTGAAATGAAACAATGTTCCAAAAGGACTGTACGGGCAGGCATTGCAGGACATGCACAGACATTGCAGGACACTGCAATAAGACAAGAAAGTGGCGTATAGAAAGACTGCGACCTCCATCCCGAAGGGATACTAGACACAAATGTTTGGTGTTTTATGTTATTTCAAAGGTGTTACTAATCAAAAGGCATCTAACGAGGCTTGTCGATGAACTCAAAGCAGCTGTTTAAGAACGACACTTACCAATATTACTGGATGTTTTTAATGTGATATATATTTTTGTAAACAAATAAATAACGATTTTTGTTATAAAACCAGTAAATTTACAATATTTTTACTGAATTAAGCAATCTTGTTTTTCTGTGAGCACTATGTGAAAACTAAAAAAATCCTAGGTATCAGTACTTATAAATATCACAATTATTATTAAACACTGTATCTGTTCTCCTACCATAATCTAACTCTTTTGGTCACCTATTGCAATATAGGGAAACGTCCAGAACCACCTCACGTTAACATTTTCTGGAGCTCTTGTTCCATCCACATTTTTCATAGGAAGAAAATACAAGAAGGTACTTACTTCTTCTGCTTCCAGACAACAAATAGGACTCATATACATTCCACAGCATCATATTCTATACGGTAAGTTTGGTAACACTTTACTTAAAGCAATCATCATAATGTATTATAGAAACCTTCATAATGCATTATAATACATTCAAAAAGTATTATAAACATGGCTATAACTATTTATAAAAAGACATCATAGCCATGTTTATTATGCATTATGAATGCTCTATAAAGCTCTCATCTATAATGCAGCATAGATGCCTTCACAATGCATTATAATGGTCAGTATAAGAATTAAGGATGCTTGTTGCTGCATTATAAAGGTATCTATAGTGTAGGTGAGAGCTTCATAGAGTTGTCATAATGCAGAATATGTCATGCCTTTTTTATAAATAGTTATAGCCAAGTTTATAATTTCTTATGAACGCATTATAATGCATTATGAAGGTATACGTAATGCATTATCTATACGTGACTACATGATTAATGGTGACAATGGACTGAACTGAATGCAACAATGTTGAAATAAACACTACCAAGGGCTCCTGCATAACACCCAGCATTACAATTTTGCTTACAGTCCCACATGATTATTTCTCCATAATCATCCTTAGCATTAGCGTAGCAGGTCCCCGTATCAGAAAATGCCCTGACAATGTGGAAGTAATTATGGGGATATCTGAAAGGATGACAACAAACTGCTAGATATTTTAGACATTCATAAAGGTCTCCTATGCGTTCTGCAGATCAGTTCATTAGTGTGACATTCTTGGCAGTTTTTTGGATTTATGTGCTGCTTTAAAGGAAACCGGCATATTATTGTTACAGTCTCTCCAACAGAGTTAAATAGTTATTACAGAGGGATGAACAGGTATGATACAGCAGAGTTTCTCAAGCCGGTCCTCGGGGACCCCCAAATGGTCCATGTTTTGCTCCCTCCCAGCTGGGAGCTGCAAAAACATGGACTGTCTGAGTGTCCCGAGGACCGGGCTGAATAACACTGTGATAGAGTTATTAGAGACAGTTAGTCAGGTAAACACACTACAGCTTGCATACAGTCACTCTGGGTGTTTGATTCTGACCAGCTGCAATGTATGTGCATGGAGTTTACTACAATCCAAAGACATGTAGTTATGCTAACTGGGATCTCCAAATTACCCATAGTCTTTGTGCTCTGCAATCCACTGTGCTCCCTGTCGTATACCCTATGTCTGAGACGCATCAGAAATAAAAAAAAAAATCTGAAGGTCTTTTTTTATAGTGTCCTTAGACAGAACATAGGATAGGGCCACTGATTACATGTCAGATAGGCAGTAGCAATTCAGTGGCTGGTCCAGTATTTCACATTGACAGTTGTTTAACTACACAGTTAATAGTTACAAAGCTAGAACACTGATTTCAAAAGGATGACTCCCATCACACTACCTACCTGTGTTGTAATTGGATCCCATGAGAAACAAGAGAGCCAGGAAAAATATCACTTGAAATGTAAGCTCTGTTTTGTCAAGCCAAAGACAGGAAGTAAAATGACTTAGGCTTTCAAATACAGAAGGTAAACAATAATTAGGACTAAACAAAAAGCCCCCCCTCCAAAATTATGTGGCAACTGTAATGGTTTTAAAGGGAAGCAGTAGTGGCTGAGCCAGAAATGCGACAGCATGACTCAAGAGAGGCTGATGTTGGATCCCCTACAATCAGAAATGAAGAATGAAAAAGTGTTCGGCTAGAGGAAAGCAGAAACCACAGAGCAGAGGTGGCCATTACATTCTTTAAAAAAAGAAAAGAAAAAGATTTATGGAAGAGAATTCTTTATCGCTCACCAGTAAAGGCTTTCTGGGGCAGGGTATTTGTGCTTAAGTTTGACAACCGTGACGCTGCCATTTTGTCAAGAATCTCCAGTGATGGGGCCTCCATTTAAAGGAAAAAAAAAGAAAGCCTACTTTATTCTACGTGATTTTTGGAAAATATGTTTCCACAGATTCCCCGGTACTCGTGTCCGGTGGGGAGCGGCAGGATAACGAGACGTCCCCCAGAAAAAGCGGTTAGCTTTGTTGGGCGAGTGTCCATCATGACCGCACAAAGCAAATAAAGAAAAGCGACCCCTTGGAAATAAGGTGTGCGCTTCAAGCTAATTTAGTTGTTGGTTGGTGATGGGGAAACAATTATTACACTTTTATTAAAATTAAAGAGGCAGAAATGGGAGTCTGCTGGCAGCTATTATAGCACGCCCGGGTTCATCAACATTACGAGGGCTTTGTGTAGCACTTTACCTCAGCAATTTTGAGGGTGGCTAGTCCCAGCGAGACTCCAGCCACTGTAAGCCTGACCTGTACTGCTCCTTACACCGTTATTTCCCTTGGTGACGGCGCTTTAATAAAGACATTTTGCTGCTCCGTGAGGTTTCCTAGTATTCTGCAGCTTAACAGGCTTCCGGAGTCATCGCGGTCCGCTTGAGTCACAGCCCCACAAATATCCAGCTTTCGTCAGCTACTTGTTTTCAGTCGACATGTTTTCCTTTTTACTCATTTTAATAAGTCTTCATTGGATGCTTTGTGGAAGTATGGCTTTTGCGGACGGCAGTGTGTGGCTCAGCAAGTTAGGCTGCTGTGCTTGTGATCGAAAGACTAGTAATTCAAAGCCTCTGGTCAGCAGAGTGATTTCACTATTGGGCCCCTGAGCAAGACCTATAACCTGTGATTGTCCCAGGGACTATCTGACCCAGCTGTTTTTAAAAAGAAAACACCTTGGATGAAAGCTGCTGCTGAATAAATTATATGTAAATTAGCTAAACAAATCAACACAGGAGATATAGGAAACAACGACTGTCCTTTAACATTGCCAGAGGTTTGGATGGCGTTTTGGGCTCATGGTTGAAAAGAAGGCCTCTTATTGTAATGTTCCTCTCCCCTGATGCTTCATTGAAAATATATCATAAACTGTGAAGCTGCAAGTATCACAACCATCAACAGCAGCAAATACTAAGTAAAAAGCCGACAAGGTACCATCAGCTACACTGCTTGGACCCATAATTATTTTTTAAGAGTCTCACTATTTTCAGGGGAGTAGATTATTTAGATATTAAACGGGTGAGGTACAATTATCTAACAACAACTAAACTTTAATAAAAGAATAAACAGTTTATTTGAAGAACAAAGAAATGTTTCACTCGATTTTGGATACGGAAACATTTTAGTGATCCAGTGCTGGATTGAATTGGAGTGAATTGAGTCCCAGGAGATGCAGGACATGCTGGATGGGATGGCGCGCCACTGATGACACAGACGTTACAGGAAATGTAGAGCCACTGGTATTTTGAAACCATAGCAGGAAACCAGAGTACCTAGCGGAAACCCACATGAATGAGGGAAAACATGAAAAAGCCACACACACTCACTCACTCTCACTGCATATTTTGTATAAACTGTATAGGAATAAAAAATAGCAATACTGTGATCATATGACACTGCTTTACTGTACCGTTATATTTACTGAATCAGAATGCGGGTGTTCTTTGTGCATTCTGTAACACCTCCACATGTCCTCCAGCATCCCTCAAGGTCCTTTAGCAGGCTACACCGATACATCTCTGTATCATCAGAAGTATATGCAGGGCAGGTCAAAGGTTGCCAGGCAGGAAGGCTCTCCCTGATTGGAGGAATGACTGAGCAACTTACAGCCAATTGAACACAAACCTGCAGTCACCCATCAGCTCTGTATGGTGACCAAGTATCATAACCAACCTAAATGCTCCCCCCTGTGGCAGAAAGGCGCCAATAACCTCCATCTTGTCAGATATCATCCCAATATTTTTCTTGCAGGTGTATGAAATTTATTAAAAGTGACAAATGGCACCTTTTATCCAAAAATATTGGTATGTTGAAGACACAGCATTTTTTTAATCAAATGACTAAATACTGACTTTTTCTATTTATTGACATAATAATAATAATTTTTAAAGAAGTAGAATTTTTGACAGATATTACATAAGAAATACTGTGGCTTAGCACTGTGGTTGGAAGGTTGCCGGTTTGAATCCCAGGGTCAGCAGAGCGATGCCAACATCAGGCCCTTCAGCAAGGCCCTTAACCCCAAATCCTCCAGGGGTGCTGGATGCTCGCTGACCCTGGGTTCTGACCCCAAAACTTGCTCTGTATGATATATGAATACTTTTATTAATGAAGTGTGTGTCTATGGATATCTGTGTATGTATATGTATGCGTATATATTTTTTTCAGAAGCTCTCTTACTACATTTTGTGAAAATATGTGTGTACGTGTGTGTGCGTGGATATATATATATATATATACATACACATATATATTTTTCACCAGATGAAGTAAGAGATCCTGGAAAAAAAAATAAATCATAGTTACCCGCCTCAGTATGCTCTCATATTAAATTTTGAAACTTTTATTAGTCAATCATGTTTTTCTCTGCTTTTAATGAAATGCTTTTTCCACAGCTCCCCTGGTAACCGGCAATGAGTTATTCTGAATAATATTTGGAATGTGCCGGAAGCAGCACAGTGCTCAGGCTTTGCAAGTAGCCTGTAAGCAAAGGAAATACACACAATGCATGCTATAGTTACTGCTCTAATGTAGAAATTTGGTAGAAATTGCCTATGGTTCTCGCTATGCTTTAAAACAGCTTGAGCCGTAAGTTGTTTGGCTGTGGTGGGTGCATCTGCTCCCTCACACCACTGGGACTAGAGGCACAGATCCTGTGTATGTGGAGGCTGCATGTTCTTCCATGTTGCACGGCTCGCCCATAGCCTGCGTACCCTGACGCAGACTGTCATCCTGTCCACAGTGTAGCCTTGCCTTGCCTGGGATAAGCTCCAGGGACTCTGTGGTTAGAAGATGTTTGGATGGATTTTGTGATTAAATAATTCATTGGTTTTATCTAGAATATTTTTCAGTGTGTGTATGTGTGTGTGGGTCATATATACATATATTATATTATAGTGTGGGGCCCAAACATCCCCAAAATGTGATAAAAACCTGTTTTTTGATGTCGTGGGGACCACCTTTTCTGTCGCCACAAGGGGAACCTAAATTCTATAAAAATCTGTGACTCAAAAGTCACGTGTTTTGTTTGGTTACTCGTTAAGGTTAGGGCTGGGTAGGGGTTAAGGTTGGCAGTGTTGGTATATAATTTTACCCCCAACAACCCAAATAAAACCGTCTATTCCTACTTTCTATTTCCAGCAGGATTTGCCCCCTGCTGGTGGGTCAGTGCGTGCGCAGTCTGCATGATCACCCTCTTTGTGTGGGTTTCCTCCCTTAGTATAAAATCGTGTGGTGAAGCAAACTGGCAGCTCTAAAGGAGTGCATCCTCGGTGACAGACTGGCCTCTTATCCAGGGAAAAGCTTCAGGCTCAATGTGACTCTATACTCCATAAATGGTATGGAGATACATACACGACTGTGCAAAAGTCTCAGGTTGCCAAAGCAAATGATGTTTGAATGGTCATGTTGGTGTAAAACCATGATATCATGTCTGTCGAAATGTATTAGCTTAGCCATTTCAAAACCTCCCACAGACCCACAGCAATATTTGCAGTAAACATCCAATATATCAACACATTTGCTGAATTGACCACTATAGCCTACCATGTTAGGTTAACCAATAGCATATCAAATGATAGCACTAATTAAGCATATTAATAACTGATTATGAAAATTAACAAATATATGGAATATACTGACCGGCTGGAAGAGAAACCTCTAACACTAAAGGTAGGTATAGAAGAAACCGCTCTGTTCCAGATATGTTTTCATCAAGAACTAAACCAAACGTTCTGTTCAGGTTAATCTCCTTGGAGATTAACGATAAATATAATAATATGGATTTATTACAAGGTACTGCTAAAAAAAATAATCACGTCAGCTTACACAGCTGAGATCTTACAGTACTCAAAAATCCAAAAGACTGTGTGCCTTCAGGGAATCGCATGTGGTATTAACCCGTATATTTTTATTATTCGCATAGATATTTCTCTCGCAATGCTGCCCACTTTACAGTACTGTCAAGTAATCAAAATCAATGAAGCAAGAAAATACGGAATACTGTCTAATAAATAAAAATTGTAAAAGATATAACGTGAATCGCAAAAGTAATGGTTCATCTATTCTCGCCACGCAGACCGGAACAAATCCATGCATGTGGCGATAATTATTTTTCTTTGTTCACTTGTTAGCTTGTTTTTCTTCCCATAATGCACTCCGTCTTTGTTGCGCCTTTTCCATTCAGGCGTTATTAAAAGGCAAGGGAAATTGTCCCCCAGACGTCGTAATAGAAAGCCTGACAAAACGCAGTCCCCATGCTGCGTCGAGCCAAGCCGAGCCTTTCATGCCATTTATTTTTCTTCCTGAGCGAGAGGAGCCGGCAAGCGGGGCGGGAAGGCCGGCATGGCGACGCGTACGGAAGCGGGCCGGAGTGGCGTGTGCAGCCGCGCGACAGTCCGCAGCTAGACAGTAAAACTCATAATAAGCCGGGATCGTCCGTAAAACTGCACGCGTGTCAGTAGAGAAGAAAAAACCGCACACACAGATATGTAAATGCATTCTCCGATAACCGAGGCACTTTTAGTGCCACATATAATTAAATTCTTCCAGTGCAAAATAAAGATAAGGACCCCATTAGACCTTTAAAACATTCCAGGATAATGGATTTTTTTGTGGTTGATGGAGCAGCTCATGGGGGACAGATGGGATTTACTCTCCAACGGTGTGCCGGTGGCGGCCCCGCAGCTCAGGAAGTCGCGGGAATTTGATGCGCCATTGGCACCACAGGCAAATGAGATTACGGCTGGAATGGAATTTACTCACACGCTGACAGATATACAGATCCCCACTGGATATAATACGGGCACAGGGCTGTAAAACCCATCATCTGTGAGGTGAATTACACACGGCTTAGGACAACTTGTTTAGTTTAGGGGATCCGGATGGCCGTGATGATTTACCTGCCCGGCCCTCTTTTGCTCTCTTGCTTCCTCCCTTCCAAGGGCGAAGTGAAAAGGGCGCAATGTCTGTCATTTGTTTGTGTGTATTTTTTTCGTTCCTCACCCCGTTCCCTTGCCCCAGGAATGCCTGGGGAACGCTATTTTAGCGGACTTCCTCCTCCTCCCGCACCGTCCCGAAACGCGGTTAAATCGAGACTTTCTGCCTCGGCAGCATGGCACATTACATCTTTCTCAAGGCGTTTCTTCGCCTCTTCATTTCCTGTGTCCCATGAGCGCAACAATCTGCCCAGTTTATTTATAAACATGCCTCCGGTTCGGTAGTAAATCTGTCACTACAGCACATCATATTCATTTCACTTTAGCCGTCAAAAAACACATATTGCCAACCAAGCAACTGTAAACTATCCAATCAAATTACAGCATTCCCTCTTCTTACTGAATAATCTTTATTTATTTCTTTGTTGAATAACTTTTTTTTTTCTCACCCTGCTCCTGCTGTCAATGTTTGAAATATGTACTTAATTACGTAATGTGTCCACTATCGATCTCTGTGAATTTACACCCACTGATAACCGTTCCCTTAAACCGAACCACAAAGATTATTGGAAACTATCGAACAACACATTTACCATGTCGAGGGGTATCACGATGGTGCTCGAGAATTATAACGGTTTACGACCTCCAGCGCTAAATTATGCATCGGCTCAATAACCTGCGTCTTCAAATTGCGTTCTTGAGCAGGAGACTCATGATTTTCCTGCTCTCAACCACCATTAAGGTTCCACTCCAACTTGACAAAAGGCTGCAGAAAAAAAATGGTTATAACTCACTTTTCATGTGGCAATTTCCACAGTGTTTCAACAGTTTGCCAGCAGTTCCAACAGCAGCCTTCAAATTGAATGTGATCAATGTCAGAAAGATGGAAAGACGTGAGTTTTGAAATGAACTGTTTTCACAATTTGCTGTTTGTTTGAGACTTCAGCAAGGGAGGCTCAGTGGTTAGCATCCTATATCTCCATGCTTGGGGGGTTGAATTTTGCCTCTGCCCTCTCTCCCACAATCCAAAGACATGCAGTCAGGCTGATTAGCTTCTCTGAATATCCCACAGTATTCGACTGAGTATGTGCCCTGTGATGGACATGCACCTCAGGCAGGGTGTACCCCAGCCTTGCACCCTATGCTACCTGGGACAGGGGCAGGACTGAGAGGTGGGGCAGCTGGGACCCCAGGGCCCAGCCAGTGACACCAAGGGCTTCCCTCTAACTGAAAAATTCACTTGTACATAATACATTTGCAAGAATTAAGGAGCTAATATCATGCATATTAGATGAACTTGTGACATGCTACTTTTACATCTCCCATTGTTATGTACACAATGGTGGGAGTAAAAGATAAACAAATAAATAAAACAAATAAATAAAAATTGGTACAATACTTAAAACAATGTTGAAAAGTTATAGTTTGTAATGTTTTGTAGTCAAGCTATGTTGTCGAGGTGTGTATTTAATGAAGAAAAGTATGTTTTTGGAATTTGCTAACTAATGCAGTGCATGATGGGTAAAAATGATGTTGTTCCGCCAATGGCCTGGAATACACCTCAGCCCTGTGGTTGCCCGTGTGACCCTGACCAGGGTAAATGGGTGGAAGATGGATGATTTTAGTGATATTGCATATTATTGCTTCTAAACTATTTACTTGCAACACCTTTTGAGCTTTCTCTGATAAATCATGATGAATACAGACGCAGGCATTCTGCAGACTGACGCTGCACTGCTCTTCTGGTGATTGCTTCAGAATTCCCCAATTTATTAAAGACATTTCTAATCATTTTAATGCAACATATCATCCTAACTGAGGCGTTTACCAGTCAGACAATTGTTCGCAGCCACACCGTGTTAATACTGCACTGTGGTAGCTCGAGATACCATCAGCGAATAACGCGCCGGCTTATTATGTAAAAAACAAAGTGAGCCACACTGATTTTTAAAGGAGCAGAAGTGCAGTCAAAAACTAATTTTGCAGACATAAAGTGAGCTATGTGGGGGAGGCTCAAGGATCATGCTGAACCTGCCCCTATATGGAATTATGGAAGATGCATGAAAGCAGGAAATGTGCTTGGGTTCCATATTAAAGGGAGTATGGCCTATATATGAATTAATAAGGTAATTAATTAAGCACTTTGGGAAGAGAGAGAGTGCACATATCAATTTTTAGTAATAATTGTCAAATAAATAAATAAGGACCCAATGCTGGAAAAATGTTTATAGATGATGAAGGAATGAAGTAACTTTTTCATTTGCGCTGGAAATTTGTCAAGAAAAATTTATTGTGCTTTATTAACAGTAATAAAAAACAGTATCCTAGTGGGAATTCACCCTATATTTACAGGAACTTTGAAAGATAACATTCTAAGAGGACTCTGGGAACTTAAGAAGTCAGAACAAGCACTACGGGAATATTCAGACAAATGGCCTTGAGCTCACCTTTTCAGAACATACCGGTGAATCTGGAATATGGAACAAAAGTGCTTTTATTCTTAAAATAAACCTTAAATTAACATGCCCTAATAATTTGGGAAATATGCTAAACACCAAGACAAAAACACTTGATGTATGGGCTAAAGGAATGGATATCTCTGTGTGATTTTATGGTAAAAACAAAAATCCTTTTCTTGAAGGAAAATTATGACACATTGTGATGGATCCGGATAGAAAGATATTGCCTTCCCTTTCTTACGGGTGGCGGATACATAGTATCGCCCTTTACTGGTGGATCACATGTGCCATTTCAATTTTACATTCTTAAATACTTGGCGTGGTACCAGTTGAATTGTTAATTAATTGGTTAATTATTGCAAATATTAAGATTTAACATGAATTGTAATGGAGAGCTAATCATACATAAATTAGGCGACATGCTCAAATGATTTAGAATCTAAGGGGGTCATATTACTGCAGGTGGGGGGGGGGAGAGAGGCTTTGTGGGGAGCAGTAGGTGAATAACACTAGTCAGCTAATGAATGGTAATGGGGAGTGTGATTTATTCATTTGTGTGCAAGTTTCTGAAGCACTAAAGTATTCTGTGCAGTGGGTGGTGCTGCATGGCCTTAAACAAGAATGTATCACATCCGCCTTTCCTGTAAATGCAAATGCAGTCATTTTATTAGATTCCGTGTCTCCCTGACTGTTATTTAAAAATATACTTCTTGTCGGCATGGAGGGGAAGCAGGACGTCCACTGCCTGACAAAATGCACCCACAGCATCGAATACCACGCAGAGCCGACTGCTTTGAAATCAAAGGTTACATGAAGAAAGGTATCTCCTGCTCGGAGAGATGGTGTTTTCACATTTTCACCTTTGACACCTCTTGAGGAGATTTCTTGATGGTAGACTTTTGCCCACCCCCCACCCTTTGAAGATGAGAACCCCTACCCTTGCTATTTCCCCGCAAAAGAAATCAGTCAGAATCAAACTGAATCTCATCCAGTCCAGCTAGTGTTTTCTAACAGCAAACCCATCTGTATTATTATTGTTATATATGTTGGGCTCTGCCTCCATTTCGACAGGCCAGCCGAAAACAACAAAACAATAAACGGTGAGGAGCGAGATCGACGCCGTGATTCATGCCCGCTGTTCCCATCAGGATCAAGACCTTGTGTTTTCACCACCGGTCCATCGGAGAAAATGATCCTGCTCTTTCAAACGTAAGATATTTTATTGATCGCTTGATCACTTAACACCTCTTCAAGGGCGCTGTGCTGGTCAGATTCATATAATATCAGCTTGTATTACTGTACAGAAAACCCGGCCAGGCAAGTGTAAAATAATATAAAATATTAACTTATAATATCTTAAAACATATGTGCTATGTACTGTGCTGAAAATGTACTGCATCATAAATATAAAAAATCCTGCATCATAAATATAAAAAAAATATATAAACAAAAAACCATCTCATTCATGAAGTATCTATGTATTATTTGAATTGAACAAAGCCCTTTCTGAGCTGTCCTTTGCCTTGTCGAGAGCAAAAGAGTGTTTTGGGGTGTTAATCACATTGCCAGCATCCAGCCAATCACATCAGAGCACGTTTCTGTCTGACAAAATTGGAGCAGATGGTTTGAGTGCCCTGTAACTCAACGATGCAAACCCGGCCATTCATATTTCATCTCCTCCTTTCTACCAACTCGTGTCCTGCTATTCATCAAAAAATATGCACACACAAATATCTTCTGTCAGGCAGCCCTTCACTAGTTTTAGCCAATTAGGGAAATATGTGGAAAATATGCATTAAGTTCCGATGCCTAGAAATCTGTCTTTTGGAACAATAATATCCATTACAGAAGTCAGTTTTTTCACAGCTAATTAAATCCTAGTGGCAAAAAATGAGGTTGGAAATCTATTTTTAATATTTATTATAAACAACACAAAGCCTGTACAGTGTGGACTTGAAATTCAGTTTTCTATTATTTATAACTATTTAACTCCTTCAGGCCCATAATCATGTGATAAGGATGACATCACAAGTGATCAGCTTAAGGCTTCTGCATCCCTTGAAGCTAGCCCCAAAAATCTTGCTCCCTACCGATTACCGCATCTATTTTTAAGCCGCCCTGAATGTTATGTCAGTTTAAACACAGCGTACTATTTCCCCCATCAGCACACAAACACAAAGCGTTACAGCTCAGCTATTCCTCAGCGCGGTGGGATAGCAGAAAGCTTTTCTGATCTGCCTGTTCATGCTGATTACATACTCCCTAATTCCCCCAAATCAGACCTGACTAATCGATTTTTCAATCAACCCAAAAATGGACTTAAGTTTGCATCTTTTCCAGAAGAATATATGAAAGTGAAAATAAAAGAATAAGCTACCCAACCACTGAGGGTCAGCCCCAGCATTGAGGGGACAGGCATATTTATATAAGCGTTATCGGTGGCAAGGCTTTTGTATAGTATCGAAAGACTTTTTAACATGATATAGAAAACTCATTGGATAACTGCTACACTGTATAGGTTCCCTGTGTTGATGCAGAGGTGACACTAGTGAATGACAGAGGCTAGGAGGTAAACTGGGAAAAAAATAACAGTGAAAAAAGTTAGCAACTTCAGGGTGAAAGGCGTTATGCCATGTCAGGCGAATGCACAGGTATCAGGGAGGTGGGGTAACAGGTCACGACTACAGCTGATATTTCAATAGGGTAGGATTGTATAGGCCCAACTAATGTTTCTGCCATTCTCTGTATGCAGTAGTCATTCTAGCATGACTGATTATAGCCACTACACACAAAGGTAAGCTATATGAACAGAGAGGGTCACCTTATTTACAAAAACATGTTGAATTATGGTCAGACACAGTCAGCCCTTTATGCTGCTATATTTATTGTTTACATCCTGTGTTTTATACTTTGAAGTACTATGAAACTATGCCTTTGTTACTTTTTGTTTGAATTCTGAAACCATGGTCCTGGAGGATTGTTATTTCGTGCCACTGTATACTTCTATACGGACGGTATGATAATATAGTCCACTTGACTTGAATTGGGTTAGAATCAAATGCAATGTTCGGGAGTTCAGAAACACTGATTTTCTTTTTATGAAAACTAGGAGCCGTGCTTAGACCACCATCGACCTACGAGGGCTCCAAGAAGCCCTTTCTGAGGCGCAGAATCTCAGCAGAGTTTGGATGGGCGATATGTTTTAGTTATGAGATCAGTGAGCACAAAATACATTTTCTGAAAAGTACAGGGTGAGAAACACACACAGATGTATCAAAGGACTGTTTCAAGGAAGAAAAAACAGGGCCTAAGTTGAGGAGAGGATGTGAAGTTGATAACAAACAAACATACAATGCAAGGACATGCCCTGGAATGGCAGGTGCATACATTCCTGCTGTTAAAAACAGATGGCAGATACTTGAATTATCCATCCATTCATCCATCCATCCATCCATCCACTATTTATCTTCCAATCGCTTATTCAGTTCAGAGTCGTGGATATAATACATAAGATCGAATCAAGCTGATATTTTCTGCTGTAATGGCACGAGGCTTGAAACTAGAGATATCTGGCAAAGCATTTTATTCTACACAGGAGTTGCTTATGACAGAGTTTAGTATCCAATTGACAGTGACCTTGGAAAGCAAAGCTTGGTTTCTAAGGGGTGTTACATGGCTGAAACTGAATCCCTGGAAATCCACCACCGATCAGCATAAAGTCTTCACAGTGCTCAAGGGCAGAATTTCTGAATCCTCTGTAATATTAATTAGGTTACACACATTGATATTTTTTGGAAATTATAAATTACCTTTTTGCAAGTGATGTTTGTAAACAAATACACTGAATGATATGATTCTGCCACATTGTCAGACTGACACTGCTGTTGTTTGGGCATTAAATTATGCAGTCGAACAAGATTTGTCCATGTTCATCTACATTTGAACAATATTCTTTAGAATTTGCTTCCAAAAATAGCTAAAAATCCAAGAAGCTGTGCTGACAATATCCAAGAGGTGTCCAGGAATCCATTTTTCATAAAATCATTCTGCCTTCTTAGCACGTTAAAGGTGTTTGTCCTCCGCCTTTCAAAAAGCCTGTGACGTGATTCTATTGGCTGCTCTCCAAAAACCATGAGAGCAGATCCCGTAGCCCTCCGTGTTGTTGCCGGGTGTCGCCGAAAGCCCATTGGCTGCCCAGTGATGGCCAAAGCTCGCCCCCAGGATGCAAATTTTTCCTTCTGCCACTGCCTCAAACCCCCGTGATGGATTTGGGTGAAGCACTGGGCAGTGTCAGTTAGTCTGGGAAAGGGAATAGCACAACAACAGAGTTTGGAAACGTGACTGCAGATGGACAGCACACAACAGAGAGGATTTATATATAGTCCGGGTCCGGTTTCATGTTCCTTCGGAGTATGAACACACACAACACCCATAAGCAAAGCCCAACATTCAGAATGCCTTTCATCTCAAAGGTCAGCTTCACCATGGTTCATGTGCAAGGCTGATGATGTTGAAGGGTAAACCAAGGTCAAGTCATGATGGAGAAGATTCACATATAAGACTACAGGGGATGGATAATTGGCCTGTTAAAGATAGAAACAAGCCACCCATGTCACCTCCTGTCATAAGGGCTCTGTGACCCGGTCGGGCGAAATCGCTACTTTTCAAAACAAATGAGAAGGGGCCGCCACCATGAAACGCTCCTTCAGATGGGCTTCTCGACAGCTCTGGTATGGGCTGGTGTTTTCCCGGAAAGCAGCACACAGCCAGGTACCGCACATTAATATAGAGCAAGCCTGGGTAGATAGGAATCTCAATACGGGCAACTTAGCTGGGCTTCCTGACCATTAACGGGACTTTCGCTCTTATCTTCTGTGATAAAAAGGAGAAGATACAAAAGCTATGGCTGAACTTCAAATGAAAGCATCCATTTTACTGAGACAATTTAGAAGGATCTTTATAATCCAAGATCTAATAGGTACAATCTCTATAATGCACTGCTTTTAGGTTTACTTTAAAACAGATCAAGACTTGGCTCTGCTAGCTAACAATCTTTAGCCTGGCGAGTACTGGCGAGCTACTCTGGACTGGTATTGTCAAACAAAGCCTGTCCCGGTATCTGCGTAGAAGTGCAGTGCATTGCTACATCGCTGCCATATTCTGTCTCAACGGCTCTCAGCTACATCTGTCAGCTTCCCAGCACATGCACCACTGTCCATTTGCTAGAGACAATATGGCTAGGCCCCAAACAGATATAGAAAGTAACTAACTGTAAACTTTCATAAAGTCAACCAATAAATTGTTGAGGATGAATGGTTGACTGATGCTGTGTAGATTTCTGGGGCCGTTGTTTACCATTGTGTATTATTGTTGTTATAATGAAAAAAGGACTTTTGTGTGTGCAGCATACATGCATTCTGGGAAATTTTAAAAGGATTTCAAGTTAAGCATTAATGACATGGAACAGAAATAGATTTTATAAGAGACCTTAATCATTTTGTTGCTGGGAGCACTGCTGTTCCAGCCCTGATTTTGGAACTTAACCTAAATTACATCCGGTCGTGTGCCCTATTACACACCATGGGAAACTCCGTAAATGAGATCCATTTAAGATCACAAAAATCTCCTGCTGGACTGGTGAGAGCTGAAGCTTACGCAGAATCTGAGTGTCTAACGAATTGATTCACATGCATTAGTAATGAGCATTAGTATTACACGACCCTGTGTAATGATCCGGGCAGGAGTTTCAGTGAGGAGATGACCGTCAGTGCCTTGGTGACTCACAAAGTGATGAATTACAAATGGCCATATTTTCTCAACAAAAACCTACAGCAAACAGAGACTGGCTCCATTAGGTCAGCCCAGTGTGTCTTAGCCTAGTCTTTGGGGGCCCCCAGTCAGTCCACATTCTTGCTGCCTCCCAGCTCCCAACACACCTGAACTAAACAATCAAGAACACTGAACACCTGGTATAGGTGTGTTGGGAGCTGAGAGGGACCAAAAATGTGGACTATCTGGGCATCTCCAAAGACTAGGCTGAGAAACACTGACTTAAATCATTGTTCTAACTGTCCTGGATGTGATGGTGGGGGAGTATATAATTAAATAATGATCCTCAGTATCAGCAGCAATGTTGGTACATCTACTTCAGCTGATGTTAACAGTAAGGTATCTGACACCACCACATCTTTACCCTCAATGGGGAGACAACTCTGAGACTGCAATTACGCTTAGCTTGACAAGTTACCACTACACAGCATCCAATGTAAGTATTAGCTACACAGCGCTTACCCTATTATTCAAAACCAACACAAAGAATGGGCTGGCCTAGCTCAGTACACCAACTGCATGCTGCCTCCTCTATAGCCATGGCTGGGCATTGGAGATTTCTGCAAAGGATCTGAAATTAAAATGAGTCAAAGACCCAGGATGATCCAGGCGCCATAAATTCCCAAACCGGAATCAAAACAAGGTTAAGGGCGGTACGCCATAATCATACATCACAGGCGAGGTCACGGCTATCAGCATGTTCTCCCCGGCTGCCCTCGCGGGTCATCTACCAAGATCTCTGGCTGAGACCAAGTCTTACATTAAAGACACGGTAATACATTCTCACGCGCTGCTGTGAAATTGACATCACATAGAAAAATAAAAAACACCTTCCACTGCCCGGGCATACTACATATCATGTCTGCCTCACGGGAGAGAAGCAGAGGTTTATGTTCTGCAGGTACTTTAGTGAAAAAAGAACATTGACCTGAAGGTTACTAGTTTGAGTCCCTAGAGTGTTTTCATCAATGGCACCTGTGGCTAAGATACTTATTCTGAATTGTTTCATGGAAAAAAAATCCAGCTCTATAAAAAGGGGGGGAGAACAATTAAATTTCTCTGGATAAAAGCATTTCTCATCCACCTTTTCAATCTTTATTAAGTGTCAGATTCACTCTTTTAAGAGTGATAATTCCACATCACAATCTACAGATTTTCCCTTTTGAAGTTATACATTTTCCATAACATTTGCAAAAATGTATTCATGTTTTTGTTCTATTTATTTAATGACATTTTCAAAGTAATAATTTCCCCTCGAATAAACCTGAAATATCTGAAACAGACATAAAGGGTTGGACAGAATATTGGAAATAGCTAATGATATATGAACAATAAGTAACTAATAAAAAAAAGGACCAGTGTTTACAATCCTTCCTGGAATGCTGTCATACAAATCTGGAGCTATGTGTACAGGGATATTGGGGCATTATTCAAGAAAGAAAATCTTTCTTTGGGGGTGAATATTTCTTTGCGCACTAGGTACCAGAATTTCACACGAAGGTTCAATGGTAATCAGATTTCGCATCTACAGAAGCCATGAAAGTCGACCGTCTCCATCCCGGTATCCATAAAGCCATTCTTGAAATTGTTCATCAGCACACATGGAGATGGAATGGTGTATAGACCACTAAGTGCACCTGCTTTAGCAAAAACGGCATCACATCTTTTCATGGTACCACGCAGAGCGATCATTGGATCTGAGCACTCCTTGGAGAGAGCTGCAGATGTACAACCACGTGTAACAGTGGGCGACAGACACTGTAGGTCATCCTGTAAAGCATCCTTCAGTTTTCTCCAAACACAAACACACCCAGATTGTATTATATTCTTTCCATTGTTCAGGTGTACAAATCCTCACACATTACCCATCTTTGTGACTTGACCTCAGGCACAAATGGGTTCCAACAAACTGCCCTCCCATAAATATCAGGATTACTAAGCTCACGATGTGCAGTTTTTGATAAAGTCGGGGTCACGACAGCATTTATCGAATTCTGTGGTGATTTCTGTGGTGTTTCTACTCACAGTCACCGTTCCTCTTTCCAGATGCAGGTTTTTTCACTCTGCCACATACTATCATGATTTTTGACACCCTTGCCACATTTAATGAATCCGAAGATCTTCCGCTGATGCAATCCGAGCTGTGCTGTCTCTTCGGAAGGCTGCCGGGTGCCTCATGAACTGACATATAAGAGTGCTGATTGTCATGCCCATTTTATAGTTGACACATACTGCTATTTGACATTTCGCTCACCTGTATAACTGTTTTTGTAATTCTGGTTTAGTCACCTAAAAGTTGTTGTTCATGTTGTATGTCCACTCCACATACATGTATGTATGATTACTTACATAGCTATATTTTTATTTAAGAGACGTATCTATTTGCATCCATCCATATTCTGACTGTTTATCCTGGTCTGGGACGAAGGCAGCCTGGAGCCTATCCCAGACACCATAAGGCACAAGGCATTGAAAAATATTCTAGGTAGTTTAGGAAACAGATAATTGGGCTGCATTTTAGGAAACAGCTGATTGGGCAGTAGTTTAAGAAACAGCTGATTGGGCAGTAGTTTAAGAAACAGCTGATTGGGCAGTAGTTTAAGAAACAGCTGATTGGGCAAGGTAGTAAGCACATGAAACCTTCCTTCATGTAAGATTAAACATTTTTATATGAGTTTTGCAGCTGCATTTGTTATGCAACATGAAGGAGTTTTCCTTAAATTCCAGAGGATTCACAGCCTGTTCACATGCTTAGAATTCATCATTGCCCTGAGGTGCAAAAGTCACAACTAGCTGAGTTCCTTAGACCCCGAAGGAAAGAAGTTAAACATAGAGGAGCAGCCAGAGCTAGATCCTAATATCATCCTTGCAGGACAGCTTATATGTCAATATTTACTGTTTCGGTCACTGTTTGCAAGGTCTCGATAACCATGATGATAGAACAGCAGTTGTCTACAGACTCTGTCATTAACACTTTAGTGGACCTCCTGATACATGATCTCTCCAGAAGCAATGCGTGAAATTATCTCTCAGATAACCGCCGGGACACCCCCCCCCCCCCCTTTCTCCCCATCCGTGAGCAGCGAGACGAATAAGGCTAAGTAAATCGACCCGCAAGATGCAATCATTATCGCACCAGTTAACGGCAAGTCACAGCACCGAGAGAGGATGTTTGCTTAGGATAATGGACCACTTCAGCTGAAAAATAATAAAGAAGAAAATCCACCCTGTAACTGGAAATTCGAATGATGCTATGCTACTTCGGATTAAACCGTTCAGAAAAACAGTTTTGGTGCCTCTCAAAATGCCCAGCCAAAGAAGTCGATGACGCCAATAAGCAAAAATTAGCATTCTGCCCCAAAATAACAAGGCAATGGAAAAACAGATCCGGTATCAACGTAAGTCCCACTCCAGCTCCAGCACATATCCTCAAGCTCCTCAAGACAGAATTAAACAGAATTAATCAGAAAGATTAATCAGAAACTTTTTGTTCCACTCATTTGTGTGTTGGTCTGTCGGTAATTGATTTGATGGTAATGAATCTAAATTCCTCTAATAGATTTTGGCGCATTTACTTGAAGATTTAACTAATAACTGTAGCTGATAACTAATGGCTTAATATCTTTTAATTGAATGATGGCTCAGTGAAGAATTCTGGAGTTAAGAAATCCAATATTTGGAGCCAATAGCAAATGCCAGAGGGGGCAGTTCTTTGTTCTGTCCATCCAAGGTACTGATCTTCACAGTCAAGCCTGAAACAATTATACATTGTAACATTTAGCGGGCAGTGAGCCATGCACATCTTAAGATTTGAACCAGACAAAATTAAAAAAGAGATATTTTCTACTTCATATCAGCAACAACCCTTTTATTTAATTGCTGTTTAATATCATCACGCTCCAAAATAATTTTTTGTGGTCCATCTGCATGCCGTTTAATTACAAATATGAGCAGGAAAACATGGACGCCATCTGTCCCGGCAGCAAAACCTTGACACTAGGCCCCGAAAACCTCCTTTATTGAAACGAATGTTGATATTTAATGGGAGAGATATCTGACGTTAAGCGACTAGCCAGTCAGGAATAAGAAACTCTCTGTGGTTTGGCCCTGCCCTCGTCTACGAAAACAGCAAACAGGTCAATAACCCATCATTATAAAACTTCACACCTCACTGCCTGCAAATTGACTGCCTGAAGGTCCATTTCAGGGATTAACGAAAACGGGTAATGCCGTTTCGGGAAATGAGACGACATCGCTCATCTTTCCCCCAGCCAGCCGAACACAGGTTCGAGTTCTGAATGGATGTGGAGAAGCATGCAGCCATGGCAACGAGCCCACACGCCTCATTGTCTATGTAAAGACTTCCCATCCACCCCAAATGGCAAATCCCTCCAACTTAAATCGAAAACTGGAAGAAAAAAAAACACACCCCAAGAGTCAAGGTCAAAACACAATGTCCCACCACCTTTGGACTTGGAGCCATAATCTGCTTTCTCTCTTTAACCGTTAAAAACTTCTACAGTTACAACTAGAAATTAACTTTAACATAATAAGTTTCTTGTCATTGATATGAGGCTTGAACTGAAAAAGATAGATTAAATTTACATTTATTTATATAGCGGAAGCTTCGTCTTTTTGTGTGGGAAGACTCAGGGGTTGTGGGGCAGTACAGGCCAGCAATTATAGCATTTATTATATGAACCCATGACCTTCTGAAAACTGACCCAGGTCCCCACCCCACAGAGCTGGGCACACACCCTAAAGAGAGTTACATCCCCACTTAGCAGAAGTTTAAGAATGCTGTCAGGATCTTGGCATAAATTTCTCTTATTTCCATTTAAAATGGTTTGAGCAGCTAAACAGTTGAAAATGAGTTCAGTATCGATACCCAATACTAATCTTATCGTTTGCTATTCTCCTCCACCTGGCTTGCATCATCTTTGCCAGTCTTTACAAAATCATCGGAGCCTGCGATGCAATTGCAGTGGAAGGGTTCAGCGTTCATATCGATCCACTTTACTTTTCAAATGTTAAACAAGAAAAGATTTAACATTCTCAGTGCGACATTTCATCGACCGATTTCAGTTGACATGCTTGAGCATCGCTTGTCTGATGCATCTGCATTGTGGTACGCGGGTGGCTGTCATCTGGCCTAAGGCGGTGCTAAACTGATCTATGTTTGATCTCTCACCTTACTGTAAGCATTACTTTACTCAGGCATTGAACCAGGAGGGGTGATTAGCCAATGATATGCTTCGAATAGAAGAGTGAGAGAGGAGGGGCATCCTAGGGCAAATCAGCTTTCAGCTGGTGCCAGTGCCATTGTGGCATCAGCCCTGTGTACAGTACACCCTTGCATTGAGCTCTTTATCCAGCTAATCTTAAAATTACCTAGAACACATCCCTGGATGCATAGGGACTGAAAAAGTGTACAAGGATTCCAGTCTCTTCACTGATCAGTTTAGGAGGAAACCAGAGGAATTCGGCCTGTAGGGGCACTGAAACCCCAAACCTCGAGCTGTGGTGACATCCACCATTGTGTATCAACGCGACGCACTAAACATGCACGTCCTCATCAGCCGCCTGGCTAAGACGGCTAACGGCGAAGCTGTGCTCACGGCGGGATCAGTATCCCCATAAGGGTTTGCATTCCCCGGATAGATATGGAAACCCACCAGCGTGGTAGAGGAGAGAGAAGGGGAAGAAAAGAGGAGTTGAAAGAAGAAGAACAAATATTTCCTCCAACAGCCAATCCCAAAGGGTTTGACGAGAGGGAAAAGAAGACTATCAGTCAATACAACTTTAATACTTCGGCGCATCCCAGGAGAAGCCCTGCTGATTTGCTGATATGATTTTATTAGCTGTTTGAGGCCTTTACACAGCACTGCCTGGCTGACTTCTGGGATTAATAGAATTCCAACACTGGGCCTCATCTCTCCATTTTGATGGCTTTCTGACAGGCTTTGATGGATCTGCGCCACCACCGGGCCTCGTGACGCCGCGCTGCCGCACGATGGATCGCGAGATGAGACAGGCACACAAAAGATGCCACGAGCCAGGTCCGCCCCCCTCCTCACCCGCCCCACCCCAGCCAAACGGCGTGATACAGTGTGTCAACGGAGCCGCATCTGTCTCCTGCCGGATTGTCAACAATGGGACAGAGACTGACCTGCTCAAGCCCAGCAAAGGAGCATGGAGATGAAAATTACGGCCCTGTTGCTTACTCTGTTGACAAATGATTTTATAAGCCTGTCATCGCATCTGACATTCACCAAAAACATAAGCGACCCAAGCCTCTCTACCGATAACAAATGGTGGAGAGGTGTAATTAACTAGCCAAAAAGGAGAAAGTTCCGGAGATCCGGAGAGAGCATTGTAACACTCCGGATCCAGTTGAGCATGGGAAGCAGAAAAATCCCAAATACTTCCTGGGAATTGTGCCTCTGCGATCCCAGTGGGATGAGTGGAGAATTCTCTGGCGAAACAATGGCAGATTCTCCCTCTACGATCATAAAGGCTCTTAGTTTAGCAGTCTGCCAGTGTGGCTTTTATTAGCCGGCCGGAGCAGATGGCAGCGCCCGTGTCGCTTCCCGACGCCCCGACGGTTTCGGTCTGAAGACGCGGGATTAATGAAAATGAGCGGGAACGGAGGCTGTCGAGCCGCCGCCCTGCAGATAGCCTAATGAGGGATAGCAGCAGCATAAACGCCCCTCGCTATCGACGCACAGAAAAACCCCAGCAAGGCAACGTGACCCAAATATCTGTCCACTTCAAGTAGCGCTACTCCAGCCTGGATCCATCGCTCACAGGTGAATTTTCACTTAGCTCTCTCTCATTGATCCATCCATCCATCTTCAAACCACTTCTCTTGCTATGGGTCACAGTTAATTCTCGCCCAGCACAATATATTGCATAGTACAGGACATTTATATTGTGTACCTGCCCAACCAACATAAATAATTCAGTCTGATTCAAGGAAAGTTATCTTTAATAATTTCCATTATAGGCAAAAGTAAATGCACATTGTTAACCTGAAGGGCTTGTTTAATTGCCTGTGATAGCGCATTAATGTCCCAACTCCATTATAATCTAAAGAAATGTTATGTTTTATAAATGAAATATGAGTCACTGTCTATATGATGGGATAAAAATTGTAGCCTTCCTTCTATCTAAGACTGAGGAATAGGGTAGAGCGAATAAAAATGAATAAATATATAGGTGCTTTGGTGCCATACTTTAATGAAATACTGTCAAAACATAAATGTCAAATTCCCTGTCAATTCTTACTTGGGGGAAACATTCCCATTCGCATTTTCACACTTTCAGCATGTTAAATACACGGCTTCTTTTTTCTTTTCACGAAAGTAGTCGTTTTCATCCTGATTAGTGTCTATATAAAAAAATAAAAGTGGCACCTCACGGCTTGTTCCGAGTAATGTGCTTTCAAAAAATAAAAATAAATAGATGCTGCAACATTTTTGCACGTTCACTTGTCTCCGTTACCGGTTTAAATCTAATGTACAGAGCACAGCTTAGCTTTCAAATCACTGGAAGGGAAAACTATTTCCATTTCAAACAGCTTCATCTGGAAAGGGTTTGGACCACAGTCAGGCTAGAATAGACCCATATGTCTTTTTATATCTAACTCTTTCAATACACTTTTCTCACTCTGTTGAAAACTGGTGCAAAGAGACCATGTCCATGTCCAAACTTGTCCACAAACACTACAGCAAACCTTTGTTATGGAAAGATTATGTCATTCAAAATGGGGTTTTGCTAAATAATTCACTTTTTTTGTGAGCAGTAAAGTCTGTTGTGGTTCCAGCTTTCAGTTCCTGCTGTGTGTGTTTGGGTGAGCAGAGTTCGCATATCTGCATATCGTGTTGTCAGGATGGCCGAGTGGCCTGAGGTGGGAACTCAAGGTTCGTTACCTTACACCAAAATGGCGGTTCCAGTCTCTGCTTGGAGGTGAAAGTTTGAATCAAGCTTGAATCAAACATCCCTCTGCAATCAGTATAGTTCACCCGATCTTATCTTATTCCAAATATTCCACCCAGGGTCCAAAAGTACATACTTATGGAAAGCAGCGTTACCAAGTTTCTATGTTTTACTTGTCACATACATAATCACACAGACCATATTTGGCCAGCTCCAGACTGTGAGAAGAATGAGGCTTCTTGCGTGTACACCCAGTGCCGGTGTTCACTGCTATTCAAACCATGCATTTGTGTGGGTCCCCGAGGTCTGGCTCCGCCCTATTGGTCACAAACACATCGCCACACTAAACATTCCATATTTTAGAGCCGCTGAACTACCATGTTCTGCTAACCAGCTAGCTAACTACAATCTTTGACTGTCCTTGCTAGTAATTTATTTAGTTTTTGAAACCCGGCCCTGGTGGGGGGCTCCTGGTAGGGGGGGCTCCAAAGTGATTTTGTCATTGAGGTCCCAGAAATAACAAAACCGGGCCATGTGTGTACCCTTTGACGACTTGCAATTCTGTTCTGGAATAGCTATGCTCATTTGTCATATAAGGTGTGATGTGAAATGCATGGATGTGTATTTTACTAGACACTAATGCACTTGTATGCGATTAAATCAAACACATATGCTTTGAAATAGTGCCTCAAACTTCGCTCATCCTGACTTCCTGTCTTAAGCCTCCTAAAGGGGGATGTCATGCTTGTGCCTGTTGCCTCTGGGGTTTTGGATTCTTTCTATGCAATTCATTAGCCTTAATACCACTGTGATTCAGGAACGGTGTAGGAGAAGAACATCTTGATGTATTGTATTAACACTTCAAAAAAACCTGGCAGGAACAAAAACAAAACATTGTTAGTATTCTTTGACAGATTTTTCAATACTACTTTATTATTTTGGACTATGTTCTACAAACTGCCTGACACATTATGTAATTGGAGGAATTCAGTGTAGTGAATAAAAAAACAAAAATACATTCAAAAAAACAGAATAAATGAATGAATGACGGAGTTTCATTCCTGCAGTTTTTAGGCTTGGCGCTGAAAATTATCAAAACGGATCTTCAAAAAAACAAGGAAATAAACCCTATGTGTAGTACAACCTTAAAGAAAAATACACAGGCATTAGTAAGCAGAGAGTAAGAAACACAGAGGTCTCATCCCTGCAACATTCCATCTACACTAGCCTTTTCCTGTCATATAATAACCAATTATTTGCATTGTACTGTAAAAATAATGAATATATATTGAAGATGTGCAAGAGTAGCAGTCCGGTGGCAAACCCGTGGGTCGTAATCTCATCGGAAATTGCAGCGGTAAGTCCTGTAGGTAGAGTGGATAAATCAAACAAACACGCTTAATACCACCTCACGGGGATCAATTAAATGGCATGATGCATAATCTGTCAGAGAGAGAGTCAGGATATTCCAAAAAAGAGGGAAAATGAATTCTATCGGTTCGCTGTAACCCAGGAAACATGGTTCATTAGCGTAATGGTATCAAAAAATGAGCTATTCACTTTAAAGGGAAAAAAAAGCCTATTATGAATCATATGCATACTTATAAGGGCAAACGACGTGTGCATCGTGAACTAGAAGACTAAACCTTTTCGTCTATGTAGCCAGACACATGCAAATGTTACAAATGAAAAGGTGAGTTGGGCCCTGGTTCACTTTGACGTACCTTTCTCAGCTCAAGGATTTCACAAGGCCATGGTACTCGCCAAACACCTCATCCGTCACGGGCGCCGACCCCGCCGTAATTGATCTCGGCGGCGTGGCGGAACACCTTGTCAGGCCGACGTGTCTCCTGCAGAGCCCCCGGCTCCCCTCTGACATAATCTCGCGGAAAGCTCAATTAATAGTCCGCCAAACTACTCTGCCACTCCGCCTTTATCCTCAGCCTTCCCGTTAGCTGAATTGCTTCTGTTAGCGCATGTCATGAAATTCTGAAGCATTTAACCTAAAGTTCAGGAATGGTGTGTGGTTCAGTGGGTTATGGCACTGTATCTGTGATCTAAAGGTTGCATGTTTAAACCCCAGTAGGCTCGCTACTTTCAACCTGAAGAAATAAGTGACACCCTTTCTGATGATTACTATCTACACAAAAACAGAGGACAAACACAATCCTGTATCAGTTGAAAACAGGAATACAAATTTTAACTTTTCAATACAGGCAGATTGGGTATTATATAGTACCTGCGAAATGTCTGGACACACCTACTGAGAGACATTTGTTTTTCAACAAGAGAAGGACCCTAAGCACGTCTACAGGTTACACAGTAAGAAAGGAGGTGGCGTGCTGTGACAGATGACCTGGCCCCCACAATCCCCTGACCTAAACCCTATACAGCTGGTTTGGGCTGGATCAGAGATTAAGAGCAAGGTATCCGACTTGTACACATAACGTGTGGAAACTCCTTCGGAGTGTTGGAGAAGCAATCCAGGTGGATACATCAGGAAGTTGGCTGAGAGAATGGAAAGAGTCTATGATACTGTCACCAAAGCAAAAGCTGGCTGTTTTGAGGAGTCTAAATTGTTCAGATGCTGAACACTTCTCTTGGTCCTTGCAATATTGCCTGTGTTTAACTTCATTGTTTCGAGGCCTTTTACTAAAAGATGAATAATGTGGCTAAAATATAGACAAATGCATTAAAAGCAAGGGTGTCTAGACTTTTCACTAGTACAGGACGGGTGGCATCTCTAACTCCTTCAGTCAGCAGCATGATTTCACCTTTGGGCCCCTAAGCGTGGCCCTTAAGCCCCAGTTACTCCAGGGATCGTCTCACTCGGGTTTCTCTCAAAAAATGTACATTTGGATAAAAGCCTCTGCTAAATAACCACAAGATGTTTAAGACGCTGCTCTCTCTGTGGCTATAGCCACCCGCGCCGTACATTCTTATTTATTTATTTATGTATAAATGTATAAAAGCTTATTACTCTGCCTCCCCCCTCCTGGGTCTCCGCAAATGAAAACTCATTATTCTGTGTTGAAAGTGAAGCCGGGGGGGCTCGCGCACGCGGCATCGCTAAGGACCGCTAATTCGGCTAACGGCCTGCGCAGATAGGTCGCGTGCAAATCTCCATCCATCATGGTCATAAGCGCTGCCTTCCGCAGAGTCCAGAGCAAAGGGAATCAGCATTCCATGTGGCTACTTCTCTTCTATCGCTCTCTTGTTTACCGTCACTGCATTGCCAAATTTGCTGAATGAAAAGTGCATTGTCTCTCTCTCTTTCTCTCTCTCTCTCACACACGCACACACATGAATGGCACCACGTTTTAAATGTTTGTGACATTTAGCTTCAACCGTGGGATTTAGAGGAATGCTTTGCGAAACGTGGTCTGCTTTCCATCTTCGCTCCACCAAAACAGCAGAACAAACATTTTTCAGTGTATCCTGTGCAAAGCAGATGGTACCAAGATTGGCCATAACCAACTTTCACTAAAGTTTAGCATCAGTAATGCTCTGATGCCCACCACATACAGATTCAGTTCCAACTGGCGACATTGGACCGCTCTTGGTCATATGTAGTTAATCCACCCAAAACAAAGAACCTGGTCATGTTTTAGTTGTGATAAAGAACTGAACACATAAGGTATAACATTCATCCTCTAACTAGTGGTCTGAGTGGCCTGGAGCCCGATCTACAGCCTGCACAGTATCACGGGCATCACAGGGCACAAACACACACTATATAGGCAAGTTAAAGACACCCATTACCTTAGGAAGCAAGTTGTACAACACTGGAGGAGCATGCAAAGCCCAAAACCAGAGCAGAATTGGGATTTAAACCCATAACCCCGTGGATGTAAGGCTACAGGGTTACCCAATTAGTCCACTGTCTCCAGTGCTACCCTCCAAACCACTACACGATCCACTTCTAATTCAGTACAAGATCATCCTGAGCATGGAGTCTATCCCAGATGTCACAAACCTTGGATGGATGGGATGCAGGGCCACTGCAGGTACAAAGCCAAACACTACAGGTCTTACTACATGTTTGTGGACGTTAGGAGGGAGACCAATGCAAGTCCCACACAGTCGGAAAAGGACTGGAAGCCCAAAATCTGGAGGTGAGTAACTACAGTGGTACCATCATGCAGCCAAAACCATCCACTATATCTTACATGACCACATATTTTTGACGAAACAATGGCTTGAACTAATCTGTGATCACTGATGCTGCACATTGAAAATGTCCCGCATCTATTAACCTGTACTATTGCGGACCTACATCAACAGTAATGAAACTGTATTTAAACTCCAACAGCATCGGTGGCATATGCTTCTATAATTATATAAATGATTTGACCGTTTCATGATGGCGATCTGCGAGTTCATGCCCATACCATAAAATGACGTTTTCATTTATGTAATACTTGAGCATATCAACTGGGGGTAATTGCTCGCGTTACATTTTCAAGATCATTAAAAATATAACTGTTTTGTTTAATCCGTAAATTTACTTCCTGGCCAAGTACATCGGTTAATGGGTGCTAGCTGAAATATGAAGTAATATACTATTTCCACTGGCCAATAAATAAACAGATGGAGTTCAAGAGGAAAATAAAGAGAAAACTGTTCCGGCTTATGAAAGAAGACTGAGCGCCATCTGCTGTCCAATAATAATGATAACAACAATAACAATAATAAAATAAACAATATTAATATTAAAATTAATATAACAAAATAAATAAGCACTGATATTTCTGACATTTTACAGGATCCGTAGTTCTATCAATTTCAGAATAAGGTGAAAAAAGACGACTGACTCATGCCACTTGGGATTGGACACAGCAGACTAATTATAGGCAGAGTGAGTCACCTAGAGCGCCAGCGTCTCGTTTTAGCGCCGGTTGAAGCGAAGCCGCCGAGCCAGTCTGGAAGGGGGGAAGGGGGTCACCGCGAATTCTCTTCCGGCGCTTGGCATCGGGGCCAAGGTCAGGACAGCCTGCAGATTCCCCCACTGCCGCAGCCCCCAGCATCTGCGCCCTCCCCCCCATGACACCGCTGATGACCATGCATCCTCCCCGCATTCCAAAGCAGCTCCGCTGCCATCTTCAGCCGGCATGCAAAGATCATTTCACAATCTGTTCCTCGACACCACCTGCATGCCGCTAATATTTGGGTGGTGAGGATGGAAAAAGAGGATGGGAAAGGAGGAGGGGGTGGGCTAACAGCAAAGAGGCGAAAACAGACAAGCGATACCTGCACGTAACGCCCTCGATGGGGTGCATGACACTGAAAGTACCGGAGCGCAGTCGGACCCTCCCTGATGGCTCGGGAGCGACACCGCGCACTTGAGACATATAAAACACACGCCGATTAATTTCCACGGCGTTGTGAGACGTGACAGATTGCGCAATGCCTGTGCCACGATTATTTTTAGACCTATATTTCAATTCATGCTTTCCCATCCCGGCTTGGGTGCGACGAAGTCTGAAAAAGCCGGCTGTCGATCGCTAGTTTTTCTCTTGGTTTTGCAGTGGATTTACGTTAACAAACCTTTCTCTACCTTTAAAGAATACGGCAGAATACTAAAACTTGTAGTAGTTTACCTATGCATTTATACGCTTTTCTGCGATCTTCCAATATTACAGAACTTCTTGTTTTATACAGACAATATTTTAAAGCCGCTGTTCTCTGCCTCATTCACGAAATTTCTCATCAGATATGAAATGAACGGTACTAATCAAACTGACATTAATCAGTTAAACAATACGGCAAGGAGGTATGTCTGGATTACCTTTGCAGTTAATTCATTTGACGACTAGCAACAAAGACAAAAGAGCCAAAATCTAGTCTCAGATTATTTCTCATTTTCTTATGAGATTTTTGGTCTCCATCCGATGAATGAGCACAGATGGCCGAACGACTAGGCTGTACCCCCTAATTAGGAAATGCAAACACAGTCCAGTGACGTTCCTGCCCCCCTCCGGCCATGTCATAAGATATGTAAATAAAAATTAAGCAAATAAAAGAGGTTATAACAATAGCTCATCCTGGAAATTTGGGGTGATCTTTTTGGGCACATGAAAAGCAAACAAGATCCTAAATGGGGAGTTCTGATCCGGGGGTATAAAAATAAGCTGGGTTGGGGTTGCACATTTACATTTTATTTATTCTGGTGCTTTGATACAAAGCAACATACGTTACTTTTGAGAAGGTGGGGTCAGCCAGTCACTGGAGTACTTGGTGTTACGGGCCCTGCCCACCATCACCCACCATGGGATTTGAACGAGCAACCATCGGGTGACACACCACCCCCATTTTGTCCTGCATAAATACTGTGCAGATTTTTCATTATTTGCAAAAAGAATCTTCCCTCCATTCTTTTTCTCATTCTGGAATGGTGAGCTAATCCCACATCCGGAATGGCCTCCCCTTCAACGCACATGGCAGCCAAAGGGGGGGTGGGGTGGGGGTGGGAAATGAGCAGGGGTGCATTTGAAGAATTGCACACGCCTCCTCCAATGTCTGTGCTGTCAGCCAAGCCACCTGCTTTTATTTTTTTGGTCTATGGCCTTCATCCTCCCGGTGGAGACCTCTATTCGCTGGAGTCGACCCCCCCACCCCACCCCCACCCCCAGTGGGCAACCATCCAACAGACATCGCTGCAGAGCAATGATCAGGAGGGGGACCCAGCTGGCTAACACACCTGATGGCCAATATCCTGTCCTGCTTGCCGCATACAGCTGAGGCAACACAGCAAGGCTTGAACCCGGGTCACCTGCGCCAGACACTGTTATGAACCCCCTTTAGAATCTCAGATCCTCACGCTCAGAATGACTAATTATAACACACAGCTACCTAACGCAGGTGACACCAGCAAACCCTTAAATGGGTTTAATCTGCCTGTTGTGACAAATGTCAGGTGGATCCACCTACAGATGTACTTGGAGTAAATGCATTATACATGCCTGAAGACACCAGCCGCGAAGTAGCTCTTAAGGTCACCACTACACTAACAGTAAAAAAAAAAAAAAAAATAGGTTGATTTTTACTTTTAAAATATCGCCTGCATGTCTGTAGGCGGCTAAACTGGTTTTATAAATAACATGATTGATGTTACCCTGGTTAACAGAAGATTCCATGAATGTTTTACTGTACTTATAAGCTCCGGATCGTGAGCCCACTAATACTATGATTACCATCTAAACAGCAACATAATACATACACAGTTATGTGTCCCACTACGGGCGCACTGGATAAAACCCCCCAGCAAAGGAAATTAAAGGAAGGTGAATGTTCATCTTAGTGTTGGGAGGTAAATAATCCCATATTAATAACATCTTAACTGCCTTTGCAGATAATCATATTAGATGCAGGGCCGCACAAACACATAGCTGCCCCCCCCCCCAAACCAAAGCTACTACTATTCATGCTTATACACTCTTACAGGGGGTAAAGAAAATCTACCCTTTATGGAAGGCCCTGACTAAATCAGTGCTTTTTGAATACGTATCTATATCAACAATTTTATTAAGCGATACAGCCTCTTACGACACATTATGCATGTTTGTTACATTTGATGTGTAAATGCATGCAGTTTAAGAGCAGAAGAGCAGAACAGACCACGGACAGGAAGCGATTTAACAGCACAGGCAGATGGGAGACAATCCCCTTTCGCATTACATCTGTTTAATGTGAGCCAGATCTACTCTTTTTTAGAGAACTAAAGTCCTATGGAGAAAAAGAAAATAGATCAGAGCTGCTTATTTCACTGCTCGTTATATCGATGTCACAGCCTGCACAAGTGACATTATAACACGGCAGAATAAAAAAAAAGTCATGATTGTCCTACGGGGGAAAGAGAGATGTGATTATTCCTAGGGACAGTGCTGACTTCAGTCGGCTTGTTTGCTGAGAGAAGTGGCTATGGGTGACGTCTTTGTTACGGTACAGGGAGCCGTGACACAGAGCAGTCAGCGCTTTGATCGCGGTTATTTCCAAGTCCATGTGAGATGCTGATGAGGATGGTGGAGAAGCATGCTGGGATAACTTAGTAATACTATGGGGAAGTTTAGTGGGAATACTGGAGATGTGCATGAGAGCAGCTGTTATGAACAATGTGTGCAGCTGTGCTGGTGATCAGAAGGGTGTTGGTTCGAATCCCAAAGACAGAGTGATTTTGGCAATTTGGCCCCTGAGCAAGGCACTTAACTCTCGCTCCAAGAGCTGTCTGACCCTTGGTTGGGCTAAGAACATCCATTAAAAATGGAAATGTTTAAAGCAAAACATGGCTACCAGTTGTCTGATCCTCTGCAATGTGAGATCTGACAGTAATAATGTCAGCGTAACCCTAACTAACAGGGCGGACACATGGGTTTTTCGATAATTTCCAAAAGCAGGAAAACCCTGTGAGCTGGGTGGCTTCCGTAAACAGACAGAAACCCATGAGCAAGAACCAGCTAATTTCATAAGTACCTTAAGCACGACTTGTGACATTTTGGCAATTAGTGAAGTAAATTCGGACAAATTATGTGTTTCCTCTGTTTCCCTCACTAATTTTTGCTTTTTTTGTTAACTTCTGGCCTGAAAATCAGGGCACATGGCCAAGGCTTGTTAACAGGCCCTAGCCAGTCTGCATACACAATTAATGTACATTTCCTACATTGTAAGACGCTAAATGTGGTGATTATGGCCCGTCGAAGCCTTTTAGCAGCCTCGGTACCTTTTACTTTAGCACATTCACAAGGTTTGTGTTAAAACTGCGACTCACTACCCTAATAGACTAATTTACCATGTTTTCAGATGCCTGTAAATGGCTGTTCCAAGGGGATTTCTCTCTCTCTCTCTCTCGCTCCCTCTCTCGCTCTCTTTTTTTTTAAATAACTGCTTCTCTGTTGCTGCTGTGAAACTACTCGGTGACACTGTCTGATCCTTCTTTTCTCTTTATATTACAGGCTTCCTTGGCCACATTGATTGTGACCAGAAGCCAGTGTCATTAAAACAGTTTTCCAGAGGGAGAAATGGTCTATGGATGCACAGCTTCTAGCCGACGACGGCGGCAGCAATGAAACAAATCAGGAGCTAATGACTCAAAAGTCAGACAGAATCCCTCCCTATCAATGAATGATGTTTTTTTTATCATTTTCCTTGAATCCTATTAATCACAATGCAACAGAAAAAGATTTGACGTGATTTTGTTAATCTGAAGTATTCAGCTTGACGTCCCTTGAAATTAAATTATGCTCTATTTGCCATTTGTTGAGGTACATTGTAATTCTGTAGTTTTCATATATCTCATCTTGCTCTTCAAACACACATATAGAAGTGACAGTGAGCTCATTGGAGTTTCACTTACACAAAAATGTTCTGAGGGCAGAACAAAAAAAAATTATTGGTTCAGAGAGATTACCAATCAGATTGTAGAGGAACTGGGTCCAAGCAAGGAGATGCTTGGTTCCGGCTCCTCTAGTTGGTTGAACCCACCTCCTCTACAATCTGATTAGTTATCTCTCTGAACCAATCATTTTTTTTTGTTCTGCCCTCAGAACATGTTTGTATAGGTGAAACTCCCATGAGCAGAGAGTGAAGCTTAGACTCCAGGCAGCCATTTATCCAGCACGTCTGGAGCATTTCAGGGGACTGAGGGCCTTGCTCAAGATCCCAATGATGATGTGACTATTCCACAGATGATACGAACTAATGACCTTTCAATCACAGGTCTAACCCACTTTGCTGTAAAAGCAGTACAGATATGCAGCTAACGGGAAATAAGACATCAGACAATTCCCTAATCTTTGTGACAAAGCACATGTAACAATCTAAGCAGGTGACACTAGTCCTCTTTGATCCAATGCTTATGAACAAGCAAGCCTAAATCACCTGTCTTAAATAAAGTCATCTTAGTCTCCAAGACATCAGAACATTACATGTTGCAGATCACATTGTTTCCCAACAAACTGTATAACATTGTTTTGAATACTCTGGTGTTTAGTATTCAATATTATTTTTATTGTAATAGGTCACATAATCATATTATTAATATTTATGGAGCTTCGGGATCATTCCCATTACAGTTTCATGACTTTGTATTATTTTCCCGATTTTATCAACAACTTTTCTGTACGTCTGCACAGAATTCAAAGCACGGTATTTCCGAGGGCACTGACCCGTGGAGCACTGCTAGCCTTACAGTGTATTCCACGCTATTGTTTCGCACTTTGTGCTACAACAGTACAAACAGCAAACCCACACAAAAAGCCCAAGGCTCACATTATCTACGGCCTCAGGTTCAAAACTCCAAAGATGAGGTCAAACACAGAAAGGCATCCATTACATCCACCCATCCATTTTGCACAATTGCTTATCGGGCACAAGGTCACACACACTATCGTACCTTAAGTGCAATTTAGAGTGGCCGATTCACCTAACTGCAGTATTTATTTTTTGTTGCCAGCGGAAACCAATGTACCCAGCAGGTTTCCACACAAACAAGGACAGGACATGCAGAACCGAGGATGGTGTATTGCTCAGTGGGTTTGGCCTCTGTGCCTGTCATCAGAAAGTTGCTGGTTTGAATCCCATGCTTAGCAAGGAAGCCCTTGAGCAACATACATTATCTCCTGAAAAATGTTCCAGGGATGCTGGATGGAAGGTTGAAGCTACACTCAGACCACATGCTCAGGGTTCTTACTCAGGGGGGCATAGGGCCCAACAGAAATAGCTGTCAGGGCAGGGAGGATGCCACCAGTGATTTGTTGGTGCACAACCCAAAGACACTCCAGTGGTTTGTAGGTGTGCACCCCACAGACACATCAGCAGATTGGTGGTGCGCATCCCATGGCTACATGAACTATTTACATTTTGTTTATTCTCTTTCGTAAAGAAACATATGCTACAGCAACGCAAAACCTCTTCTGTGACCCCATCTAGAAGCTTCCCAAAGAACCCAGTGGAGTTTATGATGGTCAGAGTCAGCAGTCTGTTAGCCACCGATCGCGACCCAGACTCCTGAGAAACGGGAGAGAGTTGGTGCGGAGCCACGCCAAAGCCAGCTAAGCGACTGCATTGATCCATCAGCTGAGCGGGAGTTTTGGGGGCCGTGGGAGTTATGGGCCTGGGTTAGTCCCAGGAGATCTGTGTCAGTCCCCCAGCTGATTCATGTGGATCCTTGTGATGGCTGTGGCTCGGGAGAGTGGGGGCGGGTGGGAATGGGAAAAAAAACCCATCAATCTGATACCTGCTCTGTGATCTATATGAGTAGCTATTCCAGTTAGAAACTGGATACAACTACATTCCAGAGCCACCAGTAAAATGAAAAAAGCAAAAAGTAAAAATATCTAAATTAATTAAATAACGTATTCCAATAAAATATGCTAAATAATACTCCGAAGGTATGCTCACATTCGTAATCAGAAATCACATAGCCCTTAAGAATTTATAAAGTGTCTCCGTACTTTAGAGTCAAATTGTTTGCTTTATATTTGTTTGAGTAAATTTCTTTAGTCGAGTATCAAAATGACACGTTCTACTACCGATGCACGAAACAATTAAACTGTCACATTTTAAAAGTGGCGTAAATATAGAACTAAAGAAATATGGAAAAATATTTATAGAAATGTATAAAGGAAATCTCACCATTTATACCAAACCCGGCAGCATTGTTTTATTATAAGATGTAAATGACATCATCTTTACTCTTCTCTCACACCTGGTTAAACTGTCAGTATTGGAAACACAAGGCCAGAATTTGGTCATCTAAAAGTACTTTTTATGAGACTTCATAAAAACCTTTGAGGTGCAGGGGGCTGGGTGGCATCGTGTGGCACTATTACCTCACAATCCTGGGACTGGTGACCAAGATCACCCCTCATAGTGTGACTTCATCTCTAAGAACACGTGGTTAGGTAGACTGACACAAAATACACTTCTTTCCCCAGTCAGTGTGATTCTTCTGCCATCTTGACTGTTCTGTGAGATATATGTCACTCCCTCAAAACATATTTCCTGTAATTCAGAGATTTATATTGAACACAGCTGCATTATTTTGAATATAAAAGGTATATACTGGCTGCTGTTTTCTACCTATTCAAACTTGGATAAAATGGTTATTTGTCTTGTAAATACGATACCTGTGTTTTTATTGAGCAGGAAATAAACTGCATTTCCTACTTGTGTTGAACATAAGATAAACAAGCATACACCTGAATTATTACACGAAAATGTCAAGTCTTTGGACAAGCGTTTTATGGTTGTGTAACCACATCTGTTTAAAAGTTCTCTATTGCCATCCAGTGGTCAGAAAGGGTATTGCCTCTGTCATGTGGTTTCATAAACACAAAATCCTGTGATAACTGATCACTGCTGACTGGACTATAAACACAAAAAAACTGTGTGAAACAGAGATCTGAGAGAAAACGATTTCTTTTTAAATTCTGCTGTGCCGCATGCATACTGTTATGCAAAAAGCAGACCTTACATGCAGGATAATACTACTGAAAACTGGTGTATCAGCATGCCCACTATAGAACTGCTTAAATCAGCAGCCAGGCCCCCGGTCTTTGTGTAATTGCAGTGGAGTTTTCAGTCAGGAAATCCTTGACCTTTTTATTAAAATATTATATTATTAAAAAGCCTCTGGGCCCAGTTTAAGAATTCTACTCTCGCCTCCCAATTATCTATAATTAAGCAGAAAGCTAAAACTAATGACCAGGACAAACTTGAACTCACAAAATTATTCTGACTTTTAAAATGCCCGGGCGAAATTTTAATATATATACATTAAACCTGGCACCATATGTGTTTATGATAATAAAGTTGTGGTACAAAGGCACATATTACAGGCTTGATGCCATAGGGTGTGTTTCCTTAAGGGAGGGGCGTCGGCGAGGCAGCAGTGTTTCCGAGTCGCTAAAAGGCTGCCTCTACAGGGAGTCCCGGCCATCCTTTAAAAGCCAGTGAACATAAAGGGGATTTCAGCCCATAATTACGTACTGCACATTTAGCTGGGCGTCAGCAAATATCACCCTCCGCTCCCCACAAGGACGTTTGCATTTAGCAAGTTTCATTTTGCTGGGCTGATGCATTTACCCAAAGCGACTTGCAATTTTCCCAAATATTCACATGATTCCATTTAAGCACCAACCTCTGGGATACTTTAGTAAGCCCCCCCCCCAAACTGCAATCTTTCAGGTTACAAATCCAGATCTGTAGCCAATACCCTCCCCAACACGGTGAAATTTCTCATAGGATTATGAAAAGGATTTTTACTGTATTTGTCTCTCCCTGCCGGCCCCTGGAGGATGGGCTCCCCCTTTGAGTCTGGTCCCTCCCTAGGTTTCCTCCTTCTCGGGAGTTTTTCCTTGCCAATGTCACCTATGGCTTATTCACTGGGGGCTTTGGGTGGGGATGCTGTAAAGCGCTTTGAGACGATGTAATGTTGTGATAATGCACTATACAAAAATAAATTTGTTTGTTTGTTGTTAAAGGACCACAGCAGGAGTACAAACATTGATGTTTTTTAAAGGGTTGCATATGTTTTGGATACATATGGGGGCATCTCGATTCTCCATGGGCTTTCTGTAGCACAGTTTGCCACCACTCAAATGGTGCAGGACCCCTGTTAGCCACAGATCATCATTGCGGGAGGCAGGCAGAGACCCCAGATGACTTTTTAAGTGGAGCCTCAGAAACAACAAACCCGCCCCTGTCTACATTGCAGTGGACATTTGTTCCAGTCTTCATCAAGGAATCAATGACACTTTAAACTGAATAATCACTTTAAAACACAAGATACAAAATAGCAGCCACTTTAGACGCAGCAATGCAGTTTACATAAGTGCATTTTTGCAATGAAAATGTTTTGGCATGAAATCTGGCTGTCAAACAGGAAAAGGGGGAGACTCTGACTGTAATCATTGCTGCATTGCATGGCGTTACTGCATTACTTTTGTCAAGAGCATGAGCTAACCCAACCTCTGATGGAAAACACACACCATGCCACACAACATAATACCATGCTTTTTCATGAAAGTAAGGGTCTGAATTTGTGCCACAATGAATCAGTCCCAAATACTGCCATGGCATTGGGCAGCAGAGGGGGGGAGGGGGGGGCACATTGAAGTCCTTGGCTCTATGAGCCAAGTGTCCTGCTGATAGATGTTAATGGCCATCACTTCACTGAAGCTCTCTGCTGTTTCCTGAATTAATGAAGACAGGCTATCCAGAGACTGGAGTTTCCATGTAAAGCACCCCTGAACTGTGCGATTCAATACTCAAGATTTTTATTGGCCATGCACAACAGGTGCATTGGAATGCCTAGTTGTTCAGCTTCACTCAGTTATGAAAGTCTAAAGGCAGTACAAAACAACACCAGACAGTGTAAAACCATGCATGATAGTGGAAAACAACCCAAGACAGGGCAAAACTGGAAGTTAGTGCTGATAAAGTGCCGTATTAGATCTATAAAGTGCATGTGCCAGGGATATGACTGTTATGGGAAATGCGGATTATAGAATTTCAAATGGTTTCAGGAAAGAAGTTGCTCTTGAATGTGATGCTCAGTGTTCTGATGCTCTGAAACCTCCGAGCTGATTGCAGTGGGGTGAAGAGTTTGTAGCTGGGGGTGGTTAGGTCCTGAATTATTGACTAAATCTTGTTATGGCAGTCAGTACAGCTGGTCAGTGGAGGGTAGCTCAGTCTGTGTGATCTTCTGAGCTGATCTGTATCGGCTTCCTGTCATGAAGTGCTGCTCCACTACACCACACCATGATGTCAGTGGTAAGAACACTCTCAATGGTACTATGGTAGTAATAATGCTCCTGGGCACAGCTCCTGAAAAACTCAATCATCCTATTTGGACAAACAAATACTTAATCTTCATTTGAAAATTTTTGACATAGGTCATGTAATATAACAAAAACAATGAAATTTTGACTTGGAAATCATGTATTCATCCTAATTCCCCAGAAATGTATCTTTTCTCTGTGATGAAAAAAGTAAGTATAGCCTTACATTTAGTACTTGGTACTGCCTCCTTTGGCAGATATAACCCCTTGAAGGTGTGTCACATAACTGTGTATCAGTTTGTTCCATTGACACATTCCTCCATGCAGAATTCTTTTAGCTGTGTGATGTTGAAGGGAATTTTTTAAATATACCGCCCTTTTAAAGTCCTTATTTTAATTGGACTAATTTGACTTGGCTACTCCATAACCTCCTGTTTCTTTGTTTTGAAACACTCCTTTTTACTGTAGATCTGCTTGTATGTTTTGGGTCATTATTACATTAAAAGTCTCACTTATGGTTCAGTTTGAACTTCTCGATGGATGATGTTGAATTCTTTAAAGGAGCTCTGATGACAAGTTGGCCAGACCCTGAGGCAGCAAAGCAGCCCCAAACCGGAACATTCCCACCACCAAGCTTTACAACTGGCAAGGGGTTCTTTTAATCGAATGCTGATTGGTTGATTTCTGCACTTGTACGCGGATTGTGGCAAAAACTGCCTATGGATCCTTTGATGACACCTTTCGGTTCTTTGAGATTTCTTGATGCATCTTGAGCTCTGCCTTTGAGCTGGATTTAGTGAAACAGTCTGGCCAGTTTTAGAGTGGTCTGAAACTTTCTCAGATTCTAAGATTATTTTACAAACAGTGGAATGTATGACCAAAAGGCCTGGAACTGGCTTAAAATCCATTCTTAGGCTCAAAAACATCAACAATCTCCATTTTGAGGGCCTTGGTCAGCTCTTTTAATCTAGGCACAACGGCACCATACACATTAACGGCTATTACCAATTGTTTAAATGACACGTGGTTCTCAAAGATGTATAATAACGACCTAATAATTTGCACCATCTGGTGCATCTGATTCTATTTTTCAGGTTTAATGTAGCAAGAAATGAAAGGATATGCTGACTTTCCCGCAAAAGAAATTAAAACTTTTATTCATTTTAATCGTATAAAACTCATTAATATTAAATTGAAATTGGGAGTGTAACTTTTTTAATTTCATCACATTTCTCCATAAGAATTGTGGAAATGAAGATCTAATATTAGTCCAAATATGTTGAAAAAGAACTTTTCATGGGGTGTCCATATAACTTTAATTGGTAACATAGGGAGTGGTCGGTCCTTTACTGAGTGCAGATGCAATAATAATGCACTAGTTTTTGCTTCCACTACACTAGTCGGAAGACTATTCCATACTCTAACTACACGCTGTGTAAAGAAGTACTTCCTCAAATTTGTTTTAAAATGTTCTCCCACTAATTTCCACTTGTCCACTAGTTCTAGTGTTTATACTAATATTGAAATAGCCATTTGGCTGGACAGCATACAGACCTGTTAGAATCTGATAGACCTGGATCATGTGCCCCCTTAGTCTACTTTGCCCAAGGCTAAACAGATTCAGCTCTGCTAACCTCTCCTCGTAAGACATTCCTCTAAGACCAGGAATCATTCTCGTAGCCCTTTGTTGCACCTTTTCTAAGCAATGTCCTTCTTGAAGTATGGTGACCAAACCTGCACACAATATTCGAGGTGGGCCCTTACCAAGGAATTATATAAATGTAACATCACCTCCCTTGACTTAAACTCCACACACCTAGTGATATAACCCAACATTCTATTGGCCTTTTTTATTGCTTCCCCACACTGGCGAGAGTGGGACATGGAAGCATCA